>OZ020117.1:28459897-28902897 GCA_963971155.1 Anthrax anthrax
AAAGAGAAACGAAACACAAGATTATTGCAACTGTTTATGACCAAATGGTGGAAATCAAATTTTAAAAAATTGGCCTTGTAGAGGAATTTACCATATTTACGTAAACTCGGTTTTAAAAATGCAATATAATACGAAGAAAACAAAAAATCATTTGCATCTATTTCTAGAGCTGCATAAAAAATATAACAACTAAAATAATCATTTTGAACATTCTTGTATTTTTTCAATGTTATTTTAATTTGGTTAAGATGAAATTTAATAGCAAAACAAAGTAATAGGCTGGAACTATTTAGGTGTGCTTTGTGAAAGGATTGATTTTATACACAAATCATTTGGTACCCCATTGGACTTTAAAGCATATAAATTTAGTTCATAAAAATACCATATAATAAAGAGAAACAAAACACAAGATTATTGCAACTATTCATGACCAAATGGTGGAAATCAAATTTTAAAAAATTGGCCTTGTAGTGGAATTTACCGTATTTACGTAATCTCGGTTTTTGAAAATGCAGTACAATACAATGAAAACAAAAAAATCCTTTGCATCTGTTTCTAGAGCTGCATAAAAAATATAACAACTAAAATAATCATTTTGAACATTCTTGTATTTTTTCAATGTTAGTTTAATTTGATTAAAATGAAATTTAATAGCAAAACAAAGTAATAGGCTGCAACTATTTAGGTGTTCATTGTGAGAGGATTGATTTTATACAGAAATCACTTAGTACCCCATTGGACTTAAAAGCATATAAATTTAGTTCATAAAAAAACCATATAATAAAGAGAAACAAAACACAAGATTATTGCAACTGTTCATGACCAAATGGTGGATATCAAATTTTAACAAATTGGCCTTGTAGTGGAATTTTCCATATTTACGTAAACTCGGTTTTTCAAATGCAATATAATACAATGAAAACAAAAAATCCTTTGCATCTATTTCTAGAGCTGCATAAAAAAAATAACAACAAAAATAATCATTTTGAACATTCTTGTATTTTTTCAATGTTAGTTTAATTTGATTACAATGAAATTTAATAGCAAAACAAAGTAATAGGCTGAAACTATTTAGGTGTTCTTTGTGAAAGGATTGATTTTATACACAAATCACTTAGTACCCCATTGGACTTTAAAGCATATAAATTTAGTTCATAAAAATACCATATAATAAAGAGAAACAAAACACAAGATTATTGCAACTATTCATGACCAAATGGTGGAAATCAAATTTTAAAAAATTGGCCTTGTAGAGGAATTTACCATATTTACGTAAACTCGGTTTTAAAAATGCAATATAATACAAAGAAAACAAAAAATCATTTGCATCTATTTCTAGAGCTGCATAAAAAATATAACAACTAAAATAATCATTTTGAACATTCTTGTATTTTTTCAATGTTAGTTTAATTTGGTTAAGATGAAATTTAATAGCAAAACGAAGTAATAGGCTGCAACTATTTAGGTGTTCATTGTGAGAGGATTGATTTTATACAGAAATCACTTAGTACCCCATTGGACTTAAAAGCATATAAATTTAGTTCATAAAAATACCATATAATAAAGAGAAACGAAACACAAGATTATTGCAACTGTTTATGACCAAATGGTGGAAATCAAATTTTAAAAAATTGGCCTTGTAGAGGAATTTACCATATTTACGTAAACTCGGTTTTAAAAATGCAATATAATACAAAGAAAACAAAAAATCATTTGCATCTATTTCTAGAGCTGCATAAAAAATATAACAACTAAAATAATCATTTTGAACATTCTTGTATTTTTTCAATGTTATTTTAATTTGGTTAAGATGAAATTTAATAGCAAAACAAAGTAATAGGCTGGAACTATTTAGGTGTGCTTTGTGAAAGGATTGATTTTATACACAAATCATTTGGTACCCCATTGGACTTTAAAGCATATAAATTTAGTTCATAAAAATACCATATAATAAAAAGAAACAAAACACAAGATTATTGCAACTATTCATGACCAAATGGAGGAAATCAAATTTTAACAAATTGGCCTTTTAGTGGAATTTACCATATTGACGTAAACGCGGTTATAAAAAGCAATTTAATACAATGAAAACAAAAAATTCTTTAAATCTATTTCTACAGCTGCATAAAAAATATAACAACTAAAATAATCATTTTGAACATTCTTGTATTTTTTCAATGTTAGTTTAATTTGGTTAAGATGATATTTAATAGCAAAACAAAGTAATAGGCTTGAACAATTAAGTTGTGCTTTGTGAGAGGATTGATTTTATACAGAAATCACTTAGTACCCCATTGGACTTTAAAGCATATAAATTTAGTACATAAAAATACCATATAATAAAGAGAAATGAAACACAAGATTATTGCAACTGTTCATGACCAAATGATGGAAATCAAATTTTAAAAAATTGGCCTTGTAGTGGAATTTACCGTATTTACGTAATCTCGGTTTTTGAAAATGCAGTACAATACAATGAAAACAAAAAAATCCTTTGCATCTGTTTCTAGAGCTGCATAAAAAATATAACAACTAAAATAATCATTTTGAACATTCTTGTATTTTTTCAATGTTAGTTTAATTTGATTACAATGAAATTTAATAGCAAAACAAAGTAATAGGCTGAAACTATTTAGGTGTGCTTTGTGAAAGAATTGATTTTATACACAAATCATTTGGTACCCCAGTGGACTTAAAAGCATATAAATTTAGTTCATAAAAATACCATATAATAAAGAGAAACAAAACACAAGATTATTGCAACTACTCATGATCAAATGATGGAAATCAAATTTTAAAAAATTGGCCTTGTAGTGGAATTTACCATATTTACGTAAACTCGGGTTTAAAAATGCAATATAATACAAAGAAAACAAAAAATCCTTTGCATCTGTTTCTAGAGCTGCATAAAAAATATAACAACTAAAATAATCATTTTGAACATTCTTGTATTTTTTCAATGTTAGTTTAATTTGATTAAAATGAAATTTAATAGCAAAACAAAGTAATAGGCTGCAACTATTTAGGTGTTCATTGTGAGAGGATTGATTTTATACAGAAATCACTTAGTACCCCATTGGACTTAAAAGCATATAAATTTAGTTCATAAAAAAACCATATAATAAAGAGAAACAAAACACAAGATTATTGCAACTGTTCATGACCAAATGGTGGATATCAAATTTTAACAAATTGGCCTTGTAGTGGAATTTTCCATATTTACGTAAACTCGGTTTTTCAAATGCAATATAATACAATGAAAACAAAAAATCCTTTGCATCTATTTCTAGAGCTGCATAAAAAAAATAACAACAAAAATAATCATTTTGAACATTCTTGTATTTTTTCAATGTTAGTTTAATTTGATTACAATGAAATTTAATAGCAAAACAAAGTAAGAGGCTGAAACTATTTAGGTGTTCTTTGTGAAAGGATTGATTTTATACACAAATCACTTAGTACCCCATTGGACTTTAAAGCATATAAATTTAGTTCATAAAAATACCATATAATAAAGAGAAACAAAACACAAGATTATTGCAACTATTCATGACCAAATGGTGGAAATCAAATTTTAAAAAATTGGCCTTGTAGAGGAATTTACCATATTTACGTAAACTCGGTTTTAAAAATGCAATATAATACAAAAAAAACAAAAAATCATTTGCATCTATTTCTAGAGCTGCATAAAAAATATAACAACTAAAATAATCATTTTGAACATTCTTGTATTTTTTCAATGTTAGTTTAATTTGGTTAAGATGAAATTTAATAGCAAAACGAAGTAATAGGCTGCAACTATTTAGGTGTTCATTGTGAGAGGATTGATTTTATACAGAAATCACTTAGTACCCCATTGGACTTAAAAGCATATAAATTTAGTTCATAAAAATACCATATAATAAAGAGAAACGAAACACAAGATTATTGCAACTGTTTATGACCAAATGGTGGAAATCAAATTTTAAAAAATTGGCCTTGTAGAGGAATTTACCATATTTACGTAAACTCGGTTTTAAAAATGCAATATAATACAAAGAAAACAAAAAATCATTTGCATCTATTTCTAGAGCTGCATAAAAAATATAACAACTAAAATAATCATTTTGAACATTCTTGTATTTTTTCAATGTTATTTTAATTTGGTTAAGATGAAATTTAATAGCAAAACAAAGTAATAGGCTGGAACTATTTAGGTGTGCTTTGTGAAAGGATTGATTTTATACACAAATCATTTGGTACCCCATTGGACTTTAAAGCATATAAATTTAGTTCATAAAAATACCATATAATAAAAAGAAACAAAACACAAGATTATTGCAACTATTCATGACCAAATGGAGGAAATCAAATTTTAACAAATTGGCCTTTTAGTGGAATTTACCATATTGACGTAAACGCGGTTATAAAAAGCAATTTAATACAATGAAAACAAAAAATTCTTTAAATCTATTTCTACAGCTGCATAAAAAATATAACAACTAAAATAATCATTTTGAACATTCTTGTATTTTTTCAATGTTAGTTTAATTTGGTTAAGATGATATTTAATAGCAAAACAAAGTAATAGGCTTGAACAATTAAGTTGTGCTTTGTGAGAGGATTGATTTTATACAGAAATCACTTAGTACCCCATTGGACTTTAAAGCATATAAATTTAGTACATAAAAATACCATATAATAAAGAGAAATGAAACACAAGATTATTGCAACTGTTCATGACCAAATGATGGAAATCAAATTTTAAAAAATTGGCCTTGTAGTGGAATTTACCGTATTTACGTAATCTCGGTTTTTGAAAATGCAGTACAATACAATGAAAACAAAAAAATCCTTTGCATCTGTTTCTAGAGCTGCATAAAAAATATAACAACTAAAATAATCATTTTGAACATTCTTGTATTTTTTCAATGTTAGTTTAATTTGATTAAAATGAAATTTAATAGCAAAACAAAGTAATAGGCTGCAACTATTTAGGTGTTCATTGTGAGAGGATTGATTTTATACAGAAATCACTTAGTACCCCATTGGACTTAAAAGCATATAAATTTAGTTCATAAAAAAACCATATAATAAAGAGAAACAAAACACAAGATTATTGCAACTGTTCATGACCAAATGGTGGATATCAAATTTTAACAAATTGGCCTTGTAGTGGAATTTTCCATATTTACGTAAACTCGGTTTTTCAAATGCAATATAATACAATGAAAACAAAAAATCTTTTGCATCTATTTCTAGAGCTGCATAAAAAAAATAACAACAAAAATAATCATTTTGAACATTCTTGTATTTTTTCAATGTTAGTTTAATTTGATTACAATGAAATTTAATAGCAAAACAAAGTAATAGGCTGAAACTATTTAGGTGTTCTTTGTGAAAGGATTGATTTTATACACAAATCACTTAGTACCCCATTGGACTTTAAAGCATATAAATTTAGTTCATAAAAATACCATATAATAAAGAGAAACAAAACACAAGATTATTGCAACTATTCATGACCAAATGGTGGAAATCAAATTTTAAAAAATTGGCCTTGTAGTGGAATTTACCGTATTTACGTAATCTCGGTTTTTGAAAATGCAGTACAATACAATGAAAACAAAAAAATCCTTTGCATCTGTTTCTAGAGCTGCATAAAAAATATAACAACTAAAATAATCATTTTGAACATTCTTGTATTTTTTCAATGTTAGTTTAATTTGATTAAAATGAAATTTAATAGCAAAACAAAGTAATAGGCTGCAACTATTTAGGTGTTCATTGTGAGAGGATTGATTTTATACAGAAATCACTTAGTACCCCATTGGACTTAAAAGCATATAAATTTAGTTCATAAAAAAACCATATAATAAAGAGAAACAAAACACAAGATTATTGCAACTGTTCATGACCAAATGGTGGAAATCAAATTTTAACAAATTGGCCTTGTAGTGGAATTTTCCATATTTACGTAAACTCGGTTTTTCAAATGCAATATAATACAATGAAAACAAAAAATCCTTTGCATCTATTTCTAGAGCTGCATAAAAAAAATAACAACAAAAATAATCATTTTGAACATTCTTGTATTTTTTCAATGTTAGTTTAATTTGATTACAATGAAATTTAATAGCAAAACAAAGTAATAGGCTGAAACTATTTAGGTGTTCTTTGTGAAAGGATTGATTTTATACACAAATCACTTAGTACCCCATTGGACTTTAAAGCATATAAATTTAGTTCATAAAAATACCATATAATAAAGAGAAACAAAACACAAGATTATTGCAACTATTCATGACCAAATGGTGGAAATCAAATTTTAAAAAATTGGCCTTGTAGAGGAATTTACCATATTTACGTAAACTCGGTTTTAAAAATGCAATATAATACAAAGAAAACAAAAAATCATTTGCATCTATTTCTAGAGCTGCATAAAAAATATAACAACTAAAATAATCATTTTGAACATTCTTGTATTTTTTCAATGTTAGTTTAATTTGGTTAAGATGAAATTTAATAGCAAAACGAAGTAATAGGCTGCAACTATTTAGGTGTTCATTGTGAGAGGATTGATTTTATACAGAAATCACTTAGTACCCCATTGGACTTTAAAGCATATAAATTTAGTACATAAAAATACCATATAATAAAGAGAAATGAAACACAAGATTATTGCAACTGTTCATGACCAAATGATGGAAATCAAATTTTAAAAAATTGGCCTTGTAGTGGAATTTACCGTATTTACGTAATCTCGGTTTTTGAAAATGCAGTACAATACAATGAAAACAAAAAAATCCTTTGCATCTGTTTCTAGAGCTGCATAAAAAATATAACAACTAAAATAATCATTTTGAACATTCTTGTATTTTTTCAATGTTAGTTTAATTTGATTAAAATGAAATTTAATAGCAAAACAAAGTAATAGGCTGCAACTATTTAGGTGTTCATTGTGAGAGGATTGATTTTATACAGAAATCACTTAGTACCCCATTGGACTTAAAAGCATATAAATTTAGTTCATAAAAAAACCATATAATAAAGAGAAACAAAACACAAGATTATTGCAACTGTTCATGACCAAATGGTGGATATCAAATTTTAACAAATTGGCCTTGTAGTGGAATTTTCCATATTTACGTAAACTCGGTTTTTCAAATGCAATATAATACAATGAAAACAAAAAATCCTTTGCATCTATTTCTAGAGCTGCATAAAAAAAATAACAACAAAAATAATCATTTTGAACATTCTTGTATTTTTTCAATGTTAGTTTAATTTGATTACAATGAAATTTAATAGCAAAACAAAGTAATAGGCTGAAACTATTTAGGTGTTCTTTGTGAAAGGATTGATTTTATACACAAATCACTTAGTACCCCATTGGACTTTAAAGCATATAAATTTAGTTCATAAAAATACCATATAATAAAGAGAAACAAAACACAAGATTATTGCAACTATTCATGACCAAATGGTGGAAATCAAATTTTAAAAAATTGGCCTTGTAGAGGAATTTACCATATTTACGTAAACTCGGTTTTAAAAATGCAATATAATACAAAGAAAACAAAAAATCATTTGCATCTATTTCTAGAGCTGCATAAAAAATATAACAACTAAAATAATCATTTTGAACATTCTTGTATTTTTTCAATGTTAGTTTAATTTGGTTAAGATGAAATTTAATAGCAAAACGAAGTAATAGGCTGCAACTATTTAGGTGTTCATTGTGAGAGGATTGATTTTATACAGAAATCACTTAGTACCCCATTGGACTTAAAAGCATATAAATTTAGTTCATAAAAATACCATATAATAAAGAGAAACGAAACACAAGATTATTGCAACTGTTTATGACCAAATGGT
The DNA here is from genome assembly GCA_963971155.1 of Anthrax anthrax. Lineage (NCBI taxonomy): Eukaryota > Metazoa > Arthropoda > Insecta > Diptera > Bombyliidae > Anthrax > Anthrax anthrax. Next base: position 28,467,755 of record OZ020117.1, read on the forward strand.
GGAAATCAAATTTTAAAAAATTGGCCTTGTAGAGGAATTTACCATATTTACGTAAACTCGGTTTTAAAAATGCAATATAATACAAAGAAAACAAAAAATCATTTGCATCTATTTCTAGAGCTGCATAAAAAATATAACAACTAAAATAATCATTTTGAACATTCTTGTATTTTTTCAATGTTATTTTAATTTGGTTAAGATGAAATTTAATAGCAAAACAAAGTAATAGGCTGGAACTATTTAGGTGTGCTTTGTGAAAGGATTGATTTTATACACAAATCATTTGGTACCCCATTGGACTTTAAAGCATATAAATTTAGTTCATAAAAATACCATATAATAAAAAGAAACAAAACACAAGATTATTGCAACTATTCATGACCAAATGGAGGAAATCAAATTTTAACAAATTGGCCTTTTAGTGGAATTTACCATATTGACGTAAACGCGGTTATAAAAAGCAATTTAATACAATGAAAACAAAAAATTCTTTAAATCTATTTCTACAGCTGCATAAAAAATATAACAACTAAAATAATCATTTTGAACATTCTTGTATTTTTTCAATGTTAGTTTAATTTGGTTAAGATGATATTTAATAGCAAAACAAAGTAATAGGCTTGAACAATTAAGTTGTGCTTTGTGAGAGGATTGATTTTATACAGAAATCACTTAGTACCCCATTGGACTTTAAAGCATATAAATTTAGTACATAAAAATACCATATAATAAAGAGAAATGAAACACAAGATTATTGCAACTGTTCATGACCAAATGATGGAAATCAAATTTTAAAAAATTGGCCTTGTAGTGGAATTTACCGTATTTACGTAATCTCGGTTTTTGAAAATGCAGTACAATACAATGAAAACAAAAAAATCCTTTGCATCTGTTTCTAGAGCTGCATAAAAAATATAACAACTAAAATAATCATTTTGAACATTCTTGTATTTTTTCAATGTTAGTTTAATTTGATTAAAATGAAATTTAATAGCAAAACAAAGTAATAGGCTGCAAATATTTAGGTGTGCATTGTGAAAGGATTGATTTTATACACATAACATTTGGTACCCAATTGGACTTTAAAGCATATAAATTTAGTTCATAAAAATACCATATAATAAAAAGAAACAAAACACAAGATTATTGCAACTATTCATGACCAAATGGAGGAAATCAAATTTTAACAAATTGGCCTTGTAGTGGAATTTACCTTATTGACGTAAACGCGGTTTTAAAAATGCAATATAATACAATGAAAACAAAAAATCCTTTGCATCTATTTCTAGAGCTGCATAAAAAATATAACAACTAAAATAATCATTTGGAACATTCTTGTATTTTTTCAATGTTAGTTTAATTTGATTAAAATGAAATTTAATAGCAAAACAAAGTAATAGGCTGCAACTATTTAGGTGTGCCTTGTGAAAGGATTGATTTTATACACAAATCATTTGGTACCCAATTGGACTTTAAAGCATATAAATTTAGTTCATAAAAATACCATATAATAAAGAGAAACAAAACACAAGACTATTCCAACTAGTCATGACCAAATGGTGGAAATCAAATTTAAAAAAATTGGCCTTGTAGTGGAATTTACCATATTTACGTAAACTCGGTTTTAAAAATGCAATATAATACAATGAAAACAAAAAATCCTTTGCATCTATTTCTAGAGCTGCATAAAAAATATAACAACAAAAATAATCATTTTGAACATTCTTGTATTTTTTCAATGTTAGTTTAATTTGGTTAAGATGAAATTTAATAGCAAAACGAAGTAATAGGCTGCAACTATTTAGGTGTGCTTTGTGAAAGGATTGATTTTATACACAAATCATTTGGTACCCCATTGGACTTTAAAGCATATAAATTTAGTTCATAAAAATAACATATAATAAAGAGAAACAAAACACAAGATTATTGCAACTATTCATGACCAAATGGTTGAAATCAAATTTTAAAAAATTGGCCTTGTAGTGGAATTTACCATATTTACGTAAACTCGGGTTTAAAAATGCAATATAATACAAAGAAAACAAAAAATCCTTTGCATCTATTTCTAGAGCTGCATAAAAAATATTACAACTAAAATAATCATTTTGAACATTCTTGTATTTTTTCAATGTTAGTTTAATTTGGTTAAGATGAAATTCATAAGCAAAACGAAGTAATAGGCTGCAACTATTTAGGTGTGCTTTGTGAAAGGATTGATTTTATACACAAATCATTTGGTACCCAATTGGACTTTAAAGCATATAAATTTAGTTCATAAAAATACCATATAATAAAGAGAAACAAAACACAAGACTATTGCAACTATTCATGACCAAATGGTGGAAATCAAATTTAAAAAAATTGGCCTTGTAGTGGAATTTACCATATTTACGTAAACTCGGTTTTACAAATGCAATATAATACAAAGAAAACAAAAAATCCTTCGCATCTATTTCTAGAGCTGCATAAAAAAAATAACAACAAAAATAATCATTTTGAACATTCTTGTGTTATTTCAATTCTAGTTTAATTTGATTGAAATGAAATTTAATAGCATAACGAAGTAATAGGCTGCAACTATTTAGGTGTTCATTGTGAAAGGATTGATTTTATACACAAATCATTTGGTACCCAATTGGACTTTAAAGCATATAAATTTAGTTCATAAAAATACCATATAATAAAGAGAAATAAAACACAAGATTATTGCAACTATTCATGACCAAATGGTGGAAATCAAATTTTAAAAAATTGGCCTTGTAGTGGAATTTACCATATTTACGTAAACTCGGTTTTAAAAATGCAATATAATACAATGAAAACAAAAAATCCTTTGCATCTATTTCTAGAGCTGCATAAAAAATATAACAACTAAAATAATCATTTTGAACATTCTTGTATTTTTTCAATGTTAGTTTAATTTGGTTAAGATGAAATTTAATAGCAAAACGAAGTAATAGGCTGCAACTATTTAGGTGTGCCTTTTGAAAGGATTGATTTTATACACAAATCATTTGGTACCCCATTGGACTTAAAAGCATATAAATTTAGTTCATAAAAATACCATATAATAAAGAGAAACGAAGCACAAGATTATTGCAACTATTCATGACCAAATGGTGGAAATCAAATTTTAAAAAATTGGCCTTGTAGTGGAATTTACCATATTTATGTAAACTCGGTTTTAAAAATGCAATATAATACAATGAAAACAAAAAATCCTTTGCATCTATTTCTAGAGCTGCATAAAAAATATAACAACTAAAATAATCATTTTGAACATTCTTGTATTTTTTCAATGTTAGTTTAATTTGATTAAAATGATATTTAATAGCAAAACAAAGTAATAGGCTGCAACTATTTAGGTGTGCTTTGTGAGAGGATTGATTTTATACACAAATCATTTGGTACCCCATTGGACTTTAAAGCATATAAATTTAGTTCATAAAAATACCATATAATAAAGAGAAACAAAACACAAAACTATTGCAACTATTCATGACCAAATGGTGGAAATCAAATTTAAAAAAATTGGCCTTGTAGTGGAATTTACCATATTTATGTAAACTCGGTTTTACAAATGCAATATAATACAATGAAAACAAAAAATCCTTCGCATCTATTTCTAGAGCTGCATAAAAAAAATAACAACAAAAATAATCATTTTGAACATTCTTGTATTTTTTCAATGTTAATTTAATTTGGTTAAGATGAAATTTAATAGCAAAACGAAGTAATAGGCTGCAACTATTTAGGTGTGCCTTTTGAAAGGATTGATTTTATACACAAATCATTTGGTACCCCATTGGACTTAAAAGCATATAAATTTATTTCATAAAAATACCATATAATAAAGAGAAACAAAACACAAGACTATTGCAACTATTCATGACCAAATGGTGGAAATCAAATTTTAAAAAATTGGCCTTGTAGTGGAATTTACCATATTTACGTAAACTCGGTTTTACAAATGCAATATAATACAATGAAAACAAAAAATCCTTCGCATCTATTTCTAGAGCTGCATAAAAAAAATAACAACAAAAATAATCATTTTGAACATTCTTGTATTTTTTCAATGTTAATTTAATTTGGTTAAGATGAAATTTAATAGCAAAACGAAGTAATAGGCTGCAACTATTTAGGTGTGCCTTTTGAAAGGATTGATTTTATACACAAATCATTTGGTACCCCATTGGACTTAAAAGCATATAAATTTAGTTCATAAAAATACCATATAATAAAGAGAAACGAAGCACAAGATTATTGCAACTGTTAATGTCCAAAAGGTGGAAATCAAATTTTAACAAATTGGCCTTGTAGTGGAATTTACCATATTTACGTAAACTCGGTTTTAAAAATGCAATATAATACAATGAAAACAAAAAATCCTTCGCATCTATTTCTAGAGCTGCATAAAAAAAATAACAACAAAAATAATCATTTTGAACATTCTTGTATTTTTTCAATGTTAATTTAATTTGGTTAAGATGAAATTTAATAGCAAAACGAAGTAATAGGCTGCAACTATTTAGGTGTGCTTTGTGAAAGGATTGATTTTATACACAAATCATTTGGTACCCCATTGGACTTTAAAGCATATAAATTTAGTTCATAAAAATAACATATAATAAAGAGAAACAAAACACAAGATTATTGCAACTATTCATGACCAAATGGTTGAAATCAAATTTTAAAAAATTGGCCTTGTAGTGGAATTTACCATATTTACGTAAACTCGGGTTTAAAAATGCAATATAATACAAAGAAAACAAAAAATCCTTTGCATCTATTTCTAGAGCTGCATAAAAAATATTACAACTAAAATAATCATTTTGAACATTCTTGTATTTTTTCAATGTTAGTTTAATTTGGTTAAGATGAAATTCATAAGCAAAACGAAGTAATAGGCTGCAACTATTTAGGTGTGCTTTGTGAAAGGATTGATTTTATACACAAATCATTTGGTACCCAATTGGACTTTAAAGCATATAAATTTAGTTCATAAAAATACCATATAATAAAGAGAAACAAAACACAAGACTATTGCAACTATTCATGACCAAATGGTGGAAATCAAATTTAAAAAAATTGGCCTTGTAGTGGAATTTACCATATTTACGTAAACTCGGTTTTACAAATGCAATATAATACAAAGAAAACAAAAAATCCTTCGCATCTATTTCTAGAGCTGCATAAAAAAAATAACAACAAAAATAATCATTTTGAACATTCTTGTGTTATTTCAATTCTAGTTTAATTTGATTGAAATGAAATTTAATAGCATAACGAAGTAATAGGCTGCAACTATTTAGGTGTTCATTGTGAAAGGATTGATTTTATACACAAATCATTTGGTACCCAATTGGACTTTAAAGCATATAAATTTAGTTCATAAAAATACCATATAATAAAGAGAAATAAAACACAAGATTATTGCAACTATTCATGACCAAATGGTGGAAATCAAATTTTAAAAAATTGGCCTTGTAGTGGAATTTACCATATTTACGTAAACTCGGTTTTAAAAATGCAATATAATACAATGAAAACAAAAAATCCTTTGCATCTATTTCTAGAGCTGCATAAAAAATATAACAACTAAAATAATCATTTTGAACATTCTTGTATTTTTTCAATGTTAGTTTAATTTGGTTAAGATGAAATTTAATAGCAAAACGAAGTAATAGGCTGCAACTATTTAGGTGTGCCTTTTGAAAGGATTGATTTTATACACAAATCATTTGGTACCCCATTGGACTTAAAAGCATATAAATTTAGTTCATAAAAATACCATATAATAAAGAGAAACGAAGCACAAGATTATTGCAACTATTCATGACCAAATGGTGGAAATCAAATTTTAAAAAATTGGCCTTGTAGTGGAATTTACCATATTTATGTAAACTCGGTTTTAAAAATGCAATATAATACAATGAAAACAAAAAATCCTTTGCATCTATTTCTAGAGCTGCATAAAAAATATAACAACTAAAATAATCATTTTGAACATTCTTGTATTTTTTCAATGTTAGTTTAATTTGATTAAAATGATATTTAATAGCAAAACAAAGTAATAGGCTGCAACTATTTAGGTGTGCTTTGTGAGAGGATTGATTTTATACACAAATCATTTGGTACCCCATTGGACTTTAAAGCATATAAATTTAGTTCATAAAAATACCATATAATAAAGAGAAACAAAACACAAAACTATTGCAACTATTCATGACCAAATGGTGGAAATCAAATTTAAAAAAATTGGCCTTGTAGTGGAATTTACCATATTTATGTAAACTCGGTTTTACAAATGCAATATAATACAATGAAAACAAAAAATCCTTCGCATCTATTTCTAGAGCTGCATAAAAAAAATAACAACAAAAATAATCATTTTGAACATTCTTGTATTTTTTCAATGTTAATTTAATTTGGTTAAGATGAAATTTAATAGCAAAACGAAGTAATAGGCTGCAACTATTTAGGTGTGCCTTTTGAAAGGATTGATTTTATACACAAATCATTTGGTACCCCATTGGACTTAAAAGCATATAAATTTATTTCATAAAAATACCATATAATAAAGAGAAACAAAACACAAGACTATTGCAACTATTCATGACCAAATGGTGGAAATCAAATTTTAAAAAATTGGCCTTGTAGTGGAATTTACCATATTTACGTAAACTCGGTTTTACAAATGCAATATAATACAATGAAAACAAAAAATCCTTCGCATCTATTTCTAGAGCTGCATAAAAAAAATAACAACAAAAATAATCATTTTGAACATTCTTGTATTTTTTCAATGTTAATTTAATTTGGTTAAGATGAAATTTAATAGCAAAACGAAGTAATAGGCTGCAACTATTTAGGTGTGCCTTTTGAAAGGATTGATTTTATACACAAATCATTTGGTACCCCATTGGACTTAAAAGCATATAAATTTAGTTCATAAAAATACCATATAATAAAGAGAAACGAAGCACAAGATTATTGCAACTGTTAATGTCCAAAAGGTGGAAATCAAATTTTAACAAATTGGCCTTGTAGTGGAATTTACCATATTTACGTAAACTCGGTTTTAAAAATGCAATATAATACAATGAAAACAAAAAATCCTTCGCATCTATTTCTAGAGCTGCATAAAAAATATAACAACTAAAATAATCATTTTGAACATTCTTGTATTTTTTCAATGTTAGTTTAATTTGGTTAAGATGAAATTTAATAGCAAAACGAAGTAATAGGCTGCAACTATTTAGGTGTGCCTTTTGAAAGGATTGATTTTATACACAAATCATTTGGTACCCCATTGGACTTAAAAGCATATAAATTTAGTTCATAAAAATACCATATAATAAAGAGAAACGAAGCACAAGATTATTGCAACTGTTCATGTCCAAAAGGTGGAAATCAAATTTTAACAAATTGGCCTTGTAGTGGAATTTACCATATTTACGTAAACTCGGGTTTAAAAATGCAATATAATACAAAGAAAACAAAAGATCCTTTGCATCTATTTCTAGAGCTGCATAAAAAATATAAAAACTAAAATAATCATTTGGAACATTCTTGTATTTTTTCAATTTTAGTTTAATTTGGTTAAGATGAAATTTAATAGCAAAACGAAGTAATAGGCTGCAACTATTTAGGTGTGCTTTGTGAAAGGATTGATTTTATACACAAATCATTTGGTACCCCATTGGACTTAAAAGCATATAAATTTAGTTCATAAAAATACCATATAATAAAGAGAAACAAAACACAAGATTATTGCAACTATTCATGACCAAATGGTGGAAATCAAATTTTAAAAAATTGGCCTTGTAGTGGAATTTACCATATTTATGTAAACTCGGTTTTAAAAATGCAATATAATACAATGAAAACAAAAAATCCTTTGCATCTATTTCTAGAGCTGCATAAAAAATATAACAACTAAAATAATCATTTTGAACATTCTTGTATTTTTTCAATGTTAGTTTAATTTGATTAAAATGATATTTAATAGCAAAACAAAGTCATAGGCTGCAACTATTTAGGTGTGCTTTGTGAGAGGATTGATTTTATACACAAATCATTTGGTACCCAATTGGACTTTAAAGCATATAAATTTAGTTCATAAAAATAACATATAATAAAGAGAAACAAAACACAAGATTATTGCAACTATTCATGACCAAATGGTGGAAATCAAATTTTAAAAAATTGGCCTTATAGTGGAATTTACCATATTTACGTAAACTCGGTTTTAAATATGCAATATAATACAAAGAAAACAAAAAAACCTTTGCATCTATTTCTAGAGCTGCATAAAAAAAATAACAACTAAAATAATCATTTGGAACATTCTTGTATTTTTTCAATGTTAGTTTAATTTGGGTAAGATGAAATTTAATAGCAAAACGAAGTAATAGGCTGCAACTATTTAGGTGTTCTTTGTGAAAGGATTGATCTTATTCAAAAATCATTTGGTACAAAATTGGACTTTAAAGCATATAAAGTTAGTTCATAAAAATACCATTTAATAAAGAGAAACGAAGCACTAGATTATTGCAACTGTTCATGACCAAATGGTGGAAATCAAATTTTAACAAATTGGCCTTGTATTGGAATTTACCATATTTACGTAATCCCGGTTATTAAAAATGCAGTATAATACAAAGAAAACAAAAAATCCTTTGCATCTATTTCTAGAGCTGCATAAAAAATATAACAACAAAAATAATCATTTTGAACATTCTTGAATTTTTTCAATGTTAGTTTAGTTTGGTTAAGATGAAATTTAATAGCAAAACGAAGTAATAGGCTGCAACTATTTAGGTGTGCCTTGTGAAAGGATTGATTTTATACACAAATCATTTGGTACCCCATTGGACTTTAAAGCATATAAATTTAGTTCATAAAAATAACATATAATAAAGAGAAAAAAAACACAAGATTATTGCAACTATTCATGACCAAATGGTGGAAATCAAATTTTAACAAATTGGCCTTGTATTGGAATTTACCATATTTACGTAATCTTGGTTATTTAAAATGCAATATAATACAAAGAAAACAAAAAAACCTTTGCATCTATTTCTAGAGCTGCATAAAAAAAATAACAAAAATAATCATTTTGAACATTCTTGTATTTTTTCAATGTTAGTTTAATTTGGTTAAGATGAAATTTAATAGCAAAACGAAGTAATAGGCTGGAACTATTTAGGTGTTCTTTGTGAAAGAATTGATTTTATACAAAAATCACTTGGTTTCCCATTGGACTTTAAAGCATATAAAGTTAGTTCATAAAAATACCATTTAATAAAGAGAAACGAAGCACTTGATTATTGCAACTGTTCATGACCAAATTGTGGAAATCAAATTTTAACAAATTGGCCTTGTACTGGAATTTACCATATTTACGTAATCCCGGTTTTTAAAAATGCAGTATAATACAAAGAAAACAAAAAATCCTTTGCATCTATTTCTAGAGCTGCATAAAAAATATAACAACTAAAATAATCATTTTGAACATTCTTGTATTTTTTCAATGTTAGTTTAATTTGGTTAAGATGAAATTTAATAGCAAAACGAAGTAATAGACTGCAACTATTTAGGTGTGCTTTGTGAAAGGATTGATTTTATACACAAATCATTTGGTACCCCATTGGACTTTAAAGCATATAAATTTAGTTCATAAAAATACCATATAATAAAGAGAAACAAAACACAAGATTATTGCAACTATTCATGACCAAATGGTTGAAATCAAATTTTAAAAAATTGGCCTTGTAGTGGAATTTACCATATTTACGTAAACTCGGGTTTAAAAATGCAATATAATACAAAGAAAACAAAAAATCCTTTGCATCTATTTCTAGAGCTGCATAAAAAATATAACAACAAAAATAATCATTTTGAACATTCTTGTATTTTTTCAATGTTAGTTTAATTTGGTTAAGATGAAATTTAATAGCAAAACGAAGTAATAGGCTGCAACTATTTAGGTGTTACTTCTGAAAGGATTGATTTTATACACAAATCATTTGGTACCCCATTGGACTTAAAAGCATATAAATTTAGTTCATAAAAATACCATATAATAAAGAGAAACAAAACACAAGACTATTGCAACTATTCATGACCAAATGGTGGAAATCAAATTTAAAAAATTGGCCTTGTAGTGGAATTTACCATATTTACGTAAACTCGGTTTTAAAAATGCAATATAATACAATGAAAACAAAAAATCCTTTGCATCTATTTCTAGAGCTGCATAAAAAATATAACAACAAAAATAATCATTTTGAACATTCTTGTATTTTTTCAATGTTAGTTTAATTTGGTTAAGATGAAATTTAATAGCAAAACGAAGTAATAGGCTGCAACTATTTAGGTGTTACTTCTGAAAGGATTGATTTTATACACAAATCATTTGGTACCCCATTGGACTTAAAAGCATATAAATTTATTTCATAAAAATACCATATAATAAAGAGAAACAAAACACAAGACTATTGCAACTATTCATGACCAAATGGTGGAAATCAAATTTTAAAAAATTGGCCTTGTAGTGGAATTTACCATATTTACGTAAACTCGGTTTTACAAATGCAATATAATACAATGAAAACAAAAAATCCTTCGCATCTATTTCTAGAGCTGCATAAAAAAAATAACAACAAAAATAATCATTTTGAACATTCTTGTATTTTTTCAATGTTATTTTAATTTGGTTAAGATGAAATTAAATAGCAAAACGAAGTAATAGGCTGCAACTATTTAGGTGTGCCTTTTGAAAGGATTGATTTTATACACAAATCATTTGGTACCCCATTGGACTTAAAAGCATATAAATTTAGTTCATAAAAATACCATATAATAAAGAGAAACGAAGCACAAGATTATTGCAACTGTTCATGTCCAAAAGGTGGAAATCAAATTTTAACAAATTGGCCTTGTAGTGGAATTTACCATATTTACGTAAACTCGGTTTTAAAAATGCAATATAATACAATGAAAACAAAAAATCCTTCGCATCTATTTCTAGAGCTGCATAAAAAATATAACAACTAAAATAATCATTTTGAACATTCTTGTATTTTTTCAATGTTAGTTTAATTTGGTTAAGATGAAATTTAAAAGCAAAACGAAGTAATAGGCTGCAACTATTTAGGTGTGCCTTTTGAAAGGATTGATTTTATACACAAATCATTTGGTACCCCATTGGACTTAAAAGCATATAAATTTAGTTCATAAAAATACCATATAATAAAGAGAAACGAAGCACAAGATTATTGCAACTGTTCATGTCCAAAAGGTGGAAATCAAATTTTAACAAATTGGCCTTGTAGTGGAATTTACCATATTTACGTAAACTCGGGTTTAAAAATGCAATATAATACAAAGAAAACAAAAGATCCTTTGCATCTATTTCTAGAGCTGCATAAAAAATATAAAAACTAAAATAATCATTTGGAACATTCTTGTATTTTTTCAATTTTAGTTTAATTTGGTTAAGATGAAATTTAATAGCAAAACGAAGTAATAGGCTGCAACTATTTAGGTGTGCTTTGTGAAAGGATTGATTTTATACACAAATCATTTGGTACCCCATTGGACTTAAAAGCATATAAATTTAGTTCATAAAAATACCATATAATAAAGAGAAACAAAACACAAGATTATTGCAACTATTCATGACCAAATGGTGGAAATCAAATTTTAAAAAATTGGCCTTGTAGTGGAATTTACCATATTTATGTAAACTCGGTTTTAAAAATGCAATATAATACAATGAAAACAAAAAATCCCTTGCATCTATTTCTAGAGCTGCATAAAAAATATAACAACTAAAATAATCATTTTGAACATTCTTGTATTTTTTCAATGTTAGTTTAATTTGATTAAAATGATATTTAATAGCAAAACAAAGTAATAGGCTGCAACTATTTAGGTGTGCTTTGTGAGAGGATTGATTTTATACACAAATCATTTGGTACCCCATTGGACTTTAAAGCATATAAATTTAGTTCATAAAAATAACATATAATAAAGAGAAACAAAACACAAGATTATTGCAACTATTCATGACCAAATGGTGGAAATCAAATTTTAAAAAATTGGCCTTGTAGTGGAATTTACCATATTTACGTAAACTCGGTTTTAAAAATGCAATATAATACAAAGAAAACAAAAAAACCTTTGCATCTATTTCTAGAGCTGCATAAAAAAAATAACAACTAAAATAATCATTTGGAACATTCTTGTATTTTTTCAATGTTAGTTTAATTTGGGTAAGATGAAATTTAATAGCAAAACGAAGTAATAGGCTGCAACTATTTAGGTGTTCTTTGTGAAAGGATTGATTTTATTCAAAAATCATTTGGTACAAAATTGGACTTTAAAGCATATAAAGTTAGTTCATAAAAATACCATTTAATAAAGAGAAACGAAGCACTAGATTATTGCAACTGTTCATGACCAAATGGTGGAAATCAAATTTTAACAAATTGGCCTTGTATTGGAATTTACCATATTTACGTAATCCCGGTTATTAAAAATGCAGTATAATACAAAGAAAACAAAAAATCCTTTGCATCTATTTCTAGAGCTGCATAAAAAATATAACAACAAAAATAATCATTTTGAACATTCTTGAATTTTTTCAATGTTAGTTTAGTTTGGTTAAGATGAAATTTAATAGCAAAACGAAGTAATAGGCTGCAACTATTTAGGTGTGCCTTGTGAAAGGATTGATTTTATACACAAATCATTTGGTACCCCATTGGACTTTAAAGCATATAAATTTAGTTCATAAAAATAACATATAATAAAGAGAAAAAAAACACAAGATTATTGCAACTATTCATGACCAAATGGTGGAAATCAAATTTTAACAAATTGGCCTTGTATTGGAATTTACCATACTTACGTAATCTCGGTTATTTAAAATGCAATATAATACAAAGAAAACAAAAAAACCTTTGCATCTATTTCTAGAGCTGCATAAAAAAAATAACAAAAATAATCATTTTGAACATTCTTGTATTTTTTCAATGTTAGTTTAATTTGATTAAGATGAAATTTAATAGCAAAACGAAGTAACAGGCTGCAACTATTTAGGTGTTCTTTGTGAAAGAATTGATTTTATACAAAAATCACTTGGTTTCCCATTGGACTTTAAAGCATATAAAGTTAGTTCATAAAAATACCATTTAATAAAGAGAAACGAAGCACTTGATTATTGCAACTGTTCATGACCAAATTGTGGAAATCAAATTTTAACAAATTGGCCTTGTATTGGAATTTACCATATTTACGTAATCCCGGTTTTTAAAAATGCAGTATAATACAAAGAAAACAAAAAATCCTTTGCATCTATTTCCAGAGCTGCATAAAAAATATAACAACTAAAATAATCATTTTGAACATTCTTGTATTTTTTCAATGTTAGTTTAATTTGGTTAAGATGAAATTTAATAGCAAAACGAAGTAATAGACTGCAACTATTTAGGTGTGCTTTGTGAAAGGATTGATTTTATACACAAATCATTTGGTACCCCATTGGACTTTAAAGCATATAAATTTAGTTCATAAAAATACCATATAATAAAGAGAAACAAAACACAAGATTATTGCAACTATTCATGACCAAATGGTTGAAATCAAATTTTAAAAAATTGGCCTTGTAGTGGAATTTACCATATTTACGTAAACTCGGGTTTAAAAATGCAATATAATACAAAGAAAACAAAAAATCCTTTGCATCTATTTCTAGAGCTGCATAAAAAATATTACAACTAAAATAATCATTTTGAACATTCTTGTATTTTTTCAATGTTAGTTTAATTTGGTTAAGATGAAATTCATAAGCAACACGAAGTAATAGGCTGCAACTATTTAGGTGTGCTTTGTGAAAGGATTGATTTTATACACAAATCATTTGGTACCCAATTGGACTTTAAAGCATATAAATTTAGTTCATAAAAATACCATATAATAAAGAGAAACAAAACACAAGACTATTGCAACTATTCATGACCAAATGGTGGAAATCAAATTTAAAAAATTGGCCTTGTAGTGGAATTTACCATATTTACGTAAACTCGGTTTTAAAAATGCAATATAATACAATGAAAACAAAAAATCCTTTGCATCTATTTCTAGAGCTGCATAAAAAATATAACAACAAAAATAATCATTTTGAACATTCTTGTATTTTTTCAATGTTAGTTTAATTTGGTTAAGATGAAATTTAATAGCAAAACGAAGTAATAGGCTGCAACTATTTAGGTGTTATTTCTGAAAGGATTGATTTTATACACAAATCACTTAATACCCCATTGGACTTTAAAGCATATAAATTTAGTTCATAAAAATACCATATAATAAAGAGAAACGAAACACAAGATTATTGCAACTGTTCATGACCAAATGGTGGAAATCAAATTTTAACAAATTGGCCTTGTAGTGGAATTTACCATATTTACGTAAACTCGGTTTTACAAATGCAATATAATACAAAGAAAACAAAAAATCCTTCGCATCTATTTCTAGAGCTGCATAAAAAATATAACAACTTAAATAATCATTTTGAACATTCTTTTTTTTTTCAATGTTAGTTTAATTTGATTGAAATGAAATTTAATAGCAAAACGAAGTAATAGGCTGCAACTATTTAGGTGTTCATTGTGAAAGGATTGATTTTATACACAAATCATTTGGTACCCCATTGGACTTTAAAGCATATAAATTTAGTTCATAAAAATACCATATAATAAAGAGAAACGAAACACAAGATTATTGCAACTATTCATGACCAAATGGTGGAAATCAAATTTTAAAAAATTGGCCTTGTATTGGAATTTACCATATTTACGTAATCTCGGTTTTTCAAATGCAATATAATACAAAGAAAACAAAAAATCCTTTGCATCTATTTCTAGAGCTGCATAAAAAATATAACAACTAAAATAATCATTTTGAACATTCTTTTTTTTTTCAATGTTAGTTTAATTTGGTTAAGATGAAATTAAATAGCAAAACAAAGTAATAGGCTGCAACTATTTAGGTGTGCTTTGTGAAAGGATTGATTTTATACACAAATCACTTAGTACCCCATTGGACTTTAAAGCATATAAATTTAGTTCATAAAAATGCCATATAATAAAGAGAAACAAAACACAAGATTATAGCAACTATTCATGACCAAATGGTGGAAATCAAATTTTAAAAAATTGGCCTTGTATTGGAATTTACCATATTTACGTAATCTCGGTTTTTCAAATGCAATATAATACAAAGAAAACAAAAAATCCTTTGCATCTATTTCTAGAGCTGCATAAAAAATATAACAACTAAAATAATCATTTTGAACATTCTTTTTTTTTTCAATGTTAGTTTAATTTGGTTAAGATGAAATTAAATAGCAAAACAAAGTAATAGGCTGCAACTATTTAGGTGTGCTTTGTGAAAGGATTGATTTTATACACAAATCACTTAGTACCCCATTGGACTTTAAAGCATATAAATTTAGTTCATAAAAATAACATATAATAAAGAGAAACAAAACACAAGATTATTGCAACTATTCATGACCAAATGGTGGAAATCAAATTTTAAAAAATTGGCCTTGTAGTGGAATTTACCATATTTACGTAAATTCGGTTTTAAAAATGCAATATAATACAAAGAAAACAAAAAATCCTTTGCATCTATTTCTAGAGCTGCATAAAAAATATAACAACTAAAATAATCATTTTGAACATTCTTTTTTTTTCAATGTTAGTTTAATTTGGTTAAGATGAAATTAAATAGCAAAACAAAGTAATAGGCTGCAACTATTTAGGTGTGCTTTGTGAAAGGATTGATTTTATACACAAATCACTTAGTACCCCATTGGACTTTAAAGCATATAAATTTAGTTCATAAAAATAACATATAATAAAGAGAAACAAAACACAAGATTATTGCAACTATTCATGACCAAATGGTGGAAATCAAATTTTAAAAAATTGGCCTTGTAGTGGAATTTACCATATTTACGTAAATTCGGTTTTAAAAATGCAATATAATACAAAGAAAACAAAAAATCCTTTGCATCTATTTCTAGAGCTGCATAAAAAATATAACAACAAAAATAATCATTTTGAACATTCTTGTATTTTTTCAATGTTAGTTTAATTTGGTTAAGATGAAATTTAATAGCAAAACGAAGTAATAGGCTGCAACTATTTAGGTGTTATTTCTGAAAGGATTGATTTTATACACAAATCACTTAATACCCCATTGGACTTTAAAGCATATAAATTTAGTTCATAAAAATACCATATAATAAAGAGAAACAAAACACAAGACTATTGCAACTATTCATGACCAAATGGTGGAAATCAAATTTAAAAAATTGGCCTTGTAGTGGAATTTACCATATTTACGTAAACTCGGGTTTAAAAATGCAATATAATACAAAGAAAACAAAAAATCCTTTGCATCTATTTCTAGAGCTGCATAAAAAATATAACAACTAAAATAATCATTTGGAACATTCTTGTATTTTTTCAATGTTAGTTTAATTTGGTTAAGATGAAATTCATAAGCAAAACGAAGTAATAGGCTGCAACTATTTAGGTGTGCTTTGTGAAAGGCTTGATTTTATACACAAATCATTTGGTACCCAATTGGACTTTAAAGCATATAAATTTAGTTCATAAAAATACCATATAATAAAGAGAAACAAAACACAAGACTATTGCAACTATTCATGACCAAATGGTTGAAATCAAATTTTAAAAAATTGGCCTTGTAGTGGAATTTACCATATTTACGTAAACTCGGTTTTACAATTGCAATATAATACAAAGAAAACAAAAAATCCTTCGCATCTATTTCTAGAGCTGCAAAAAAAAAATAACAACAAAAATAATCATTTTGAACATTCTTTTTTTTTTCAATGTTAGTTTAATTTGGTTAAGATGAAATTAAATAGCAAAACAAAGTAATAGGCTGCAACTATTTAGGTGTGCTTTGTGAAAGGATTGATTTTATACACAAATCACTTAGTACCCCATTGGACTTTAAAGCATATAAATTTAGTTCATAAAAATGCCATATAATAAAGAGAAACAAAACACAAGATTATAGCAACTATTCATGACCAAATGGTGGAAATCAAATTTTAAAAAATTGGCCTTGTATTGGAATTTACCATATTTACGTAATCTCGGTTTTTCAAATGCAATATAATACAAAGAAAACAAAAAATCCTTTACATCTATTTCTAGAGCTGCATAAAAAATATAACAACTAAAATAATCATTTTGAACATTCTTGTATTTTTTCAATGTTAGTTTAATTTGGTTAAGATGAAATTTAATAGCAAAACGAAGTAATAGGCTGCAACTATTTAGGTGTGCTTTGTGAGAGGATTGATTTTATACACAAATCATTTGGTACCCAATTGGACTTTAAAGCATATAAATTTAGTTCATAAAAATAACATATAATAAAGAGAAACAAAACACAAGATTATTGCAACTATTCATGACCAAATGGTGGAAATCAAATTTTAAAAAATTGGTCTTGTAGTGGAATTTACCATATTTACGTAAACTCGGTTTTAAAAATTCAATATAATACAAAGAAAACAAAAAAACCTTTGCATCTATTTCTAGAGCTGCATAAAAAAAATAACAACTAAAATAATCATTTGGAACATTCTTGTATTTTTTCAATGTTAGTTTAATTTGGGTAAGATGAAATTTAATAGCAAAACGAAGTAATAGGCTGCAACTATTTAGGTGTTCTTTGTGAAAGGATTGATTTTATTCAAAAATCATTTGGTACAAAATTGGACTTTAAAGCATATAAAGTTAGTTCATAAAAATACCATTTAATAAAGAGAAACGAAGCACTAGATTATTGCAACTGTTCATGACCAAATGGTGGAAATCAAATTTTAACAAATTGGCCTTGTATTGGAATTTACCATATTTACGTAATCCCGGTTATTAAAAATGCAGTATAATACAAAGAAAACAAAAAATCCTTTGCATCTATTTCTAGAGCTGCATAAAAAATATAACAACAAAAATAATCATTTTGAACATTCTTGAATTTTTTCAATGTTAGTTTAGTTTGGTTAAGATGAAATTTAATAGCAAAACGAAGTAATAGGCTGCAACTATTTAGGTGTGCCTTGTGAAAGGATTGATTTTATACACAAATCATTTGGTACCCCATTGGACTTTAAAGCATATAAATTTAGTTCATAAAAATAACATATAATAAAGAGAAAAAAAACACAAGATTATTGCAACTATTCATGACCAAATGGTGGAAATCAAATTTTAACAAATTGGCCTTGTATTGGAATTTACCATATTTACGTAATCTCGGTTATTTAAAATGCAATATAATACAAAGAAAACAAAAAAACCTTTGCATCTATTTCTAGAGCTGCATAAAAAAAATAACAAAAATAATCATTTTGAACATTCTTGTATTTTTTCAATGTTAGTTTAATTTGGTTAAGATGAAATTTAATAGCAAAACGAAGTAATAGGCTGGAACTATTTAGGTGTTCTTTGTGAAAGAATTGATTTTATACAAAAATCACTTGGTATCCCATTGGACTTTAAAGCATATAAAGTTAGTTCATAAAAATACCATTTAATAAAGAGAAACGAAGCACTTGATTATTGCAACTGTTCATGACCAAATTGTGGAAATCAAATTTTAACAAATTGGCCTTGTATTGGAATTTACCATATTTACGTAATCCCGGTTTTTAAAAATGCAGTATAATACAAAGAAAACAAAAAATCCTTTGCATCTATTTCTAGAGCTGCATAAAAAATATAACAACTAAAATAATCATTTTGAACATTCTTGTATTTTTTCAATGTTAGTTTAATTTGGTTAAGATGAAATTTAATAGCAAAACGAAGTAATAGACTGCAACTATTTAGGTGTGCTTTGTGAAAGGATTGATTTTATACACAAATCATTTGGTACCCCATTGGACTTTAAAGCATATAAATTTAGTTCATAAAAATACCATATAATAAAGAGAAACAAAACACAAGATTATTGCAACTATTCATGACCAAATGGTTGAAATCAAATTTTAAAAAATTGGACTTGTAGTGGAATTTACCATATTTACGTAAACTCGGGTTTAAAAATGCAATATAATACAAAGAAAACAAAAAATCCTTTGCATCTATTTCTAGAGCTGCATAAAAAATATTACAACTAAAATAATCATTTTGAACATTCTTGTATTTTTTCAATGTTAGTTTAATTTGGTTAAGATGAAATTCATAAGCAACACGAAGTAATAGGCTGCAACTATTTAGGTGTGCTTTGTGAAAGGATTGATTTTATACACAAATCATTTGGTACCCAATTGGACTTTAAAGCATATAAATTTAGTTCATAAAAATACCATATAATAAAGAAAAACAAAACACAAGACTATTGCAACTATTCATGACCAAATGGTGGAAATCAAATTTAAAAAAATTGGCCTTGTAGTGGAATTTACCATATTTACGTAAACTCGGTTTTAAAAATGCAATATAATACAATGAAAACAAAAAATCCTTTGCATCTATTTCTAGAGCTGCATAAAAAATATAACAACAAAAATAATCATTTTGAACATTCTTGTATTTTTTCAATGTTAGTTTAATTTGGTTAAGATGAAATTTAATAGCAAAACGAAGTAATAGGCTGCAACTATTTAGGTGTTATTTCTGAAAGGATTGATTTTATACACAAATCACTTAATACCCCATTGGACTTTAAAGCATATAAATTTAGTTCATAAAAATACCATATAATAAAGAGAAACGAAACACAAGATTATTGCAACTGTTCATGACCAAATGGTGGAAATCAAATTTTAACAAATTGGCCTTGTAGTGGAATTTACCATATTTACGTAAACTCGGTTTTACAAATGCAATATAATACAAAGAAAACAAAAAATCCTTTGCATCTATTTCTAGAGCTGCATAAAAAATATAACAACTTAAATAATCATTTTGAACATTCTTGTATTTTTTCAATGTTAGTTTAATTTGATTGAAATGAAATTTAATAGCAAAACGAAGTAATAGGCTGCAACTATCTAGGTGTTCATTGTGAAAGGATTGATTTTATACACAAATCATTTGGTACCCCATTGGACTTTAAAGCATATAAATTTAGTTCATAAAAATAACATATAATAAAGAGAAACAAAACACAAGATTATTGCAACTATTCATGACCAAATGGTGGAAATCAAATTTTAAAAAATTGGCCTTGTGTTGGAATTTACCATATTTACGTAATCTCGGTTTTTCAAATGCAATATAATACAAAGAAAACAAAAAATCCTTTGCATCTATTTCAAGAGCTGCATAAAAAATATAACAACTAAAATAATCATTTTGAACATTCTTTTTTTTTTCAATGTTAGTTGATTTTGGTTAAGATGAAATTAAATAGCAAAACAAAGTAATAGGCTGCAACTATTTAGGTGTGCTTTGTGAAAGGATTGATTTTATACACAAATCACTTAGTACCCCATTGGACTTTAAAGCATATAAATTTAGTTCATAAAAATGCCATATAATAAAGAGAAACAAAACACAAGATTATAGCAACTATTCATGACCAAATGGTGGAAATCAAATTTTAAAAAATTGGCCTTGTATTGGAATTTACCATATTTACGTAATCTCGGTTTTTCAAATGCAATATAATACAAAGAAAACAAAAAATCCTTTGCATCTATTTCTAGAGCTGCATAAAAAATATAACAACTAAAATAATCATTTTGAACATTCTTTTTTTTTTTCAATGTTAGTTTAATTTGGTTAAGATGAAATTAAATAGCAAAACAAAGTAATAGGCTGCAACTATTTAGGTGTGCTTTGTGAAAGGATTGATTTTATACACAAATCATTTGGTACCCCATTGGACTTTAAAGCATATAAATTTAGTTCATAAAAATACCATATAATAAAGAGAAACAAAACACAAGATTATTGCAACTATTCATGACCAAATGGTTGAAATCAAATTTTAAAAAATTGGACTTGTAGTGGAATTTACCATATTTACGTAAACTCGGGTTTAAAAATGCAGTATAATACAAAGAAAACAAAAAATCCTTTGCATCTATTTCTAGAGCTGCATAAAAAATATAACAACTAAAATAATCATTTTGAACATTCTTGTATTTTTTCAATGTTAGTTTAATTTGGTTAAGATGAAATTTAATAGCAAAACGAAGTAATAGACTGCAACTATTTAGGTGTGCTTTGTGAAAGGATTGATTTTATACACAAATCATTTGGTACCCCATTGGACTTTAAAGCATATAAATTTAGTTCATAAAAATACCATATAATAAAGAGAAACAAAACACAAGATTATTGCAACTATTCATGACCAAATGGTTGAAATCAAATTTTAAAAAATTGGACTTGTAGTGGAATTTACCATATTTACGTAAACTCGGGTTTAAAAATGCAATATAATACAAAGAAAACAAAAAATCCTTTGCATCTATTTCTAGAGCTGCATAAAAAATATTACAACTAAAATAATCATTTTGAACATTCTTGTATTTTTTCAATGTTAGTTTAATTTGGTTAAGATGAAATTCATAAGCAACACGAAGTAATAGGCTGCAACTATTTAGGTGTGCTTTGTGAAAGGATTGATTTTATACACAAATCATTTGGTACCCAATTGGACTTTAAAGCATATAAATTTAGTTCATAAAAATACCATATAATAAAGAAAAACAAAACACAAGACTATTGCAACTATTCATGACCAAATGGTGGAAATCAAATTTAAAAAAATTGGCCTTGTAGTGGAATTTACCATATTTACGTAAACTCGGTTTTAAAAATGCAATATAATACAATGAAAACAAAAAATCCTTTGCATCTATTTCTAGAGCTGCATAAAAAATATAACAACAAAAATAATCATTTTGAACATTCTTGTATTTTTTCAATGTTAGTTTAATTTGGTTAAGATGAAATTTAATAGCAAAACGAAGTAATAGGCTGCAACTATTTAGGTGTTATTTCTGAAAGGATTGATTTTATACACAAATCACTTAATACCCCATTGGACTTTAAAGCATATAAATTTAGTTCATAAAAATAACATATAATAAAGAGAAACAAAACACAAGATTATTGCAACTATTCATGACCAAATGGTTGAAATCAAATTTTAAAAAATTGGCCTTGTAGTGGAATTTACCATATTTACGTAATCTCGGTTTTTCAAATGCAATATAATACAAAGAAAACAAAAAATCCTTTGCATCTATTTCTAGAGCTGCATAAAAAATATAACAACTAAAATAATCATTTTGAACATTCTTTTTTTTTTCAATGTTAGTTTAATTTGGTTAAGATGAAATTAAATAGCAAAACAAAGTAATAGGCTGCAACTATTTAGGTGTGCTTTGTGAAAGGATTGATTTTATACACAAATCACTTAGTACCCCATTGGACTTTAAAGCATATAAATTTAGTTCATAAAAATGCCATATAATAAAGAGAAACAAAACACAAGATTATAGCAACTATTCATGACCAAATGGTGGAAATCAAATTTTAAAAAATTGGCCTTGTATTGGAATTTACCATATTTACGTAATCTCGGATTTTCAAATGCAATATAATACAAAGAAAACAAAAAATCCTTTGCATCTATTTCTAGAGCTGCATAAAAAATATAACAACTAAAATAATCATTTTGAACATTCTTTTTTTTTTCAATGTTAGTTTAATTTGGTTAAGATGAAATTAAATAGCAAAACAAAGTAATAGGCTGCAACTATTTAGGTGTGCTTTGTGAAAGGATTGATTTTATACACAAATCACTTAGTACCCCATTGGACTTTAAAGCATATAAATTTAGTTCATAAAAATAACATATAATAAAGAGAAACAAAACACAAGATTATTGCAACTATTCATGACCAAATGGTGGAAATCAAATTTTAAAAAATTGGCCTTGTAGTGGAATTTACCATATTTACGTAAATTCGGTTTTAAAAATGCAATATAATACAAAGAAAACAAAAAATCCTTTGCATCTATTTCTAGAGCTGCATAAAAAATATAACAACTAAAATAATCATTTGGAACATTCTTGTATTTTTTCAATGTTAGTTTAGTTTGGTTAAGATGAAATTTAATAGCAAAACGAAGTAATAGGCTGCAACTATTTATGTGTTCATTGTGAAAGGATTGATTTTATACACAAATCATTTGGTACCCCATTGGACTTAAAAACATATAAATTTAGTTCATAAAAATACCATATAATAAAGAGAAACAAAACACAAGATTATTGCAACTATTCATGACCAAATGGTTGAAATCAAATTTTAAAAAATTGGCCTTGTATTGGAATTTACCATATTTACGTAATCCCGGTTTTTAAAAATGCAGTATAATACAAAGAAAACAAAAAATCCTTTGCATCTATTTCTAGAGCTGCATAAAAAATATAACAACTAAAATAATCATTTTGAACATTCTTGAATTTTTTCAATGTTAGTTTAGTTTGGTTAAGATGAAATTTAATAGCAAAACGAAGTAATAGGCTGCAACTATTTAGGTGTGCCTTGTGAAAGGATTGATTTTATACACAAATCATTTGGTACCCCATTGGACTTTAAAGCATATAAATTTAGTTCATAAAAATAACATATAATAAAGAGAAAAAAAACACAAGATTATTGCAACTATTCATGACCAAATGGTGGAAATCAAATTTTAACAAATTGGCCTTGTATTGGAATTTACCATATTTACGTAATCTCGGTTATTTAAAATGCAATATAATACAATGAAAACAAAAAATCCTTTGCATCTATTTCTAGAGCTGCATAAAAAATATAACAACAAAAATAATCATTTTGAACATTCTTGTATTTTTTCAATGTTAGTTTAATTTGGTTAAGATGAAATTTAATAGCAAAACGAAGTAATAGGCTGCAACTATTTAGGTGTTATTTCTGAAAGGATTTATTTTATACAAAAATCACTTGGTTTCCCATTGGACTTTAAAGCATATAAAGTTAGTTCATAAAAATACCATTTAATAAAGAGAAACGAAGCACTTGATTATTGCAACTGTTCATGACCAAATTGTGGAAATCAAATTTTAACAAATTGGCCTTGTATTGGAATTTACCATATTTACGTAATCCCGGTTTTTAAAAATGCAGTATAATACAAAGAAAACAAAAAATCCTTTGCATCTATTTCTAGAGCTGCATAAAAAATATAACAACTAAAATAATCATTTTGAACATTCTTGTATTTTTTCAATGTTAGTTTAATTTGGTTAAGATGAAATTTAATAGCAAAACGAAGTAATAGACTGCAACTATTTAGGTGTTATTTCTGAAAGGATTGATTTTATACACAAATCATTTGGTACCCCATTGGACTTTAAAGCATATAAATTTAGTTCATAAAAATACCATATAATAAAGAGAAACAAAACACAAGATTATTGCAACTATTCATGACCAAATGGTTGAAATCAAATTTTAAAAAATTGGCCTTGTAGTGGAATTTACCATATTTACGTAAACTCGGGTTTAAAAATGCAATATAATACAAAGAAAACAAAAAATCCTTTGCATCTATTTCTAGAGCTGCATAAAAAATATTACAACTAAAATAATCATTTTGAACATTCTTGTATTTTTTCAATGTTAGTTTAATTTGGTTAAGATGAAATTCATAAGCAACACGAAGTAATAGGCTGCAACTATTTAGGTGTGCTTTGTGAAAGGATTGATTTTATACACAAATCATTTGGTACCCAATTGGACTTTAAAGCATATAAATTTAGTTCATAAAAATACCATATAATAAAGAGAAACAAAACACAAGACTATTGCAACTATTCATGACCAAATGGTGGAAATCAAATTTAAAAAATTGGCCTTGTAGTGGAATTTACCATATTTACGTAAACTCGGTTTTAAAAATGCAATATAATACAAAGAAAACAAAAAATCCTTTGCATCTATTTCTAGAGCTGCATAAAAAATATAACAACAAAAATAATCATTTTGAACATTCTTGTATTTTTTCAATGTTAGTTTAATTTGGTTAAGATGAAATTTAATAGCAAAACGAAGTAATAGGCTGCAACTATTTAGGTGTTATTTCTGAAAGGATTGATTTTATACACAAATCACTTAATACCCCATTGGACTTTAAAGCATATAAATTTAGTTCATAAAAATACCATATAATAAAGAGAAACGAAACACAAGATTATTGCAACTGTTCATGACCAAATGGTGGAAATCAAATTTTAACAAATTGGCCTTGTAGTGGAATTTACCATATTTACGTAAACTCGGTTTTACAAATGCAATATAATACAAAGAAAACAAAAAATCCTTCGCATCTATTTCTAGAGCTGCATAAAAAATATAACAACTTAAATAATCATTTTGAACATTCTTGTATTTTTTCAATGTTAGTTTAATTTGATTGAAATGAAATTTAATAGCAAAACGAAGTAATAGGCTGCAACTATTTAGGTGTTCATTGTGAAAGGATTGATTTTATACACAAATCATTTGGTACTCCATTGGACTTTAAAGCATATAAATTTAGTTCATAAAAATAACATATAATAAAGAGAAACAAAACACAAGATTATTGCAACTATTCATGACCAAATGGTGGAAATCAAATTTTAAAAAATTGGCCTTGTATTGGAATTTACCATATTTACGTAATCTCGGTTTTTCAAATGCAATATAATACAAAGAAAACAAAAAATCCTTTGCATCTATTTCTAGAGCTGCATAAAAAATATAACAACTAAAATAATCATTTTGAACATTCTTTTTTTTTTCAATGTTAGTTTAATTTGGTTAAGATGAAATTAAATAGCAAAACAAAGTAATAGGCTGCAACTATTTAGGTGTGCTTTGTGAAAGGATTGATTTTATACACAAATCACTTAGTACCCCATTGGACTTTAAAGCATATAAATTTAGTTCATAAAAATGCCATATAATAAAGAGAAACAAAACACAAGATTATAGCAACTATTCATGACCAAATGGTGGAAATCAAATTTTAAAAAATTGGCCTTGTATTGGAATTTACCATATTTACGTAATCTCGGTTTTTCAAATGCAATATAATACAAAGAAAACAAAAAATCCTTTGCATCTATTTCTAGAGCTGCATAAAAAATATAACAACTAAAATAATCATTTTGAACATTCTTTTTTTTTCAATGTTAGTTTAATTTGGTTAAGATGAAATTAAATAGCAAAACAAAGTAATAGGCTGCAACTATTTAGGTGTGCTTTGTGAAAGGATTGATTTTATACACAAATCACTTAGTACCCCATTGGACTTTAAAGCATATAAATTTAGTTCATAAAAATAACATATAATAAAGAGAAACAAAACACAAGATTATTGCAACTATTCATGACCAAATGGTGGAAATCAAATTTTAAAAAATTGGCCTTGTAGTGGAATTTACCATATTTACGTAAATTCGGTTTTAAAAATGCAATATAATACAAAGAAAACAAAAAATCCTTTGCATCTATTTCTAGAGCTGCATAAAAAATATAACAACTAAAATAATCATTTGGAACATTCTTGTATTTTTTCAATGTTAGTTTAGTTTGGTTAAGATGAAATTTAATAGCAAAACGAAGTAATAGGCTGCAACTATTTATGTGTTCATTGTGAAAGGATTGATTTTATACACAAATCATTTGGTATCCCATTGGACTTAAAAACATATAAATTTAGTTCATAAAAATACCATATAATAAAGAGAAACAAAACACAAGATTATTGCAACTATTCATGACCAAATGGTTGAAATCAAATTTTAAAAAATTGGCCTTGTAGTGGAATTTACCATATTTACGTAAACTCGGGTTTAAAAATGCAATATAATACAAAGAAAACAAAAAATCCTTTGCATCTATTTCTAGAGCTGCATAAAAAATATAACAACTAAAATAATCATTTGGAACATTCTTGTATTTTTTCAATGTTAGTTTAATTTGGTTAAGATGAAATTCATAAGCAAAACGAAGTAATAGGCTGCAACTATTTAGGTGTGCTTTGTGAAAGGCTTGATTTTATACACAAATCATTTGGTACCCAATTGGACTTTAAAGCATATAAATTTAGTTCATAAAAATACCATATAATAAAGAGAAACAAAACACAAGACTATTGCAACTATTCATGACCAAATGGTGGAAATCAAATTTTAAAAAATTGGCCTTGTAGTGGAATTTACCATATTTACGTAAACTCGGTTTTACAATTGCAATATAATACAAAGAAAACAAAAAATCCTTCGCATCTATTTCTAGAGCTGCAAAAAAAAAATAACAACAAAAATAATCATTTTGAACATTCTTGTATTTTTTCAATGTTAGTTTATTTTATTAAGATGAAATTTAATAGCAAAACGAAGTAATAGGCTGCAACTATTTAGGTGTTATTTCTGAAAGGATTGATTTTATACACAAATCACTTAATACCCCATTGGACTTTAAAGCATATAAATTTAGTTCATAAAAATACCATATAATAAAGAGAAACGAAACACAAGATTATTGCAACTGTTCATGACCAAATGGTGGAAATCAAATTTTAACAAATTGGCCTTGTAGTGGAATTTACCATATTTACGTAAACTCGGTTTTACAATTGCAATATAATACAAAGAAAACAAAAAATCCTTTGCATCTATTTCTAGAGCTGCATAAAAAATATAACAACTAAAATAATCATTTTGAACATTCTTTTTTTTTTCAATGTTAGTTTAATTTGGTTAAGATGAAATTCATAAGCAAAACGAAGTAATAGGCTGCAACTATTTAGGTGTGCTTTGTGAAAGGCTTGATTTTATACACAAATCATTTGGTACCCCATTGGACTTTAAAGCATATAAATTTAGTTCATAAAAATGCCATATAATAAAGAGAAACAAAACACAAGATTATAGCAACTATTCATGACCAAATGGTGGAAATCAAATTTTAAAAAATTGGCCTTGTATTGGAATTTACCATATTTACGTAATCTCGGTTTTTCAAATGCAATATAATACAAAGAAAACAAAAAATCCTTTGCATCTATTTCTAGAGCTGCATAAAAAATATAACAACTAAAATAATCATTTTGAACATTCTTGTATTTTTTCAATGTTAGTTTAATTTGGTTAAGATGAAATTTAATAGCAAAACGAAGTAATAGGCTGCAACTATTTAGGTGTGCTTTGTGAGAGGATTGATTTTATACACAAATCATTTGGTACCCAATTGGACTTTAAAGCATATAAATTTAGTTCATAAAAATAACATATAATAAAGAGAAACAAAACACAAGATTATTGCAACTATTCATGACCAAATGGTGGAAATCAAATTTTAAAAAATTGGTCTTGTAGTGGAATTTACCATATTTACGTAAACTCGGTTTTAAAAATGCAATATAATACAAAGAAAACAAAAAAACCTTTGCATCTATTTCTAGAGCTGCATAAAAAAAATAACAACTAAAATAATCATTTGGAACATTCTTGTATTTTTTCAATGTTAGTTTAATTTGGGTAAGATGAAATTTAATAGCAAAACGAAGTAATAGGCTGCAACTATTTAGGTGTTCTTTGTGAAAGGATTGATTTTATTCAAAAATCATTTGGTACAAAATTGGACTTTAAAGCATATAAAGTTAGTTCATAAAAATACCATTTAATAAAGAGAAACGAAGCACTAGATTATTGCAACTGTTCATGACCAAATGGTGGAAATCAAATTTTAACAAATTGGCCTTGTATTGGAATTTACCATATTTACGTAATCCCGGTTATTAAAAATGCAGTATAATACAAAGAAAACAAAAAATCCTTTGCATCTATTTCTAGAGCTGCATAAAAAATATAACAACAAAAATAATCATTTTGAACATTCTTGAATTTTTTCAATGTTAGTTTAGTTTGGTTAAGATGAAATTTAATAGCAAAACGAAGTAATAGGCTGGAACTATTTAGGTGTTCTTTGTGAAAGAATTGATTTTATACAAAAATCACTTGGTATCCCATTGGACTTTAAAGCATATAAAGTTAGTTCATAAAAATACCATTTAATAAAGAGAAACGAAGCACTTGATTATTGCAACTGTTCATGACCAAATTGTGGAAATCAAATTTTAACAAATTGGCCTTGTATTGGAATTTACCATATTTACGTAATCCCGGTTATTAAAAATGCAGTATAATACAAAGAAAACAAAAAATCCTTTGCATCTATTTCTAGAGCTGCATAAAAAATATAACAACAAAAATAATCATTTTGAACATTCTTGAATTTTTTCAATGTTAGTTTAGTTTGGTTAAGATGAAATTTAATAGCAAAACGAAGTAATAGGCTGCAACTATTTAGGTGTGCCTTGTGAAAGGATTGATTTTATACACAAATCATTTGGTACCCCATTGGACTTTAAAGCATATAAATTTAGTTCATAAAAATAACATATAATAAAGAGAAAAAAAACACAAGATTATTGCAACTATTCATGACCAAATGGTGGAAATCAAATTTTAACAAATTGGCCTTGTATTGGAATTTACCATATTTACGTAATCTCGGTTATTTAAAATGCAATATAATACAAAGAAAACAAAAAAACCTTTGCATCTATTTCTAGAGCTGCATAAAAAAAATAACAAAAATAATCATTTTGAACATTCTTGTATTTTTTCAATGTTAGTTTAATTTGGTTAAGATGAAATTTAATAGCAAAACGAAGTAATAGGCTGGAACTATTTAGGTGTTCTTTGTGAAAGAATTGATTTTATACAAAAATCACTTGGTATCCCATTGGACTTTAAAGCATATAAAGTTAGTTCATAAAAATACCATTTAATAAAGAGAAACGAAGCACTTGATTATTGCAACTGTTCATGACCAAATTGTGGAAATCAAATTTTAACAAATTGGCCTTGTATTGGAATTTACCATATTTACGTAATCCCGGTTTTTAAAAATGCAGTATAATACAAAGAAAACAAAAAATCCTTTGCATCTATTTCTAGAGCTGCATAAAAAATATAACAACTAAAATAATCATTTGGAACATTCTTGTATTTTTTCAATGTTAGTTTAATTTGGTTAAGATGAAATTTAATAGCAAAACGAAGTAATAGACTGCAACTATTTAGGTGTGCTTTGTGAAAGGATTGATTTTATACACAAATCATTTGGTACCCCATTGGACTTTAAAGCATATAAATTTAGTTCATAAAAATACCATATAATAAAGAGAAACAAAACACAAGATTATTGCAACTATTCATGACCAAATGGTTGAAATCAAATTTTAAAAAATTGGACTTGTAGTGGAATTTACCATATTTACGTAAACTCGGGTTTAAAAATGCAATATAATACAAAGAAAACAAAAAATCCTTTGCATCTATTTCTAGAGCTGCATAAAAAATATTACAACTAAAATAATCATTTTGAACATTCTTGTATTTTTTCAATGTTAGTTTAATTTGGTTAAGATGAAATTCATAAGCAACACGAAGTAATAGGCTGCAACTATTTAGGTGTGCTTTGTGAAAGGATTGATTTTATACACAAATCATTTGGTACCCAATTGGACTTTAAAGCATATAAATTTAGTTCATAAAAATACCATATAATAAAGAGAAACAAAACACAAGACTATTGCAACTATTCATGACCAAATGGTGGAAATCAAATTTAAAAAAATTGGCCTTGTAGTGGAATTTACCATATTTACGTAAACTCGGTTTTTCAAATGCAATATAATACAAAGAAAACAAAAAATCCTTTCCATCTATTTCTAGAGCTGCATAAAAAATATAACAACTAAAATAATCATTTGGAACATTCTTGTATTTTTTCAATGTTAGTTTAATTTGGTTAAGATGAAATTCATAAGCAAAACGAAGTAATAGGCTGCAACTATTTAGGTGTTATTTCTGAAAGGATTGATTTTATACACAAATCACTTAATACCCCATTGGACTTTAAAGCATATAAATTTAGTTCATAAAAATACCATATAATAAAGAGAAACGAAACACAAGATTATTGCAACTGTTCATGGCCAAATGGTGGAAATCAAATTTTAACAAATTGGCCTTGTAGTGGAATTTACCATATTTACGTAAACTCGGTTTTACAAATGCAATATAATACAAAGAAAACAAAAAATCCTTCGCATCTATTTCTAGAGCTGCATAAAAAATATAACAACTTAAATAATCATTTTGAACATTCTTGTATTTTTTCAATGTTAGTTTAATTTGATTGAAATGAAATTTAATAGCAAAACGAAGTAATAGGCTGCAACTATTTAGGTGTTCATTGTGAAAGGATTGATTTTATACACAAATCATTTGGTACCCCATTGGACTTTAAAGCATATAAATTTAGTTCATAAAAATAACATATAATAAAGAGAAACAAAACACAAGATTATTGCAACTATTCATGACCAAATGGTGGAAATCAAATTTTAAAAAATTGGCCTTGTGTTGGAATTTACCATATTTACGTAATCTCGGTTTTTCAAATGCAATATAATACAAAGAAAACAAAAAATCCTTTGCATCTATTTCTAGAGCTGCATAAAAAACATAACAACTAAAATAATCATTTTGAACATTCTTTTTTTTTTCAATGTTAGTTTAATTTGGTTAAGATGAAATTAAATAGCAAAACAAAGTAATAGGCTGCAACTATTTAGGTGTGCTTTGTGAAAGGATTGATTTTATACACAAATCACTTAGTACCCCATTGGACTTTAAAGCATATAAATTTAGTTCATAAAAATGCCATATAATAAAGAGAAACAAAACACAAGATTATAGCAACTATTCATGACCAAATGGTGGAAATCAAATTTTAAAAAATTGGCCTTGTATTGGAATTTACCATATTTACGTAATCTCGGTTTTTCAAATGCAATATAATACAAAGAAAACAAAAAATCCTTTGCATCTATTTCTAGAGCTGCATAAAAAATATAACAACTAAAATAATCATTTTGAACATTCTTTTTTTTTTCAATGTTAGATTAATTTGGTTAAGATGAAATTAAATAGCAAAATGAAGTAATAGGCTGCAACTATTTAGGTGTGCTTTGTGAAAGGATTGATTTTATACACAAATCACTTAGTACCCCATTGGACTTTAAAGCATATAAATTTAGTTCATAAAAATACCATATAATAAAGAGAAACAAAACACAAGATTATTGCAACTATTCATGACCAAATGGTGGAAATCAAATTTTAAAAAATTGGCCTTGTAGTGGAATTTACCATATTTACGTAAATTCGGTTTTAAAAATGCAATATAATACAAAGAAAACAAAAAATCCTTTGCATCTATTTCTAGAGCTGCATAAAAAATATAACAACTAAAATAATCATTTGGAACATTCTTGTATTTTTTCAATGTTAGTTTAGTTTGGTTAAGATGAAATTTAATAGCAAAACGAAGTAATAGGCTGCAACTATTTATGTGTTCATTGTGAAAGGATTGATTTTATACACAAATCATTTGGTACCCCATTGGACTTAAAAACATATAAATTTAGTTCATAAAAATACCATATAATAAAGAGAAACAAAACACAAGATTATTGCAACTATTCATGACCAAATGGTTGAAATCAAATTTTAAAAAATTGGCCTTGTAGTGGAATTTACCATATTTACGTAAACTCGGGTTTAAAAATGCAATATAATACAAAGAAAACAAAAAATCCTTTGCATCTATTTCTAGAGCTGCATAAAAAATATAACAACTAAAATAATCATTTGGAACATTCTTGTATTTTTTCAATGTTAGTTTAATTTGGTTAAGATGAAATTCATAAGCAAAACGAAGTAATAGGCTGCAACTATTTAGGTGTGCTTTGTGAAAGGCTTGATTTTATACACAAATCATTTGGTACCCAATTGGACTTTAAAGCATATAAATTTAGTTCATAAAAATACCATATAATAAAGAGAAACAAAACACAAGACTATTGCAACTATTCATGACCAAATGGTGGAAATCAAATTTTAAAAAATTGGCCTTGTAGTGGAATTTACCATATTTACGTAAACTCGGTTTTACAATTGCAATATAATACAAAGAAAACAAAAAATCCTTCGCATCTATTTCTAGAGCTGCAAAAAAAAAATAACAACAAAAATAATCATTTTGAACATTCTTGTATTTTTTCAATGTTAGTTTATTTTATTAAGAAGAAATTTAATAGCAAAACGAAGTAATAGGCTGCAACTATTTAGGTGTTGTTTCTGAAAGGATTGATTTTATACACAAATCACTTAATACCCCATTGGACTTTAAAGCATATAAATTTAGTTCATAAAAATACCATATAATAAAGAGAAACGAAACACAAGATTATTGCAACTGTTCATGACCAAATGGTGGAAATCAAATTTTAACAAATTGGCCTTGTAGTGGAATTTACCATATTTACGTAAACTCGGTTTTACAATTGCAATATAATACAAAGAAAACAAAAAATCCTTCGCATCTATTTCTAGAGCTGCATAAAAAAAATAACAACAAAAATAATCATTTTGAACATTCTTGTATTATTTCAATTTTAGTTTAATTTGATTGAAATGAAATTTAATAGCAAAACGAAGTAATAGGCTGCAACTATTTAGGTGTGCCTTGTGAAAGGATTGATTTTATACACAAATCATTTGGTACCCAATTGGACTTTAAAGCATATAAATTTAGTTCATAAAAATACCATATAATAAAGAGAAACACAACACAAGATTATTGCAACTATTCATGACCAAATGGTGGAAATCAAATTTTAAAAAATTGGCCTTGTAGTGGAATTTACCATATTTAGTAAACTCGGTTTTACAATTGCAATATAATACAAAGAAAACAAAAAATCCTTCGCATCTATTTCTAGAGCTGCAAAAAAAAAATAACAACAAAAATAATCATTTTGAACATTCTTGTATTTTTTCAATGTTAGTTTATTTTATTAAGATGAAATTTAATAGCAAAACGAAGTAATAGGCTGCAACTATTTAGGTGTTATTTCTGAAAGGAATGATTTTATACACAAATCACTTAATACCCCATTGGACTTTAAAGCATATAAATTTAGTTCATAAAAATACCATATAATAAAGAGAAACGAAACACAAGATTATTGCAACTGTTCATGACCAAATGGTGGAAATCAAATTTTAACAAATTGGCCTTGTAGTGGAATTTACCATATTTACGTAAACTCGGGTTTAAATATGCAATATAATACAAAGAAAACAAAAAATCCTTTGCATCTATTTCTAGAGCTGCATAAAAAATATAACAACAAAAATAATCATTTTGAACATTCTTTTATTTTTTCAATGTTAGTTTATTTTATTAAGATGAAATTTAATAGCAAAACGAAGTAATAGGCTGCAACTATTTAGGTGTTTATTGTGAAAGGATTGATTTTATACACAAATCATTTGGTACCCCATTGGACTTTAAAGCATATGAATTCAGTTCATATAAATACCATATAATAAAGAGAAACGATACACAAGATTATTGCAACTGTTCATGGCCAAATGGTGGTAATCAAATTTTAAAAAATTGGCCTTGTATTGGAATTTACCATATTTACGTAATCTCGGTTTTACAAATGCAATATAATACAAAGAAATCAAAAAATCCTTTGCATCTATTTCTAGAGCTGCATAAAAAATATAACAACTAAAATAATCATTTGGAACATTCTTGTATTTTTTCAATGTTAGTTTAATTTGATTAAGATGAAATTTAATAGCAAAACGAAGTAACAGGCTGCAACTATTTAGGTGTGCCTTGTGAAAGGATTGATTTTATACACAAATCATTTGGTACCCAATTGGACTTTAAAGCATATAAATTTAGTTCATAAAAATACCATATAATAAAGAGAAACACAACACAAGATTATTGCAACTATTCATGACCAAATGGTGGAAATCAAATTTTATAAAATTGGCCTTGTAGTAGAATTTACCATATTTACGTAAACTCGGTTTTACAATTGCAATATAATACAAAGAAAACAAAAAATCCTTCGCATCTATTTCTAGAGCTGCATAAAAAAAATAACAACAAAAATAATCATTTTGAACATTCTTGTATTATTTCAATTTTAGTTTAATTTGATTGAAATGAAATTTAATAGCAAAACGAAGTAATAGGCTGCAACTATTTAGGTGTGCCTTGTGAAAGGATTGATTTTATACACAAATCATTTGGTACCCAATTGGACTTTAAAGCATATAAATTTAGTTCATAAAAATACCATATAATAAAGAGAAACACAACACAAGATTATTGCAACTATTCATGACCAAATGGTGGAAATCAAATTTTAAAAAATTGGCCTTGTAGTGGAATTTACCATATTTACGTAAACTCGGTTTTACAATTGCAATATAATACAAAGAAAACAAAAAATCCTTCGCATCTATTTCTAGAGCTGCAAAAAAAAAATAACAACAAAAATAATCATTTTGAACATTCTTGTATTTTTTCAATGTTAGTTTATTTTATTAAGATGAAATTTAATAGCAAAACGAAGTAATAGGCTGCAACTATTTAGGTGTTATTTCTGAAAGGATTGATTTTATACACAAATCACTTAATACCCCATTGGACTTAAAAACATATAAATTTAGTTCATAAAAATACCATATAATAAAGAGAAACAAAACACAAGATTATTGCAACTATTCATGACCAAATGGTTGAAATCAAATTTTAAAAAATTGGCCTTGTAGTGGAATTTACCATATTTACGTAAACTCGGGTTTAAAAATGCAATATAATACAAAGAAAACAAAAAATCCTTTGCATCTATTTCTAGAGCTGCATAAAAAATATAACAACTAAAATAATCATTTGGAACATTCTTGTATTTTTTCAATGTTAGTTTAATTTGGTTAAGATGAAATTCATAAGCAAAACGAAGTAATAGGCTGCAACTATTTAGGTGTGCTTTGTGAAAGGCTTGATTTTATACACAAATCATTTGGTACCCAATTGGACTTTAAAGCATATAAATTTAGTTCATAAAAATACCATATAATAAAGAGAAACAAAACACAAGACTATTGCAACTATTCATGACCAAATGGTGGAAATCAAATTTTAAAAAATTGGCCTTGTAGTGGAATTTACCATATTTACGTAAACTCGGTTTTACAATTGCAATATAATACAAAGAAAACAAAAAATCCTTCGCATCTATTTCTAGAGCTGCAAAAAAAAAATAACAACAAAAATAATCATTTTGAACATTCTTGTATTTTTTCAATGTTAGTTTATTTTATTAAGATGAAATTTAATAGCAAAACGAAGTAATAGGCTGCAACTATTTAGGTGTTATTTCTGAAAGGATTGATTTTATACACAAATCACTTAATACCCCATTGGACTTTAAAGCATATAAATTTAGTTCATAAAAATACCATATAATAAAGAGAAACGAAACACAAGATTATTGCAACTGTTCATGACCAAATGGTGGAAATCAAATTTTAACAAATTGGCCTTGTAGTGGAATTTACCATATTTACGTAAACTCGGTTTTACAATTGCAATATAATACAAAGAAAACAAAAAATCCTTCGCATCTATTTCTAGAGCTGCATAAAAAAAATAACAACAAAAATAATCATTTTGAACATTCTTGTATTATTTCAATTTTAGTTTAATTTGATTGAAATGAAATTTAATAGCAAAACGAAGTAATAGGCTGCAACTATTTAGGTGTGCCTTGTGAAAGGATTGATTTTATACACAAATCATTTGGTACCCAATTGGACTTTAAAGCATATAAATTTAGTTCATAAAAATACCATATAATAAAGAGAAACACAACACAAGATTATTGCAACTATTCATGACCAAATGGTGGAAATCAAATTTTAAAAAATTGGCCTTGTAGTGGAATTTACCATATTTACGTAAACTCGGTTTTACAATTGCAATATAATACAAAGAAAACAAAAAATCCTTCGCATCTATTTCTAGAGCTGCAAAAAAAAAATAACAACAAAAATAATCATTTTGAACATTCTTGTATTTTTTCAATGTTAGTTTATTTTATTAAGATGAAATTTAATAGCAAAACGAAGTAATAGGCTGCAACTATTTAGGTGTTATTTCTGAAAGGATTGATTTTATACACAAATCACTTAATACCCCATTGGACTTTAAAGCATATAAATTTAGTTCATAAAAATACCATATAATAAAGAGAAACGAAACACAAGATTATTGCAACTGTTCATGACCAAATGGTGGAAATCAAATTTTAACAAATTGGCCTTGTAGTGGAATTTACCATATTTACGTAAACTCGGGTTTAAATATGCAATATAATACAAAGAAAACAAAAAATCCTTTGCATCTATTTCTAGAGCTGCATAAAAAATATAACAACAAAAATAATCATTTTGAACATTCTTGTATTTTTTCAATGTTAGTTTATTTTATTAAGATGAAATTTAATAGCAAAACGAAGTAATAGGCTGCAACTATTTAGGTGTTATTTCTGAAAGGATTGATTTTATACACAAATCACTTAATACCCCATTGGACTTTAAAGCATATAAATTTAGTTCATAAAAATACCATATAATAAAGAGAAACGAAACACAAGATTATTGCAACTGTTCATGACCAAATGGTGGAAATCAAATTTTAACAAATTGGCCTTGTAGTGGAATTTACCATATTTACGTAAACTCGGTTTTACAATTGCAATATAATACAAAGAAAACAAAAAATCCTTCGCATCTATTTCTAGAGCTGCATAAAAAAAAATAACAACAAAAATAATCATTTTGAACATTCTTGTATTATTTCAATTTTAGTTTAATTTGATTGAAATGAAATTTAATAGCAAAACGAAGTAATAGGCTGCAACTATTTAGGTGTTCATTGTGAAAGGATTGATTTTATACACAAATCATTTGGTACCCCATTGGACTTTAAAGCATATAAATTTAGTTCATAAAAATAACATATAATAAAGAGAAACAAAACACAAGATTATTGCAACTATTCATGACCAAATGGTGGAAATCAAATTTTAAAAAATTGGCCTTGTGTTGGAATTTACCATATTTACGTAATCTCGGTTTTTCAAATGCAATATAATACAAAGAAAACAAAAAATCCTTTGCATCTATTTCTAGAGCTGCATAAAAAACATAACAACTAAAATAATCATTTTGAACATTCTTTTTTTTTTCAATGTTAGTTTAATTTGGTTAAGATGAAATTAAATAGCAAAACAAAGTAATAGGCTGCAACTATTTAGGTGTGCTTTGTGAAAGGATTGATTTTATACACAAATCACTTAGTACCCCATTGGACTTTAAAGCATATAAATTTAGTTCATAAAAATGCCATATAATAAAGAGAAACAAAACACAAGATTATAGCAACTATTCATGACCAAATGGTGGAAATCAAATTTTAAAAAATTGGCCTTGTATTGGAATTTACCATATTTACGTAATCTCGGTTTTTCAAATGCAATATAATACAAAGAAAACAAAAAATCCTTTGCATCTATTTCTAGAGCTGCATAAAAAATATAACAACTAAAATAATCATTTTGAACATTCTTTTTTTTTTCAATGTTAGATTAATTTGGTTAAGATGAAATTAAATAGCAAAACAAAGTAATAGGCTGCAACTATTTAGGTGTGCTTTGTGAAAGGATTGATTTTATACACAAATCACTTAGTACCCCATTGGACTTTAAAGCATATAAATTTAGTTCATAAAAATACCATATAATAAAGAGAAACAAAACACAAGATTATTGCAACTATTCATGACCAAATGGTGGAAATCAAATTTTAAAAAATTGGCCTTGTAGTGGAATTTACCATATTTACGTAAATTCGGTTTTAAAAATGCAATATAATACAAAGAAAACAAAAAATCCTTTGCATCTATTTCTAGAGCTGCATAAAAAATATAACAACTAAAATAATCATTTGGAACATTCTTGTATTTTTTCAATGTTAGTTTAGTTTGGTTAAGATGAAATTTAATAGCAAAACGAAGTAATAGGCTGCAACTATTTATGTGTTCATTGTGAAAGGATTGATTTTATACACAAATCATTTGGTACCCCATTGGACTTAAAAACATATAAATTTAGTTCATAAAAATACCATATAATAAAGAGAAACAAAACACAAGATTATTGCAACTATTCATGACCAAATGGTTGAAATCAAATTTTAAAAAATTGGCCTTGTAGTGGAATTTACCATATTTACGTAAACTCGGGTTTAAAAATGCAATATAATACAAAGAAAACAAAAAATCCTTTGCATCTATTTCTAGAGCTGCATAAAAAATATAACAACTAAAATAATCATTTGGAACATTCTTGTATTTTTTCAATGTTAGTTTAATTTGGTTAAGATGAAATTCATAAGCAAAACGAAGTAATAGGCTGCAACTATTTAGGTGTTGTTTCTGAAAGGATTGATTTTATACACAAATCACTTAATACCCCATTGGACTTTAAAGCATATAAATTTAGTTCATAAAAATACCATATAATAAAGAGAAACGAAACACAAGATTATTGCAACTGTTCATGACCAAATGGTGGAAATCAAATTTTAACAAATTGGCCTTGTAGTGGAATTTACCATATTTACGTAAACTCGGTTTTACAATTGCAATATAATACAAAGAAAACAAAAAATCCTTCGCATCTATTTCTAGAGCTGCATAAAAAAAATAACAACAAAAATAATCATTTTGAACATTCTTGTATTATTTCAATTTTAGTTTAATTTGATTGAAATGAAATTTAATAGCAAAACGAAGTAATAGGCTGCAACTATTTAGGTGTGCCTTGTGAAAGGATTGATTTTATACACAAATCATTTGGTACCCAATTGGACTTTAAAGCATATAAATTTAGTTCATAAAAATACCATATAATAAAGAGAAACACAACACAAGATTATTGCAACTATTCATGACCAAATGGTGGAAATCAAATTTTAAAAAATTGGCCTTGTAGTGGAATTTACCATATTTAGTAAACTCGGTTTTACAATTGCAATATAATACAAAGAAAACAAAAAATCCTTCGCATCTATTTCTAGAGCTGCAAAAAAAAAATAACAACAAAAATAATCATTTTGAACATTCTTGTATTTTTTCAATGTTAGTTTATTTTATTAAGATGAAATTTAATAGCAAAACGAAGTAATAGGCTGCAACTATTTAGGTGTTATTTCTGAAAGGAATGATTTTATACACAAATCACTTAATACCCCATTGGACTTTAAAGCATATAAATTTAGTTCATAAAAATACCATATAATAAAGAGAAACGAAACACAAGATTATTGCAACTGTTCATGACCAAATGGTGGAAATCAAATTTTAACAAATTGGCCTTGTAGTGGAATTTACCATATTTACGTAAACTCGGGTTTAAATATGCAATATAATACAAAGAAAACAAAAAATCCTTTGCATCTATTTCTAGAGCTGCATAAAAAATATAACAACAAAAATAATCATTTTGAACATTCTTGTATTTTTTCAATGTTAGTTTATTTTATTAAGATGAAATTTAATAGCAAAACGAAGTAATAGGCTGCAACTATTTAGGTGTTTATTGTGAAAGGATTGATTTTATACACAAATCATTTGGTACCCCATTGGACTTTAAAGCATATGAATTCAGTTCATATAAATACCATATAATAAAGAGAAACGATACACAAGATTATTGCAACTGTTCATGGCCAAATGGTGGTAATCAAATTTTAAAAAATTGGCCTTGTATTGGAATTTACCATATTTACGTAATCTCGGTTTTACAAATGCAATATAATACAAAGAAATCAAAAAATCCTTTGCATCTATTTCTAGAGCTGCATAAAAAATATAACAACTAAAATAATCATTTGGAACATTCTTGTATTTTTTCAATGTTAGTTTAATTTGATTAAGATGAAATTTAATAGCAAAACGAAGTAACAGGCTGCAACTATTTAGGTGTGCCTTGTGAAAGGATTGATTTTATACACAAATCATTTGGTACCCAATTGGACTTTAAAGCATATAAATTTAGTTCATAAAAATACCATATAATAAAGAGAAACACAACACAAGATTATTGCAACTATTCATGACCAAATGGTGGAAATCAAATTTTATAAAATTGGCCTTGTAGTAGAATTTACCATATTTACGTAAACTCGGTTTTACAATTGCAATATAATACAAAGAAAACAAAAAATCCTTCGCATCTATTTCTAGAGCTGCATAAAAAAAATAACAACAAAAATAATCATTTTGAACATTCTTGTATTATTTCAATTTTAGTTTAATTTGATTGAAATGAAATTTAATAGCAAAACGAAGTAATAGGCTGCAACTATTTAGGTGTGCCTTGTGAAAGGATTGATTTTATACACAAATCATTTGGTACCCAATTGGACTTTAAAGCATATAAATTTAGTTCATAAAAATACCATATAATAAAGAGAAACACAACACAAGATTATTGCAACTATTCATGACCAAATGGTGGAAATCAAATTTTAAAAAATTGGCCTTGTAGTGGAATTTACCATATTTACGTAAACTCGGTTTTACAATTGCAATATAATACAAAGAAAACAAAAAATCCTTCGCATCTATTTCTAGAGCTGCAAAAAAAAAATAACAACAAAAATAATCATTTTGAACATTCTTGTATTTTTTCAATGTTAGTTTATTTTATTAAGATGAAATTTAATAGCAAAACGAAGTAATAGGCTGCAACTATTTAGGTGTTATTTCTGAAAGGATTGATTTTATACACAAATCACTTAATACCCCATTGGACTTAAAAACATATAAATTTAGTTCATAAAAATACCATATAATAAAGAGAAACAAAACACAAGATTATTGCAACTATTCATTACCAAATGGTTGAAATCAAATTTTAAAAAATTGGCCTTGTAGTGGAATTTACCATATTTACGTAAACTCGGGTTTAAAAATGCAATATAATACAAAGAAAACAAAAAATCCTTTGCATCTATTTCTAGAGCTGCATAAAAAATATAACAACTAAAATAATCATTTGGAACATTCTTGTATTTTTTCAATGTTAGTTTAATTTGGTTAAGATGAAATTCATAAGCAAAACGAAGTAATAGGCTGCAACTATTTAGGTGTGCTTTGTGAAAGGCTTGATTTTATACACAAATCATTTGGTACCCAATTGGACTTTAAAGCATATAAATTTAGTTCATAAAAATACCATATAATAAAGAGAAACAAAACACAAGACTATTGCAACTATTCATGACCAAATGGTGGAAATCAAATTTTAAAAAATTGGCCTTGTAGTGGAATTTACCATATTTACGTAAACTCGGTTTTACAATTGCAATATAATACAAAGAAAACAAAAAATCCTTCGCATCTATTTCTAGAGCTGCAAAAAAAAAATAACAACAAAAATAATCATTTTGAACATTCTTGTATTTTTTCAATGTTAGTTTATTTTATTAAGATGAAATTTAATAGCAAAACGAAGTAATAGGCTGCAACTATTTAGGTGTTATTTCTGAAAGGATTGATTTTATACACAAATCACTTAATACCCCATTGGACTTTAAAGCATATAAATTTAGTTCATAAAAATACCATATAATAAAGAGAAACGAAACACAAGATTATTGCAACTGTTCATGACCAAATGGTGGAAATCAAATTTTAACAAATTGGCCTTGTAGTGGAATTTACCATATTTACGTAAACTCGGTTTTACAATTGCAATATAATACAAAGAAAACAAAAAATCCTTCGCATCTATTTCTAGAGCTGCATAAAAAAAATAACAACAAAAATAATCATTTTAAACATTCTTGTATTATTTCAATTTTAGTTTAATTTGATTGAAATGAAATTTAATAGCAAAACGAAGTAATAGGCTGCAACTATTTAGGTGTGCCTTGTGAAAGGATTGATTTTATACACAAATCATTTGGTACCCAATTGGACTTTAAAGCATATAAATTTAGTTCATAAAAATACCATATAATAAAGAGAAACACAACACAAGATTATTGCAACTATTCATGACCAAATGGTGGAAATCAAATTTTAAAAAATTGGCCTTGTAGTGGAATTTACCATATTTACGTAAACTCGGTTTTACAATTGCAATATAATACAAAGAAAACAAAAAATCCTTCGCATCTATTTCTAGAGCTGCAAAAAAAAAATAACAACAAAAATAATCATTTTGAACATTCTTGTATTTTTTCAATGTTAGTT
The DNA here is from genome assembly GCA_963971155.1 of Anthrax anthrax. Lineage (NCBI taxonomy): Eukaryota > Metazoa > Arthropoda > Insecta > Diptera > Bombyliidae > Anthrax > Anthrax anthrax. The sequence goes on from OZ020117.1 coordinate 28,511,202, forward strand.
TATTTTATTAAGATGAAATTTAATAGCAAAACGAAGTAATAGGCTGCAACTATTTAGGTGTTATTTCTGAAAGGATTGATTTTATACACAAATCACTTAATACCCCATTGGACTTTAAAGCATATAAATTTAGTTCATAAAAATACCATATAATAAAGAGAAACGAAACACAAGATTATTGCAACTGTTCATGACCAAATGGTGGAAATCAAATTTTAACAAATTGGCCTTGTAGTGGAATTTACCATATTTACGTAAACTCGGGTTTAAATATGCAATATAATACAAAGAAAACAAAAAATCCTTTGCATCTATTTCTAGAGCTGCATAAAAAATATAACAACAAAAATAATCATTTTGAACATTCTTGTATTTTTTCAATGTTAGTTTATTTTATTAAGATGAAATTTAATAGCAAAACGAAGTAATAGGCTGCAACTATTTAGGTGTTTATTGTGAAAGGATTGATTTTATACACAAATCATTTGGTACCCCATTGGACTTTAAAGCATATGAATTCAGTTCATATAAATACCATATAATAAAGAGAAACGATACACAAGATTATTGCAACTGTTCATGGCCAAATGGTGGTAATCAAATTTTAAAAAATTGGCCTTGTATTGGAATTTACCATATTTACGTAATCTCGGTTTTACAAATGCAATATAATACAAAGAAATCAAAAAATCCTTTGCATCTATTTCTAGAGCTGCATAAAAAATATAACAACTAAAATAATCATTTGGAACATTCTTGTATTTTTTCAATGTTAGTTTAATTTGATTAAGATGAAATTTAATAGCAAAACGAAGTAACAGGCTGCAACTATTTAGGTGTGCTTTGTGAAAGGATTGATTTTATTCACAAATCATTTGGTACCCAATTGGACTTTAAAGCATATAAAATTAGTTCATAAAAATACCATATAATAAAGTGAAACAAAACACAAGATTATTGCAACTATTCATGACCAAATGGTTGAAATCAAATTTTAAAAAATTGGCCTTGTAGTGGAATTTACCATATTTACGAAAACTCGGTTTTAAAAATGCAATATAATACAAAGAAAACAAAAAATCCTTTGCATCTATTTCTAGAGCTGCATAAAAAATATAACAACTTAAATAATCATTTTGAACATTCTTGTATTTTTTCAATGTTAGTTTAATTTGGTTAAGATGAAATTTAATAGCAAAACGAAGTAATAGGCTGCAACTATTTAGTTGTGCCTTGTGAAAGGATTGATTTTATACACAAATCATTTGGTACCCAATTGGACTTTAAAGCATATAAATTTAGTTCATAAAAATACCATATAATAAAGAGAAACAAAACACAAGATTATTGCAACTATTCATGACCAAATGGTTGAAATCAAATTTTAAAAAATTGGCCTTGTAGTGGAATTTACCATATTTACGTAAACTAGGGTTTAAAAATGCAATATAATACAAAGAAAACAAAAAATCCTTTGCATCTATTTCTAGAGCTGCATAAAAAATATAACAACTAAAATAATCATTTGGAACATTCTTGTATTTTTTCAATGTTAGTTTAATTTGGTTAAGATGAAATTTAATAGCACCTAAATAGTTGCAGCCTATTACTTCGTTTTGCTATTAAATTTCATCTTAATAAAATAAACTAACATTGAAAAAATACAAGAATGTTCAAAATGATTATTTTTGTTGTTATTTTTTTTTTGCAGCTCTAGAAATAGATGCGAAGGATTTTTTGTTTTCTTTGTATTATATTGCAATTGTAAAACCGAGTTTACGTAAATATGGTAAATTCCACTACAAGGCCAATTTTTTAAAATTTGATTTCCACCATTTGGTCATGAATAGTTGCAATAATCTTGTGTTGTGTTTCTCTTTATTATATGGTATTTTTATGAACTAAATTTATATGCTTTAAAGTCCAATTGGGTACCAAATGATTTGTGTATAAAATCAATCCTTTCACAAGGCACACCTAAATAGTTGCAGCCTATTACTTCGTTTTGCTATTAAATTTCATTTCAATCAAATTAAACTAAAATTGAAATAATACAAGAATGTTCAAAATGATTATTTTTGTTGTTATTTTTTTTATGCAGCTCTAGAAATAGATGCGAAGGATTTTTTGTTTTCTTTGTATTATATTGCAATTGTAAAACCGAGTTTACGTAAATATGGTAAATTCCACTACAAGGCCAATTTGTTAAAATTTGATTTCCACCATTTGGTCATGAACAGTTGCAATAATCTTGTGTTTCGTTTCTCTTTATTATATGGTATTTTTATGAACTAAATTTATATGCTTTAAAGTCCAATGGGGTATTAAGTGATTTGTGTATAAAATCAATCCTTTCAGAAATAACACCTAAATAGTTGCAGCCTATTACTTCGTTTTGCTATTAAATTTCATCTTAATAAAATAAACTAACATTGAAAAAATACAAGAATGTTCAAAATGATTATTTTAGTTGTAATATTTTGTATGCAGCTCTAGAAATAGATGCAAAGGATTTTTTGTTTTCTTTGTATTATATTGCATTTTTAAACCCTAGCTTACGTAAATATGGTAAATTCCACTACAAGGCCAATTTTTTAAAATTTGATTTCAACCATTTGGTCATGAATAGTTGCAATAATCTTGTGTTTTGTTTCACTTTATTATATGGTATTTTTATGAACTAATTTTATATGCTTTAAAGTCCAATTGGGTACCAAATGATTTGTGAATAAAATCAATCCTTTCACAAAGCACACCTAAATAGTTGCAGCCTATTACTTCGTTTTGCTTATGAATTTCATCTTAACCCAATTAAACTAACATTGAAAAAATACAAGAATGTTCAAAATGATTATTTTAGTTGTAATATTTTTTATGCAGCTCTAGAAATAGATGCGAAGGATTTTTTGTTTTCTTTGTATTATATTGCATTTTTAAACCCTAGCTTACGTAAATATGGTAAATTCCACTACAAGGCCAATTTTTTAAAATTTGATTTCAACCATTTGGTCATGAATAGTTGCAATAATCTTGTGTTTTGTTTCTCTTTATTATATGGTATTTTTATGAACTGAATTCATATGCTTTAAAGTCCAATGGGGTACCAAATGATTTGTGTATAAAATCAATCCTTTCAGAAATAACACCTAAATAGTTGCAGCCTATTACTTCGTTTTGCTATTAAATTTCATCTTAACCAAATTAAACTAACATTGAAAAAATACAAGAATGTTCAAAATGATTATTTTTGTTGTTATATTTTTTATGCAGCTCTAGAAATAGATGCAAAGGATTTTTTGTTTTCATTGTATTATATTGCATTTTTAAAACCGAGTTTACGTAAATATGGTAAATTCCACTACAAGGCCAATTTTTTTAAATTTGATTTCCACCATTTGGTCATGAATAGTTGCAATAGTCTTGTGTTTTGTTTCTCTTTATTATATGGTATTTTTATGAACTAAATTTATATGCTTTAAAGTCCAATTGGGTACCAAATGATTTGTGTATAAAATCAAGCCTTTCACAAAGCACACCTAAATAGTTGCAGCCTATTACTTCGTTTTGCTTATGAATTTAATCTTAACCAAATTAAACTAACATTGAAAAAATACAAGAATGTTCCAAATGATTATTTTAGTTGTTATATTTTTTATGCAGCTCTAGAAATAGATGCAAAGGATTTTTTGTTTTCTTTGTATTATATTGCATTTTTAAACCCGAGTTTACGTAAATATGGTAAATTCCACTACAAGGCCAATTTTTTAAAATTTGATTTCAACCATTTGGTCATGAATAGTTGCAATAATCTTGTGTTGTGTTTCTCTATATTATATGGTATTTTTATGAACTAAATTTATATGCTTTAAAGTCCAATTGGGTACCAAATGATTTGTGTATAAAATCAATCCTTTCACAAGGCACACCTAAATACTTGCAGCCTATTACTTCGTTTTGCTATTAAATTTCATCTTAACCTAATTAAACTAACATTGAAAAAATACAAGAATGTTCCAAATGATTATTTTAGTTGTTATATTTTTTATGCAGCTCTAGAAATAGATGCAAAGGATTTTTTGTTTTCTTTGTATTATATTGCATTTGTAAAACCGAGATTACGTAAATATGGTAAATTCCAATACAAGGCCAATTTTTTAAAATTTGATTACCACCATTTGGCCAGGAACAGTTGCAATAATCTTGTGTATCGTTTCTCTTTATTATATGGTATTTATATGAACTGAATTCATATGCTTTAAAGTCCAATGGGGTACCAAATGATTTGTGTATAAAATCAATCCTTTCACAATAAACACCTAAATAGTTGCAGCCTATTACTTCGTTTTGCTATTAAATTTCATTTCAATCAAATTAAACTAAAATTGAAATAATACAAGAATGTTCAAAATGATTATTTTTGTTGTTATTTTTTTTATGCAGCTCTAGAAATAGATGCGAAGGATTTTTTGTTTTCTTTGTATTATATTGCAATTGTAAAACCGAGTTTACGTAAATATGGTAAATTCCACTACAAGGCCAATTTGTTAAAATTTGATTTCCACCATTTGGTCATGAACAGTTGCAATAATCTTGTGTTTCGTTTCTCTTTATTATATGGTATTTTTATGAACTAAATTTATATGCTTTAAAGTCCAATGGGGTATTAAGTGATTTGTGTATAAAATCAATCCTTTCAGAAATAACACCTAAATAGTTGCAGCCTATTACTTCGTTTTGCTATTAAATTTCATCTTAACCAAATTAAATTAACATTGAAAAAATACAAGAATGTTCAAAATGATTATTTTTGTTGTTATATTTTTTATGCAGCTCTAGAAATAGATGCAAAGGATTTTTTGTTTTCTTTGTATTATATTGCATATTTAAACCCGAGTTTACGTAAATATGGTAAATTCCACTACAAGGCCAATTTGTTAAAATTTGATTTCCACCATTTGGTCATGAACAGTTGCAATAATCTTGTGTTTCGTTTCTCTTTATTATATGGTATTTTTATGAACTAAATTTATATGCTTTAAAGTCCAATGGGGTGTTAAGTGATTTGTGTATAAAATCAATCCTTTCACAAAGCACACCTAAATAGTTGCAGCCTATTACTTCGTTTTGCTATTAAATTTCATCTTAATAAAATAAACTAACATTGAAAAAATACAAGAATGTTCAAAATGATTATTTTTGTTGTTATTTTTTTTTTGCAGCTCTAGAAATAGATGCAAAGGATTTTTTGTTTTCTTTGTATTATATTGCATTTTTAAACCCTAGCTTACGTAAATATGGTAAATTCTACTACAAGGCCAATTTTTTAAAATTTGATTGCCACCATTTGGTCATGAATGGTTGCAATAGTCTTGTGTTTTGTTTCTCTTTATTATATGTTATTTTTATGAACTAAATTTATATGCTTTAAAGTCCAATGGGGAACCAAATGATTTGTGTATAAAATCAATCCTTTCACAAGGCACACCTAAATAGTTGCAGCCTATTACTTCGTTTTGCTATTAAATTTCATCTTAACCAAACTAAACTAACATTGAAAAAATACAAGAATGTTCAAAATGATTATTTTTGTTGTTATTTTTTTTATGCAGCTCTAGAAATAGATGCAAAGGATTTTTTGTTTTCTTTGTATTATATTGCATTTTTAAAACCGAGTTTACGTAAATATGGTAAATTCCACTACAAGGCCAATTTTTTAAAATTTGATTTCAACCATTTGGTCATGAATAGTTGCAATAATCTTGTGTTTTGTTTCTCTTTATTATATGGTATTTTTATGAACTAAATTTATATGTTTTTAAGTCCAATGGGGTACCAAATGATTTGTGTATAAAATCAATCCTTTCACAATGAACACATAAATAGTTGCAGCCTATTACTTCGTTTTGCTATTAAATTTCATCTTAACCAAACTAAACTAACATTGAAAAAATACAAGAATGTTCCAAATGATTATTTTAGTTGTTATATTTTTTATGCAGCTCTAGAAATAGATGCAAAGGATTTTTTGTTTTCTTTGTATTATATTGCATTTTTAAAACCGAATTTACGTAAATATGGTAAATTCCACTACAAGGCCAATTTTTTAAAATTTGATTTCCACCATTTGGTCATGAATAGTTGCAATAATCTTGTGTTTTGTTTCTCTTTATTATATGTTATTTTTATGAACTAAATTTATATGTTTTAAAGTCCAATGGGGTACCAAATGATTTGTGTATAAAATCAATCCTTTCACAAGGCACACCTAAATAGTTGCAGCCTATTACTTCGTTTTGCTATTAAATTTCATCTTAACCAAACTAAACTAACATTGAAAAAATACAAGAATGTTCAAAATGATTATTTTTGTTGTTATTTTTTTTATGCAGCTCTAGAAATAGATGCAAAGGATTTTTTGTTTTCTTTGTATTATATTGCATTCGAAAAACCGAGATTACGTAAATATGGTAAATTCCAATACAAGGCCAATTTTTTAAAATTTGATTTCCACCATTTGGTCATGAATAGTTGCAATAATCTTGTGTTTTGTTTCTCTTTATTATATGTTATTTTTATGAACTAAATTTATATGCTTTAAAGTCCAATGGGGAACCAAATGATTTGTGTATAAAATCAATCCTTTCACAAGGCACACCTAAATAGTTGCAGCCTATTACTTCGTTTTGCTATTAAATTTCATCTTAACCAAACTAAACTAACATTGAAAAAATACAAGAATGTTCAAAATGATTATTTTTGTTGTTATTTTTTTTATGCAGCTCTAGAAATAGATGCAAAGGATTTTTTGTTTTCTTTGTATTATATTGCATTTTTAAAACCGAGTTTACGTAAATATGGTAAATTCCACTACAAGGCCAATTTTTTAAAATTTGATTTCAACCATTTGGTCATGAATAGTTGCAATAATCTTGTGTTTTGTTTCTCTTTATTATATGGTATTTTTATGAACTAAATTTATATGTTTTTAAGTCCAATGGGGTACCAAATGATTTGTGTATAAAATCAATCCTTTCACAATGAACACATAAATAGTTGCAGCCTATTACTTCGTTTTGCTATTAAATTTCATCTTAACCAAACTAAACTAACATTGAAAAAATACAAGAATGTTCCAAATGATTATTTTAGTTGTTATATTTTTTATGCAGCTCTAGAAATAGATGCAAAGGATTTTTTGTTTTCTTTGTATTATATTGCATTTTTAAAACCGAATTTACGTAAATATGGTAAATTCCACTACAAGGCCAATTTTTTAAAATTTGATTTCCACCATTTGGTCATGAATAGTTGCAATAATCTTGTGTTTTGTTTCTCTTTATTATATGTTATTTTTATGAACTAAATTTATATGTTTTAAAGTCCAATGGGGTACCAAATGATTTGTGTATAAAATCAATCCTTTCACAAGGCACACCTAAATAGTTGCAGCCTATTACTTCGTTTTGCTATTAAATTTCATCTTAACCAAACTAAACTAACATTGAAAAAATACAAGAATGTTCAAAATGATTATTTTTGTTGTTATTTTTTTTATGCAGCTCTAGAAATAGATGCAAAGGATTTTTTGTTTTCTTTGTATTATATTGCATTTGAAAAACCGAGATTACGTAAATATGGTAAATTCCAATACAAGGCCAATTTTTTAAAATTTGATTTCCACCATTTGGTCATGAATAGTTGCAATAATCTTGTGTTTTGTTTCTCTTTATTATATGGTATTTTTATGAACTAAATTTATATGTTTTTAAGTCCAATGGGGTACCAAATGATTTGTGTATAAAATCAATCCTTTCACAATGAACACATAAATAGTTGCAGCCTATTACTTCGTTTTGCTATTAAATTTCATCTTAACCAAACTAAACTAACATTGAAAAAATACAAGAATGTTCCAAATGATTATTTTAGTTGTTATATTTTTTATGCAGCTCTAGAAATAGATGCAAAGGATTTTTTGTTTTCTTTGTATTATATTGCATTTTTAAAACCGAATTTACGTAAATATGGTAAATTCCACTACAAGGCCAATTTTTTAAAATTTGATTTCCACCATTTGGTCATGAATAGTTGCAATAATCTTGTGTTTTGTTTCTCTTTATTATATGTTATTTTTATGAACTAAATTTATATGTTTTAAAGTCCAATGGGGTACCAAATGATTTGTGTATAAAATCAATCCTTTCACAAGGCACACCTAAATAGTTGCAGCCTATTACTTCGTTTTGCTATTAAATTTCATTTCAATCAAATTAAACTAACATTGAAAAAATACAAGAATGTTCAAAATGATTATTTAAGTTGTTATATTTTTTATGCAGCTCTAGAAATAGATGCGAAGGATTTTTTGTTTTCTTTGTATTATATTGCATTTGTAAAACCGAGTTTACGTAAATATGGTAAATTCCACTACAAGGCCAATTTGTTAAAATTTGATTTCCACCATTTGGTCATGAACAGTTGCAATAATCTTGTGTTTCGTTTCTCTTTATTATATGGTATTTTTATGAACTAAATTTATATGCTTTAAAGTCCAATGGGGTATTAAGTGATTTGTGTATAAAATCAATCCTTTCAGAAATAACACCTAAATAGTTGCAGCCTATTACTTCGTTTTGCTATTAAATTTCATCTTAATAAAATAAACTAACATTGAAAAAATACAAGAATGTTCAAAATGATTATTTTTGTTGTTATATTTTTTATGCAGCTCTAGAAATAGATGCAAAGGATTTTTTGTTTTCTTTGTATTATATTGCATATTTAAACCCGAGTTTACGTAAATATGGTAAATTCCACTACAAGGCCAATTTGTTAAAATTTGATTTCCACCATTTGGTCATGAACAGTTGCAATAATCTTGTGTTTCGTTTCTCTTTGTTATATGGTATTTTTATGAACTAAATTTATATGCTTTAAAGTCCAATGGGGTATTAAGTGATTTGTGTATAAAATCAATCCTTTCAGAAATAACACCTAAATAGTTGCAGCCTATTACTTCGTTTTGCTATTAAATTTCATCCTAATAAAATAAACTAACATTGAAAAAATACAAGAATGTTCAAAATGATTATTTTTGTTGTTATTTTTTTTTTTGCAGCTCTAGAAATAGATGCGAAGGATTTTTTGTTTTCTTTGTATTATATTGCAATTGTAAAACCGAGTTTACGTAAATATGATAAATTCTACTACAAGGCCAATTTTTTAAAATTTGATTGCCACCATTTGGTCATGAATAGTTGCAATAGTCTTGTGTTTTGTTTCTCTTTATTATATGGTATTTTTATGAACTAAATTTATATGCTTTAAAGTCCAATTGGGTACCAAATGATTTGTGTATAAAATCAAGCCTTTCACAAAGCACACCTAAATAGTTGCAGCCTATTACTTCGTTTTGCTTATGAATTTCATCTTAACCAAATTAAACTAACATTGAAAAAATACAAGAATGTTCCAAATGATTATTTTAGTTGTTATATTTTTTATGCAGCTCTAGAAATAGATGCAAAGGATTTTTTGTTTTCTTTGTATTATATTGCATTTTTAAAACCGAGTTTACGTAAATATGGTAAATTCCACTACAAGGCCAATTTTTTAAAATTTGATTTCAACCATTTGGTCATGAATAGTTGCAATAATCTTGTGTTTTGTTTCTCTTTATTATATGGTATTTTTATGAACTAAATTTATATGTTTTTAAGTCCAATGGGGTACCAAATGATTTGTGTATAAAATCAATCCTTTCACAATGAACACATAAATAGTTGCAGCCTATTACTTCGTTTTGCTATTAAATTTCATCTTAACCAAACTAAACTAACATTGAAAAAATACAAGAATGTTCCAAATGATTATTTTAGTTGTTATATTTTTTATGCAGCTCTTGAAATAGATGCAAAGGATTTTTTGTTTTCTTTGTATTATATTGCATTTTTAAAACCGAATTTACGTAAATATGGTAAATTCCACTACAAGGCCAATTTTTTAAAATTTGATTTCCACCATTTGGTCATGAATAGTTGCAATAGTTTTGTGTTTTGTTTCTCTTTATTATATGGTATTTTTATGAACTAAATTTATATGCTTTAAAGTCCAATGGGGTACCAAATGATTTGTGTATAAAATCAAGCCTTTCACAAAGCACACCTAAATAGTTGCAGCCTATTACTTCGTTTTGCTTATGAATTTCATCTTAACCAAATTAAACTAACATTGAAAAAATACAAGAATGTTCCAAATGATTATTTTAGTTGTTATATTTTTTATGCAGCTCTAGAAATAGATGCAAAGGATTTTTTGTTTTCTTTGTATTATATTGCATTTTTAAAACCGAGTTTACGTAAATATGGTAAATTCCACTACAAGGCCAATTTTTTAAAATTTGATTTCAACCATTTGGTCATGAATAGTTGCAATAATCTTGTGTTTTGTTTCTCTTTATTATATGGTATTTTTATGAACTAAATTTATATGTTTTTAAGTCCAATGGGGTACCAAATGATTTGTGTATAAAATCAATCCTTTCACAATGAACACATAAATAGTTGCAGCCTATTACTTCGTTTTGCTATTAAATTTCATCTTAACCAAACTAAACTAACATTGAAAAAATACAAGAATGTTCCAAATGATTATTTTAGTTGTTATATTTTTTATGCAGCTCTTGAAATAGATGCAAAGGATTTTTTGTTTTCTTTGTATTATATTGCATTTTTAAAACCGAATTTACGTAAATATATTAAATTCCACTACAAGGCCAATTTTTTAAAATTTGATTTCCACCATTTGGTCATGAATAGTTGCAATAGTTTTGTGTTTTGTTTCTCTTTATTATATGTTATTTTTATGAACTAAATTTATATGCTTTAAAGTCCAATGGGGTACCAAATGATTTGTGTATAAAATCAATCCTTTCACAAGGCACACCTAAATAGTTGCAGCCTATTACTTCGTTTTGCTATTAAATTTCATCTTAACCAAACTAAACTAACATTGAAAAAATACAAGAATGTTCAAAATGATTATTTTTGTTGTTATATTTTTTATGCAGCTCTAGAAATAGATGCAAAGGATTTTTTGTTTTCTTTGTATTATATTGCATTTGAAAAACCGAGATTACGTAAATATGGTAAATTCCAATACAAGGCCAATTTTTTAAAATTTGATTTCCACCATTTGGTCATGAATAGTTGCAATAATCTTGTGTTTTGTTTCTCTTTATTATATGGTATTTTTATGAACTAAATTTATATGTTTTTAAGTCCAATGGGGTACCAAATGTTTTGTGTATAAAATCAATCCTTTCACAATGAACACCTAAATAGTTGCAGCCTATTACTTCGTTTTGCTATTAAATTTCATTTCAATCAAATTAAACTAACATTGAAAAAATACAAGAATGTTCAAAATGATTATTTAAGTTGTTATATTTTTTATGCAGCTCTAGAAATAGATGCGAAGGATTTTTTGTTTTCTTTGTATTATATTGCATTTGTAAAACCGAGTTTACGTAAATATGGTAAATTCCACTACAAGGCCAATTTGTTAAAATTTGATTTCCACCATTTGGTCATGAACAGTTGCAATAATCTTGTGTTTTGTTTCTCTTTATTATATGGTATTTTTATGAACTAAATTTATATGTTTTTAAGTCCAATGGGGTACCAAATGATTTGTGTATAAAATCAATCCTTTCACAATGAACACATAAATAGTTGCAGCCTATTACTTCGTTTTGCTATTAAATTTCATCTTAACCAAACTAAACTAACATTGAAAAAATACAAGAATGTTCCAAATGATTATTTTAGTTGTTATATTTTTTATGCAGCTCTTGAAATAGATGCAAAGGATTTTTTGTTTTCTTTGTATTATATTGCATTTTTAAAACCGAATTTACGTAAATATGGTAAATTCCACTACAAGGCCAATTTTTTAAAATTTGATTTCCACCATTTGGTCATGAATAGTTGCAATAGTTTTGTGTTTTGTTTCTCTTTATTATATGGTATTTTTATGAACTAAATTTATATGCTTTAAAGTCCAATGGGGTACCAAATGATTTGTGTATAAAATCAAGCCTTTCACAAAGCACACCTAAATAGTTGCAGCCTATTACTTCGTTTTGCTTATGAATTTCATCTTAACCAAATTAAACTAACATTGAAAAAATACAAGAATGTTCCAAATGATTATTTTAGTTGTTATATTTTTTATGCAGCTCTAGAAATAGATGCAAAGGATTTTTTGTTTTCTTTGTATTATATTGCATTTTTAAAACCGAGTTTACGTAAATATGGTAAATTCCACTACAAGGCCAATTTTTTAAAATTTGATTTCAACCATTTGGTCATGAATAGTTGCAATAATCTTGTGTTTTGTTTCTCTTTATTATATGGTATTTTTATGAACTAAATTTATATGTTTTTAAGTCCAATGGGGTACCAAATGATTTGTGTATAAAATCAATCCTTTCACAATGAACACATAAATAGTTGCAGCCTATTACTTCGTTTTGCTATTAAATTTCATCTTAACCAAACTAAACTAACATTGAAAAAATACAAGAATGTTCCAAATGATTATTTTAGTTGTTATATTTTTTATGCAGCTCTTGAAATAGATGCAAAGGATTTTTTGTTTTCTTTGTATTATATTGCATTTTTAAAACCGAATTTACGTAAATATGGTAAATTCCACTACAAGGCCAATTTTTTAAAATTTGATTTCCACCATTTGGTCATGAATAGTTGCAATAGTTTTGTGTTTTGTTTCTCTTTATTATATGGTATTTTTATGAACTAAATTTATATGCTTTAAAGTCCAATGGGGTACCAAATGATTTGTGTATAAAATCAAGCCTTTCACAAAGCACACCTAAATAGTTGCAGCCTATTACTTCGTTTTGCTTATGAATTTCATCTTAACCAAATTAAACTAACATTGAAAAAATACAAGAATGTTCCAAATGATTATTTTAGTTGTTATATTTTTTATGCAGCTCTAGAAATAGATGCAAAGGATTTTTTGTTTTCTTTGTATTATATTGCATTTTTAAAACCGAGTTTACGTAAATATGGTAAATTCCACTACAAGGCCAATTTTTTAAAATTTGATTTCAACCATTTGGTCATGAATAGTTGCAATAATCTTGTGTTTTGTTTCTCTTTATTATATGGTATTTTTATGAACTAAATTTATATGTTTTTAAGTCCAATGGGGTACCAAATGATTTGTGTATAAAATCAATCCTTTCACAATGAACACATAAATAGTTGCAGCCTATTACTTCGTTTTGCTATTAAATTTCATCTTAACCAAACTAAACTAACATTGAAAAAATACAAGAATGTTCCAAATGATTATTTTAGTTGTTATATTTTTTATGCAGCTCTTGAAATAGATGCAAAGGATTTTTTGTTTTCTTTGTATTATATTGCATTTTTAAAACCGAATTTACGTAAATATATTAAATTCCACTACAAGGCCAATTTTTTAAAATTTGATTTCCACCATTTGGTCATGAATAGTTGCAATAGTTTTGTGTTTTGTTTCTCTTTATTATATGTTATTTTTATGAACTAAATTTATATGCTTTAAAGTCCAATGGGGTACCAAATGATTTGTGTATAAAATCAATCCTTTCACAAGGCACACCTAAATAGTTGCAGCCTATTACTTCGTTTTGCTATTAAATTTCATCTTAACCAAACTAAACTAACATTGAAAAAATACAAGAATGTTCAAAATGATTATTTTTGTTGTTATATTTTTTATGCAGCTCTAGAAATAGATGCAAAGGATTTTTTGTTTTCTTTGTATTATATTGCATTTGAAAAACCGAGATTACGTAAATATGGTAAATTCCAATACAAGGCCAATTTTTTAAAATTTGATTTCCACCATTTGGTCATGAATAGTTGCAATAATCTTGTGTTTTGTTTCTCTTTATTATATGGTATTTTTATGAACTAAATTTATATGTTTTTAAGTCCAATGGGGTACCAAATGTTTTGTGTATAAAATCAATCCTTTCACAATGAACACCTAAATAGTTGCAGCCTATTACTTCGTTTTGCTATTAAATTTCATTTCAATCAAATTAAACTAACATTGAAAAAATACAAGAATGTTCAAAATGATTATTTAAGTTGTTATATTTTTTATGCAGCTCTAGAAATAGATGCGAAGGATTTTTTGTTTTCTTTGTATTATATTGCATTTGTAAAACCGAGTTTACGTAAATATGGTAAATTCCACTACAAGGCCAATTTGTTAAAATTTGATTTCCACCATTTGGTCATGAACAGTTGCAATAATCTTGTGTTTCGTTTCTCTTTATTATATGGTATTTTTATGAACTAAATTTATATGCTTTAAAGTCCAATGGGGTATTAAGTGATTTGTGTATAAAATCAATCCTTTCAGAAATAACACCTAAATAGTTGCAGCCTATTACTTCGTTTTGCTATTAAATTTCATCTTAACCAAATTAAACTAACATTGAAAAAATACAAGAATGTTCAAAATGATTATTTTTGTTGTTATATTTTTTATGCAGCTCTAGAAATAGATGCAAAGGATTTTTTGTTTTCATTGTATTATATTGCATTTTTAAAACCGAGTTTACGTAAATATGGTAAATTCCACTACAAGGCCAATTTTTTTAAATTTGATTTCCACCATTTGGTCATGAATAGTTGCAATAGTCTTGTGTTTTGTTTCTCTTTATTATATGGTATTTTTATGAACTAAATTTATATGCTTTAAAGTCCAATTGGGTACCAAATGATTTGTGTATAAAATCAATCCTTTCACAAAGCACACCTAAATAGTTGCAGCCTATTACTTCGTGTTGCTTATGAATTTCATCTTAACCAAATTAAACTAACATTGAAAAAATACAAGAATGTTCAAAGTGATTATTTTAGTTGTAATATTCTTTATGCAGCTCTAGAAATAGATGCAAAGGATTTTTTGTTTTCTTTGTATTATATTGCATTTTTAAACCCGAGTTTACGTAAATATGGTAAATTCCACTACAAGGCCAATTTTTTAAAATTTGATTTCAACCATTTGGTCATGAATAGTTGCAATAATCTTGTGTTTTGTTTCTCTTTATTAAATGGTATTTTTATGAACTAACTTTATATGCTTTAAAGTCCAATGGGATACCAAGTGATTTTTGTATAAAATCAATTCTTTCACAAAGAACACCTAAATAGTTGCAGCCTATTACTTCGTTTTGCTATTAAATTTCATCTTAACCAAATTAAACTAACATTGAAAAAATACAAGAATGTTCAAAATGATTATTTTTGTTATTTTTTTTATGCAGCTCTAGAAATAGATGCAAAGGTTTTTTTGTTTTCTTTGTATTATATTGCATTTTAAATAACCGAGATTACGTAAATATGGTAAATTCCAATACAAGGCCAATTTGTTAAAATTTGATTTCCACCATTTGGTCATGAATAGTTGCAATAATCTTGTGTTTTGTTTCTCTTTATTATATGTTATTTTTATGAACTAAATTTATATGCTTTAAAGTCCAATGGGGTACCAAATGATTTGTGTATAAAATCAATCCTTTCACAAGGCACACCTAAATAGTTGCAGCCTATTACTTCGTTTTGCTATTAAATTTCATCTTAACCAAACTAAACTAACATTGAAAAAATTCAAGAATGTTCAAAATGATTATTTTTGTTGTTATATTTTTTATGCAGCTCTAGAAATAGATGCAAAGGATTTTTTGTTTTCTTTGTATTATACTGCATTTTTAATAACCGGGATTACGTAAATATGGTAAATTCCAATACAAGGCCAATTTGTTAAAATTTGATTTCCACCATTTGGTCATGAACAGTTGCAATAATCTAGTGCTTCGTTTCTCTTTATTAAATGGTATTTTTATGAACTAACTTTATATGCTTTAAAGACCAAATGGGTACCAAATGATTTTTGAATAAAATCAATCCTTTCACAAAGAACACCTAAATAGTTGCAGCCTATTACTTCGTTTTGCTATTAAATTTCATCTTAACCAAATTAAACTAACATTGAAAAAATACAAGAATGTTCCAAATGATTATTTTAGTTGTTATTTTTTTTATGCAGCTCTAGAAATAGATGCAAAGGTTTTTTTGTTTTCTTTGTATTATATTGCATTTTTAAAACCGAGTTTACGTAAATATGGTAAATTCCACTACAAGGCCAATTTTTTAAAATTTGATTTCCACCATTTGGTCATGAATAGTTGCAATAATCTTGTGTTTTGTTTCTCTTTATTATATGTTATTTTTATGAACTAAATTTATATGCTTTAAAGTCCAATTGGGCACCAAATGATTTGTGTATAAAATCAATCCTCTCACAAAGCACACCTAAATAGTTGCAGCCTATTACTTTGTTTTGCTATTAAATATCATTTTAATCAAATTAAACTAACATTGAAAAAATACAAGAATGTTCAAAATGATTATTTTAGTTGTTATATTTTTTATGCAGCTCTAGAAATAGATGCAAAGGATTTTTTGTTTTCATTGTATTATATTGCATTTTTAAAACCGAGTTTACATAAATATGGTAAATTCCACTACAAGGCCAATTTTTTAAAATTTGATTTCCACCATTTGGTCATGAATAGTTGCAATAATCTTGTGTTTTGTTTCTCTTTATTATATGGTATTTTTATGAACTAAATTTATATGCTTTTAAGTCCAATGGGGTACCAAATGATTTGTGTATAAAATCAATCCTTTCACAAAGCACACCTAAATAGTTGCAGCCTATTACTTCGTTTTGCTATTAAATTTCATCTTAACCAAATTAAACTAAAATTGAAAAAATACAAGAATGTTCCAAATGATTATTTTAGTTTTTATATTTTTTATGCAGCTCTAGAAATAGATGCAAAGGATCTTTTGTTTTCTTTGTATTATATTGCATTTTTAAACCCGAGTTTACGTAAATATGGTAAATTCCACTACAAGGCCAATTTGTTAAAATTTGATTTCCACCTTTTGGACATGAACAGTTGCAATAATCTTGTGCTTCGTTTCTCTTTATTATATGGTATTTTTATGAACTAAATTTATATGCTTTTAAGTCCAATGGGGTACCAATGATTTGTGTATAAAATCAATCCTTTCACAAGGCACACCTAAATAGTTGCAGCCTATTACTTCGTTTTGCTATTAAATTTCATCTTAACCAAATTAAACTAACATTGAAAAAATACAAGAATGTTCAAAATGATTATTTTAGTTGTTATATTTTTTATGCAGCTCTAGAAATAGATGCGAAGGATTTTTTGTTTTCATTGTATTATATTGCATTTTTAAAACCGAGTTTACGTAAATATGGTAAATTCCACTACAAGGCCAATTTTTTTAAATTTGATTTCCACCATTTGGTCATGAATAGTTGCAATAATCTTGTGTTTTATTTCTCTTTATTATATGGTATTTTTATGAACTAAATTTATATGCTTTAAAGTCCAATTGGGTACCAAATGATTTGTGTATAAAATCAATCCTTTCACAAAGAACACCTAAATAGTTGCAGCCTATTACTTCGTTTTGCTATTAAATTTCATCTTAACCAAATTAAATTAACATTGAAAAAATACAAGAATGTTCAAAATGATTATTTTTGTTGTTATTTTTTTTATGCAGCTCTAGAAATAGATGCGAAGGATTTTTTGTTTTCATTGTATTATATTGCATTTGTAAAACCGAGTTTACGTAAATATGGTAAATTCCACTACAAGGCCAATTTTTTTAAATTTGATTTCCACCATTTGGTCATGAATAGTTGCAATAGTCTTGTGTTTTGTTTCTCTTTATTATATGGTATTTTTATGAACTAAATTTATATGCTTTTAAGTCCAATGGGGTACCAAATGATTTGTGTATAAAATCAATCCTTTCAAAAGGCACACCTAAATAGTTGCAGCCTATTACTTCGTTTTGCTATTAAATTTCATCTTAACCAAATTAAATTAACATTGAAAAAATACAAGAATGTTCAAAATGATTATTTTTGTTGTTATTTTTTTTATGCAGCTCTAGAAATAGATGCGAAGGATTTTTTGTTTTCATTGTATTATATTGCATTTGTAAAACCGAGTTTACATAAATATGGTAAATTCCACTACAAGGCCAATTTTTTTAAATTTGATTTCCACCATTTGGTCATGAATAGTTGCAATAGTTTTGTGTTTTGTTTCTCTTTATTATATGGTATTTTTATGAACTAAATTTATATGCTTTAAAGTCCAATGGGGTACCAAATGATTTGTGTATAAAATCAATCCTCTCACAAAGCACACCTAAATAGTTGCAGCCTATTACTTTGTTTTGCTATTAAATATCATTTTAATCAAATTAAACTAACATTGAAAAAATACAAGAATGTTCAAAATGATTATTTTAGTTGTTATATTTTTTATGCAGCTCTAGAAATAGATGCAAAGGATTTTTTGTTTTCATTGTATTATATTGCATTTTTAATAACCGGGATTACGTAAATATGGTAAATTCCACTACAAGGCCAATTTTTTTAAATTTGATTTCCACCATTTGGTCATAAATAGTTGCAATAATCTTGTGTTTTGTTTCTCTTTATTATATGGTATTTTTATGAACTAAATTTATATGCTTTTAAGTCCAATGGGGTACCAAATGATTTGTGTATAAAATCAATCCTTTCACAAAGCACACCTAAATAGTTGCAGCCTATTACTTCGTTTTGCTATTAAATTTCATCTTAACCAAATTAAATTAACATTGAAAAAATACAAGAATGTTCAAAATGATTATTTTTGTTGTTATTTTTTTTTATGCAGCTCTAGAAATAGATGCGAAGGATTTTTTGTTTTCTTTGTATTATATTGCATTTGTAAAACCGAGTTTACGTAAATATGGTAAATTCCACTACAAGGCCAATTTTTTTAAATTTGATTTCCACCATTTGGTCATGAATAGTTGCAATAGTCTTGTGTTTTGTTTCTCTTTATTATATGGTATTTTTATGAACTAAATTTATATGCTTTAAAGTCCAATTGGGTACCAAATGATTTGTGTATAAAATCAATCCTTTCACAAAGCACACCTAAATAGTTGCAGCCTATTACTTCGTTTTGCTAGTAAATTTCATCTTAACCAAATTAAACGAACATTGAAAAAATACAAGAATGTTCCAAATGATTATTTTAGTTGTTATATTTTTTATGCAGCTCTAGAAATAGATGCAAAGGATTTTTTGTTTTCTTTGTATTATACTGCATTTTTTATAACCGGGATTACGTAAATATGGTAAATTCCAATACAAGGCCAATTTGTTAAAATTTGATTTCCACCTTTTGGACATGAACAGTTGCAATAATCTAGTGCTTCGTTTCTCTTTATTAAATGGTATTTTTATGAACTAACTTTATATGCTTTAAAGTCCAATGGGGTACCAAGTGATTTTTGTATAAAATCAATCCTTTCACAAAGAACACCTAAATAGTTGCAGCCTATTACTTCGTTTTGCTATTAAATTTCATCCTAACCAAATTAAACTAACATTGAAAAAATACAAGAATGTTCAAAATGATTATTTTTGTTATTTTTTTTATGCAGCTCTAGAAATAGATGCAAAGGTTTTTTTGTTTTCTTTGTATTATATTGCATTTTTAAAACCGAGTTTACGTAAATATGGTAAATTCCACTACAAGGCCAATTTTTTAAAATTTGATTTCCACCATTTGGTCATGAATAGTTGCAATAATCTTGTGTTTTGATTCTCTTTATTATATGTTATTTTTATGAACTAAATTTATATTCTTTAAAGTCCAATGGGGTACCAAATGATTTGTGTATAAAATCAATCCTTTCACAAGGCACACCTAAATATTTGCAGCCTATTACTTCGTTTTGCTATTAAATTTCATCTTAACCAAACTAAACTAACATTGAAAAAATACAAGAATGTTCAAAATGATTATTTTTTTTATGCAGCTCTAGAAATAGATGCAAGGATTTTTTGTTTTCTTTGTATTATATTGCATTTTTAAACCCGAGTTTACGTAAATATGGTAAATTCCACTACAAGGCCAATTTTTTAAAATTTGATTTCAACCATTTGGTCATGAATAGTTGCAATAATCTTGTGTTTTGTTTCTCTTTATTATATGTTATTTTTATGAACTAAATTTATATGCTTTAAAGTCCAATGGGGTACCAAATGATTTGTGTATAAAATCAATCCTTTCACAAGGCACACCTAAATAGTTGCAGCCTATTACTTCGTTTTGCTATTAAATTTCATCTTAACCAAATTAAACTAACATTGAAAAAATACAAGAATGTTCAAAATGATTATTTTAGTTGTTATATTTTTTATGCAGCTCTAGAAATAGATGCGAAGGATTTTTTGTTTTCATTGTATTATATTGCATTTGTAAAACCGAGTTTACGTAAATATGGTAAATTCCACTACAAGGCCAATTTGTTAAAATTTGATTTCCACCATTTGGTCATGAACAGTTGCAATAATCTTGTGTTTCGTTTCTCTTTATTATATGGTATTTTTATGAACTAAATTTATATGCTTTAAAATCCAATGGGGTATTAAGTGATTTGTGTATAAAATCAATCCTTTCAGAAATAACACCTAAATAGTTGCAACCTATTACTTCGTTTTGCTATTAAATTTCATCTTAACCAAATTAAACTAACATTGAAAAAATACAAGAATATTCAAAATGATTATTTTTGTAATTTTTTTTATGCAGCTCTAGAAATAGATGCAAAGGATTTTTTGTTTTCATTGTATTATATTGCATTTTTAAAACCGAGTTTACGTAAATATGGTAAATTCCACTACAAGGCCAATTTTTTTAAATTTGATTTCCACCATTTCGTCATGAATAGTTGCAATAGTCTTGTGTTTTGTTTCACTTTATTATATGGTATTTTTATGAACTAAATTTATATGCTTTAAAGTCCAATTGGGTACCAAATGATTGTTGTATAAAATCAATCCTTTCACAAAGCACACCTAAATAGTTGCAGTCTATTACTTCGTTTTGCTATTAAATTTCATCTTAACCAAATTAAACTAAAATTGAAAAAATACAAGAATGTTCCAAATGATTATTTTAGTTGTTATATTTTTTATGCAGCTCTAGAAATAGATGCAAAGGATTTTTTGTTTTCTTTGTATTATACTGCATTTTTAATAACCGGGATTACGTAAATATGGTAAATTCCAATACAAGGCCAATTTGTTAAAATTTGATTTCCACCATTTGGTCATGAACAGTTGCAATAATCTAGTGCTTCGTTTCGCTTTATTAAATGGTATTTTTATGAACTAACTTTATATGCTTTAAAGTCCAATTGGGTACCAAGTGATTTTTGTATAAAATCAATCCTTTCACAAAGAACACCTAAATAGTTGCAGCCTATTACTTCGTTTTGCTATTAAATTTCATCTTAACCAAATTAAACTAACATTGAAAAAATACAAGAATGTTCAAAATGATTATTTTTGTTATTTTTTTTATGCAGCTCTAGAAATAGATGCAAAGGATTTTTTGTTTTCATTGTATTATATTGCATTTTTAAAACCGAGTTTACGTAAATATGGTAAATTCCACTACAAGGCCAATTTTTTTAAATTTGATTTCCACCATTTCGTCATGAATAGTTGCAATAGTCTTGTGTTTTGTTTCACTTTATTATATGGTATTTTTATGAACTAAATTTATATGCTTTAAAGTCCAATGGGGTACCAAGTGATTTTTGTATAAAATCAATCCTTTCACAAAGAACACCTAAATAGTTGCAGCCTATTACTTCGTTTTGCTATTAAATTTCATCTTAACCAAATTAAACTAACATTGAAAAAATACAAGAATGTTCAAAATGATTATTTTTGTTATTTTTTTTATGCAGCTCTAGAAATAGATGCAAAGGTTTTTTTGTTTTCTTTGTATTATATTGCATTTTTAAAACCGAGTTTACGTAAATATGGTAAATTCCACTACAAGGCCAATTTTTTAAAATTTGATTTCAACCATTTGGTCATGAATAGTTGCAATAGTCTTGTGTTTTGTTTCTCTTTATTATATGGTATTTTTATGAACTAAATTTATATGCTTTAAAGTCCAATTGGGTACCAAATGATTTGTGTATAAAATCAATCCTTTCACAAGGCACACCTAAATAGTTGCAGCCTATTACTTCGTTTTGCTATTAAATTTCATCTTAACCAAATTAAACTAACATTGAAAAAATACAAGAATGTTCCAAATGATTATTTTAGTTGTTATATTTTTTATGCAGCTCTAGAAATAGATGCGAAGGATTTTTTGTTTTCATTGTATTATATTGCATTTGTAAAACCGAGTTTACGTAAATATGGTAAATTCCACTACAAGGCCAATTTGTTAAAATTTGATTTCCACCATTTGGTCATGAACAGGTGCAATAATCTTGTGTTTCGTTTCTCTTTATTATATGGTATTTTTATGAACTAAATTTATATGCTTTAAAATCCAATGGGGTATTAAGTGATTTGTGTATAAAATCAATCCTTTCAGAAATAACACCTAAATAGTTGCAACCTATTACTTCGTTTTGCTATTAAATTTCATCTTAACCAAATTAAACTAACATTGAAAAAATACAAGAATGTTCAAAATGATTATTTTAGTTGTTATATTTTTTATGCAGCTCTAGAAATAGATGCGAAGGATTTTTTGTTTTCATTGTATTATATTGCATTTGTAAAACCGAGTTTACGTAAATATGGTAAATTCCACTACAAGGCCAATTTGTTAAAATTTGATTTCCACCATTTGGTCATGAACAGTTGCAATAATCTTGTGTTTCGTTTCTCTTTATTATATGGTATTTTTATGAACTAAATTTATATGCTTTAAAATCCAATGGGGTATTAAGTGATTTGTGTATAAAATCAATCCTTTCAGAAATAACACCTAAATAGTTGCAACCTATTACTTCGTTTTGCTATTAAATTTCATCTTAACCAAATTAAACTAACATTGAAAAAATACAAGAATATTCAAAATGATTATTTTTGTAATTTTTTTTATGCAGCTCTAGAAATAGATGCAAAGGTTTTTTTGTTTTCTTTGTATTATATTGCATTTTTAAAACCGAGTTTACGTAAATATGGTAAATTCCACTACAAGGCCAATTTTTTTAAATTTGATTTCCACCATTTCGTCATGAATAGTTGCAATAGTCTTGTGTTTTGTTTCACTTTATTATATGGTATTTTTATGAACTAAATTTATATGCTTTAAAGTCCAATTGGGTACCAAATGATTTGTGTATAAAATCAATCCTTTCACAAAGCACACCTAAATAGTTGCAGCCTATTACTTCGTTTTGCTATTAAATTTCATCCTAACCAAATTACACTAAAATTGAAAAAATACAAGAATGTTCAAAATGATTATTTTAGTTGTTATATTTTTTATGCAGCTCTAGAAATAGATGCAAAGGTTTTTTTGTTTTCTTTGTATTATACTGCATTTTTAATAACCGGGATTACGTAAATATGGTAAATTCCAATACAAGGCCAATTTGTTAAAATTTGATTTCCACCATTTGGTCATGAACAGTTGCAATAATCCAGTGCTTCGTTTCTCTTTATTAAATGGTATTTTTATGAACTAACTTTATATGCTTTAAAGTCCAATTGGGTACCAAGTGATTTTTGTATAAAATCAATCCTTTCACAAAGAACACCTAAATAGTTGCAGCCTATTACTTCGTTTTGCTATTAAATTTCATCTTAACCAAATTAAACTAACATTGAAAAAATACAAGAATGTTCAAAATGATTATTTTTGTTATTTTTTTTATGCAGCTCTAGAAATAGATGCAAAGGTTTTTTTGTTTTCTATGTATTATATTGCATTTTTAAAACCGAGTTTACGTAAATATGGTAAATTCCACTACAAGGCCAATTTTTTTAAATTTGATTTCCACCATTTCGTCATGAATAGTTGCAATAGTCTTGTGTTTTGTTTTACTTTATTATATGGTATTTTTATGAACTAAATTTATATGCTTTAAAGTCCAATTGGGTACCAAATGATTTGTGTATAAAATCAATCCTTTCACAAAAAACACCTAAATAGTTGCAGCCTATTACTTCGTTTTGCTATTAAATTTCATCCTAACCAAATTACACTAAAATTGAAAAAAAACAAGAATGTTCAAAATGATTATTTTAGTTGTTATATTTTTTATGCAGCTCTAGAAATAGATGCAAAGGTTTTTTTGTTTTCTTTGTATTATACTGCATTTTTAATAACCGGGATTACGTAAATATGGTAAATTCCAATACAAGGCCAATTTGTTAAAATTTGATTTCCACCATTTGGTCATGAACAGTTGCAATAATCTAGTGCTTCGTTTCTCTTTATTAAATGGTATTTTTATGAACTAACTTTATATGCTTTAAAGTCCAATTGGGTACCAAGTGATTTTTGTATAAAATCAATCCTTTCACAAAGAACACCTAAATAGTTGCAGCCTATTACTTCGTTTTGCTATTAAATTTCATCTTAACCAAATTAAACTAACATTGAAAAAATACAAGAATGTTCAAAATGATTATTTTTGTTATTTTTTTTATGCAGCTCTAGAAATAGATGCAAAGGTTTTTTGTTTTCTTTGTATTATATTGCATTTTTAAAACCGAGTTTACGTAAATATGGTAAATTTCACTACAAGGCCAATTTTTTAAAATTTGATTTCAACCATTTGGTCATGAATAGTTGCAATAGTCTTGTGTTTTGTTTCTCTTTATTATATGGTATTTTTATGAACTAAATTTATATGCTTTAAAGTCCAATTGGGTACCAAATGATTTGTGTATAAAATCAATCCTTTCACAAGGC
The DNA here is from genome assembly GCA_963971155.1 of Anthrax anthrax. Lineage (NCBI taxonomy): Eukaryota > Metazoa > Arthropoda > Insecta > Diptera > Bombyliidae > Anthrax > Anthrax anthrax. The sequence continues at coordinate 28,536,151 of OZ020117.1, forward strand.
ACACCTAAATAGTTGCAGCCTATTACTTCGTTTTGCTATTAAATTTCATCTTAACCAAATTAAACTAACATTGAAAAAATACAAGAATGTTCCAAATGATTATTTTTGTTGTTATTTTTTTTATGCAGCTCTAGAAATAGATGCGAAGGATTTTTTGTTTTCTTTGTATTATATTGCATTTGAAAAACCGAGATTACGTAAATATGGTAAATTCCAATACAAGGGCAATTTCTTAAAATTTGATTTCCACCATTTGGTCATGAATAGTTGCAATAATCTTGTGTTTTGTTTCTCTTTAATATATGTTATTTTTATGAACTAAACTTATATGCTTTAAAGTCCAATGGGGTACCAAATGATTTGTGTATAAAATCAATCCTTTCACAAGGCACACCTAAATAGTTGCAGCCTATTACTTCGTTTTGCTATTAAATTTCATCTTAACCAAATTAAACTAACATTGAAAAAATACAAGAATGTTCAAAATGATTATTTTTGTTGTTATTTTTTTTATGCAGCTCTAGAAATAGATGCGAAGGATTTTTTGTTTTCTTTGTATTATATTGCATTTTTAAAACCGAGTTTACGTAAATATGTTAAATTCCACTACAAGGCCAATTTTTTAAAATTTGATTTCCACCATTTGGTCATGAATAGTTGCAATAGTCTTGTGTTTTGTTTCTCTTTATTATATGGTATTTTTATGAACTAAATTTATATGCTTTTAAGTCCAATGGGGTACCAAATGATTTGTGTATAAAATCAATCCTTTCACAAAGCACACCTAAATAGTTGCAGCCTATTACTTCGTTTTGCTATTAAATTTCATCTAAACCAAATTAAAATAAAATTGAAAAAATACAAGAATGTTCCAAATGATTATTTTAGATGTTATATTTTTTATGCAGCTCTAGAAATAGATGCAAAGGATCTTTTGTTTTCTTTGTATTATATTGCATTTTTAAACCCGAGTTTACGTAAATATGGTAAATTCCACTACAAGGCCAATTTGTTAAAATTTGATTTCCACCTTTAGGACATGAACAGTTGCAATAATCTTGTGCTTCGTTTCTCTTTATTATATGGTATTTTTATGAACTTAATTTATATGCTTTTAAGTCCAATTGGATACCAAATGATTTGTGTATAAAATCAATCCTTTCACAAAGCACACCTAAATAGTTGCAGCCTATTACTTCGTTTTGCTTATGAATTTCATCTTAACCAAAATAAACTAAAATTGAAAAAATACAAGAATGTTCAAAATGATTATTTTATTTGCAATATTTTTTATGCAGCTCTAGAAATAGATGCAAAGGATTTTTTGTTTTCTTTGTATTATATTGCATTTGTAAAACCGAGTTTACATAAATATGGTAAATTCCACTACAAGGCCAATTTTTTAAAATTTGATTTCCACCATTTGGTCATGAATAGCTGCAAGATTCTTGTGTTTTGTTTCTCTTTATTATATGGTATTTTTATGAACTAAATTTATATGCTTTTAAGTCCAATGGGGTACCAAATGATTTGTGTATAAAATCAATCCTTTCACAAAGCACACCTAAATAGTTGCAGCCTATTACTTCGTTTTGCTATTAAATTTCATCTAAACCAAATTAAAATAAAATTGAAAAAATACAAGAATGTTTCAAATGATTATTTTAGATGTTATAGTTTCTATGCAGCTCTAGAAATAGATGCAAAGGATCTTTTGTTTTCTTTGTATTATATTGCATTTTTAAACCCGAGTTTACGTAAATATGGTAAATTCCACTACAAGGCCAATTTGTTAAAATTTGATTTCCACCTTTTGGACATGAACAGTTGCAATAATCTTGTGCTTCGTTTCTCTTTATTATATGGTATTTTTATGAACTAAATTTATATGCTTTTAAGTCCAATTGGATACCAAATGATTTGTGTATAAAATCAATCCTTTCACAAGGCACACCTAAATATTTGCAGCCTATTACTTCGTTTTGCTATTAAATTTCATCTTAACCAAACTAAACTAACATTGAAAAAATACAAGAATGTTCAAAATGATTATTTTTGTTGTTATTTTTTTTATGCAGCTCTAGAAATAGATGCAAAGGATTTTTTGTTTTCTTTGTATTATATTGCATTTTTAAACCCGAGTTTACGTAAATATGGTAAATTCCACTACAAGGCCAATTTTTTAAAATTTGATTTCAACCATTTGGTCATGAATAGTTGCAATAATCTTGTGTTTTGTTTCTCTTTATTATATGTTATTTTTATGAACTAAATTTATATGCTTTAAAGTCCAATGGGGTACCAAATGATTTGTGTATAAAATCAATCCTTTCACAAGGCACACCTAAATAGTTGCAGCCTATTACTTCGTTTTGCTATTAAATTTCATCTTAACCAAATTAAACTAACATTGAAAAAATACAAGAATGTTCAAAATGATTATTTTAGTTGTTATATTTTTTATGCAGCTCTAGAAATAGATGCGAAGGATTTTTTGTTTTCATTGTATTATATTGCATTTGTAAAACCGAGTTTACGTAAATATGGTAAATTCCACTACAAGGCCAATTTGTTAAAATTTGATTTCCACCATTTGGTCATGAACAGTTGCAATAATCTTGTGTTTCGTTTCTCTTTATTATATGGTATTTTTATGAACTAAATTTATATGCTTTAAAATCCAATGGGGTATTAAGTGATTTGTGTATAAAATCAATCCTTTCAGAAATAACACCTAAATAGTTGCAACCTATTACTTCGTTTTGCTATTAAATTTCATCTTAACCAAATTAAACTAACATTGAAAAAATACAAGAATATTCAAAATGATTATTTTTGTAATTTTTTTTATGCAGCTCTAGAAATAGATGCAAAGGATTTTTTGTTTTCATTGTATTATATTGCATTTTTAAAACCGAGTTTACGTAAATATGGTAAATTCCACTACAAGGCCAATTTTTTTAAATTTGATTTCCACCATTTCGTCATGAATAGTTGCAATAGTCTTGTGTTTTGTTTCACTTTATTATATGGTATTTTTATGAACTAAATTTATATGCTTTAAAGTCCAATTGGGTACCAAATGATTGTTGTATAAAATCAATCCTTTCACAAAGCACACCTAAATAGTTGCAGCCTATTACTTCGTTTTGCTATTAAATTTCATCTTAACCAAATTAAACTAACATTGAAAAAATACAAGAATGTTCAAAATGATTATTTTAGTTGTTATATTTTTTATGCAGCTCTAGAAATAGATGCGAAGGATTTTTTGTTTTCATTGTATTATATTGCATTTGTAAAACCGAGTTTACGTAAATATGGTAAATTCCACTACAAGGCCAATTTGTTAAAATTTGATTTCCACCATTTGGTCATGAACAGTTGCAATAATCTTGTGTTTCGTTTCTCTTTATTATATGGTATTTTTATGAACTAAATTTATATGCTTTAAAATCCAATGGGGTATTAAGTGATTTGTGTATAAAATCAATCCTTTCAGAAATAACACCTAAATAGTTGCAACCTATTACTTCGTTTTGCTATTAAATTTCATCTTAACCAAATTAAACTAACATTGAAAAAATACAAGAATATTCAAAATGATTATTTTTGTAATTTTTTTTATGCAGCTCTAGAAATAGATGCAAAGGTTTTTTTGTTTTCTTTGTATTATATTGCATTTTTAAAACCGAGTTTACGTAAATATGGTAAATTCCACTACAAGGCCAATTTTTTTAAATTTGATTTCCACCATTTCGTCATGAATAGTTGCAATAGTCTTGTGTTTTGTTTCACTTTATTATATGGTATTTTTATGAACTAAATTTATATGCTTTAAAGTCCAATTGGGTACCAAATGATTTGTGTATAAAATCAATCCTTTCACAAAGCACACCTAAATAGTTGCAGCCTATTACTTCGTTTTGCTATTAAATTTCATCCTAACCAAATTACACTAAAATTGAAAAAATACAAGAATGTTCAAAATGATTATTTTAGTTGTTATATTTTTTATGCAGCTCTAGAAATAGATGCAAAGGTTTTTTTGTTTTCTTTGTATTATACTGCATTTTTAATAACCGGGATTACGTAAATATGGTAAATTCCAATACAAGGCCAATTTGTTAAAATTTGATTTCCACCATTTGGTCATGAACAGTTGCAATAATCTAGTGCTTCGTTTCTCTTTATTAAATGGTATTTTTATGAACTAACTTTATATGCTTTAAAGTCCAATTGGGTACCAAGTGATTTTTGTATAAAATCAATCCTTTCACAAAGAACACCTAAATAGTTGCAGCCTATTACTTCGTTTTGCTATTAAATTTCATCTTAACCAAATTAAACTAACATTGAAAAAATACAAGAATGTTCAAAATGATTATTTTTGTTATTTTTTTTATGCAGCTCTAGAAATAGATGCAAAGGTTTTTTTGTTTTCTATGTATTATATTGCATTTTTAAAACCGAGTTTACGTAAATATGGTAAATTCCACTACAAGGCCAATTTTTTTAAATTTGATTTCCACCATTTCGTCATGAATAGTTGCAATAGTCTTGTGTTTTGTTTTACTTTATTATATGGTATTTTTATGAACTAAATTTATATGCTTTAAAGTCCAATTGGGTACCAAATGATTTGTGTATAAAATCAATCCTTTCACAAAAAACACCTAAATAGTTGCAGCCTATTACTTCGTTTTGCTATTAAATTTCATCCTAACCAAATTACACTAAAATTGAAAAAAAACAAGAATGTTCAAAATGATTATTTTAGTTGTTATATTTTTTATGCAGCTCTAGAAATAGATGCAAAGGTTTTTTTGTTTTCTTTGTATTATACTGCATTTTTAATAACCGGGATTACGTAAATATGGTAAATTCCAATACAAGGCCAATTTGTTAAAATTTGATTTCCACCATTTGGTCATGAACAGTTGCAATAATCTAGTGCTTCGTTTCTCTTTATTAAATGGTATTTTTATGAACTAACTTTATATGCTTTAAAGTCCAATTGGGTACCAAGTGATTTTTGTATAAAATCAATCCTTTCACAAAGAACACCTAAATAGTTGCAGCCTATTACTTCGTTTTGCTATTAAATTTCATCTTAACCAAATTAAACTAACATTGAAAAAATACAAGAATGTTCAAAATGATTATTTTTGTTATTTTTTTTATGCAGCTCTAGAAATAGATGCAAAGGTTTTTTGTTTTCTTTGTATTATATTGCATTTTTAAAACCGAGTTTACGTAAATATGGTAAATTTCACTACAAGGCCAATTTTTTAAAATTTGATTTCAACCATTTGGTCATGAATAGTTGCAATAGTCTTGTGTTTTGTTTCTCTTTATTATATGGTATTTTTATGAACTAAATTTATATGCTTTAAAGTCCAATTGGGTACCAAATGATTTGTGTATAAAATCAATCCTTTCACAAGGCACACCTAAATAGTTGCAGCCTATTACTTCGTTTTGCTATTAAATTTCATCTTAACCAAATTAAACTAACATTGAAAAAATACAAGAATGTTCCAAATGATTATTTTTGTTGTTATTTTTTTTATGCAGCTCTAGAAATAGATGCGAAGGATTTTTTGTTTTCTTTGTATTATATTGCATTTGAAAAACCGAGATTACGTAAATATGGTAAATTCCAATACAAGGGCAATTTCTTAAAATTTGATTTCCACCATTTGGTCATGAATAGTTGCAATAATCTTGTGTTTTGTTTCTCTTTAATATATGTTATTTTTATGAACTAAATTTATATGCTTTAAAGTCCAATGGGGTACCAAATGATTTGTGTATAAAATCAATCCTTTCACAAGGCACACCTAAATAGTTGCAGCCTATTACTTCGTTTTGCTATTAAATTTCATCTTAACCAAATTAAACTAACATTGAAAAAATACAAGAATGTTCAAAATGATTATTTTTGTTGTTATTTTTTTTATGCAGCTCTAGAAATAGATGCGAAGGATTTTTTGTTTTCTTTGTATTATATTGCATTTTTAAAACCGAGTTTACGTAAATATGTTAAATTCCACTACAAGGCCAATTTTTTAAAATTTGATTTCCACCATTTGGTCATGAATAGTTGCAATAGTCTTGTGTTTTGTTTCTCTTTATTATATGGTATTTTTATGAACTAAATTTATATGCTTTTAAGTCCAATGGGGTACCAAATGATTTGTGTATAAAATCAATCCTTTCACAAAGCACACCTAAATAGTTGCAGCCTATTACTTCGTTTTGCTATTAAATTTCATCTAAACCAAATTAAAATAAAATTGAAAAAATACAAGAATGTTCCAAATGATTATTTTAGATGTTATATTTTTTATGCAGCTCTAGAAATAGATGCAAAGGATCTTTTGTTTTCTTTGTATTATATTGCATTTTTAAACCCGAGTTTACGTAAATATGGTAAATTCCACTACAAGGCCAATTTGTTAAAATTTGATTTCCACCTTTAGGACATGAACAGTTGCAATAATCTTGTGCTTCGTTTCTCTTTATTATATGGTATTTTTATGAACTTAATTTATATGCTTTTAAGTCCAATTGGATACCAAATGATTTGTGTATAAAATCAATCCTTTCACAAAGCACACCTAAATAGTTGCAGCCTATTACTTCGTTTTGCTTATGAATTTCATCTTAACCAAAATAAACTAAAATTGAAAAAATACAAGAATGTTCAAAATGATTATTTTATTTGCAATATTTTTTATGCAGCTCTAGAAATAGATGCAAAGGATTTTTTGTTTTCTTTGTATTATATTGCATTTGTAAAACCGAGTTTACATAAATATGGTAAATTCCACTACAAGGCCAATTTTTTAAAATTTGATTTCCACCATTTGGTCATGAATAGCTGCAAGATTCTTGTGTTTTGTTTCTCTTTATTATATGGTATTTTTATGAACTAAATTTATATGCTTTTAAGTCCAATGGGGTACCAAATGATTTGTGTATAAAATCAATCCTTTCACAAAGCACACCTAAATAGTTGCAGCCTATTACTTCGTTTTGCTATTAAATTTCATCTAAACCAAATTAAAATAAAATTGAAAAAATACAAGAATGTTTCAAATGATTATTTTAGATGTTATAGTTTCTATGCAGCTCTAGAAATAGATGCAAAGGATCTTTTGTTTTCTTTGTATTATATTGCATTTTTAAACCCGAGTTTACGTAAATATGGTAAATTCCACTACAAGGCCAATTTGTTAAAATTTGATTTCCACCTTTTGGACATGAACAGTTGCAATAATCTTGTGCTTCGTTTCTCTTTATTATATGGTATTTTTATGAACTAAATTTATATGCTTTTAAGTCCAATTGGATACCAAATGATTTGTGTATAAAATCAATCCTTTCACAAGGCACACCTAAATATTTGCAGCCTATTACTTCGTTTTGCTATTAAATTTCATCTTAACCAAACTAAACTAACATTGAAAAAATACAAGAATGTTCAAAATGATTATTTTTGTTGTTATTTTTTTTATGCAGCTCTAGAAATAGATGCAAAGGATTTTTTGTTTTCTTTGTATTATATTGCATTTTTAAACCCGAGTTTACGTAAATATGGTAAATTCCACTACAAGGCCAATTTTTTAAAATTTGATTTCAACCATTTGGTCATGAATAGTTGCAATAATCTTGTGTTTTGTTTCTCTTTATTATATGTTATTTTTATGAACTAAATTTATATGCTTTAAAGTCCAATGGGGTACCAAATGATTTGTGTATAAAATCAATCCTTTCACAAGGCACACCTAAATAGTTGCAGCCTATTACTTCGTTTTGCTATTAAATTTCATCTTAACCAAATTAAACTAACATTGAAAAAATACAAGAATGTTCAAAATGATTATTTTAGTTGTTATATTTTTTATGCAGCTCTAGAAATAGATGCGAAGGATTTTTTGTTTTCATTGTATTATATTGCATTTGTAAAACCGAGTTTACGTAAATATGGTAAATTCCACTACAAGGCCAATTTGTTAAAATTTGATTTCCACCATTTGGTCATGAACAGTTGCAATAATCTTGTGTTTCGTTTCTCTTTATTATATGGTATTTTTATGAACTAAATTTATATGCTTTAAAATCCAATGGGGTATTAAGTGATTTGTGTATAAAATCAATCCTTTCAGAAATAACACCTAAATAGTTGCAACCTATTACTTCGTTTTGCTATTAAATTTCATCTTAACCAAATTAAACTAACATTGAAAAAATACAAGAATATTCAAAATGATTATTTTTGTAATTTTTTTTATGCAGCTCTAGAAATAGATGCAAAGGATTTTTTGTTTTCATTGTATTATATTGCATTTTTAAAACCGAGTTTACGTAAATATGGTAAATTCCACTACAAGGCCAATTTTTTTAAATTTGATTTCCACCATTTCGTCATGAATAGTTGCAATAGTCTTGTGTTTTGTTTCACTTTATTATATGGTACTTTTATGAACTAAATTTATATGCTTTAAAGTCCAATTGGGTACCAAATGATTGTTGTATAAAATCAATCCTTTCACAAAGCACACCTAAATAGTTGCAGCCTATTACTTCGTTTTGCTATTAAATTTCATCTTAACCAAATTAAACTCACATTGAAAAAATACAAGAATGTTCCAAATGATTATTTTAGTTGTTATATTTTTTATGCAGCTCTAGAAATAGATGCAAAGGATTTTTTGTTTTCTTTGTATTATACTGCATTTTTAATAACCGGGATTACGTAAATATGGTAAATTCCAATACAAGGCCAATTTGTTAAAATTTGATTTCCACCATTTGGTCATGAACAGTTGCAATAATCCAGTGCTTCGTTTCGCTTTATTAAATGGTATTTTTATGAACTAACTTTATATGCTTTAAAGTCCAATTGGGTACCAAGTGATTTTTGTATAAAATCAATCCTTTCAGAAATAACACCTAAATAGTTGCAGCCTATTACTTCGTTTTGCTATTAAATTTCATCTTAACCAAATTAAACTAACATTGAAAAAATACAAGAATGTTCAAAATGATTATTTTTGTTATATTTTTTATGCAGCTCTAGAAATAGATGCAAAGGATTTTTTGTTTTCATTGTATTATATTGCATTTTTAAAACCGAGTTTACGTAAATATGGTAAATTCCACTACAAGGCCAATTTTTTTAAATTTGATTTCCACCATTTCGTCATGAATAGTTGCAATAGTCTTGTGTTTTGTTTCACTTTATTATATGGTATTTTTATGAACTAAATTTATATGCTTTAAAGTCCAATGGGGTACCAAGTGATTTTTGTATAAAATCAATCCTTTCACAAAGAACACCTAAATAGTTGCAGCCTATTACTTCGTTTTGCTATTAAATTTCATCTTAACCAAATTAAACTAACATTGAAAAAATACAAGAATGTTCAAAATGATTATTTTTGTTATTTTTTTTATGCAGCTCTAGAAATAGATGCAAAGGTTTTTTTGTCTTCTTTGTATTATATTGCATTTTTAAAACCGGGATTACGTAAATATGGTAAATTCCACTACAAGGCCAATTTTTTAAAATTTGATTTCAACCATTTGGTCATGAATAGTTGCAATAGTCTTGTGTTTTGTTTCTCTTTATTATATGGTATTTTTATGAACTAAATTTATATGCTTTAAAGTCCAATTGGGTACCAAATGATTTGTGTATAAAATCAATCCTTTCACAAGGCACACCTAAATAGTTGCAGCCTATTACTTCGTTTTGCTATTAAATTTCATCTTAACCAAATTAAACTAACATTGAAAAAATACAAGAATGTTCCAAATGATTATTTTAGTTGTTATATTTTTTATGCAGCTCTAGAAATAGATGCGAAGGATTTTTTGTTTTCATTGTATTATATTGCATTTGTAAAACCGAGTTTACGTAAATATGGTAAATTCCACTACAAGGCCAATTTGTTAAAATTTGATTTCCACCATTTGGTCATGAACAGGTGCAATAATCTTGTGTTTCGTTTCTCTTTATTATATGGTATTTTTATGAACTAAATTTATATGCTTTAAAATCCAATGGGGTATTAAGTGATTTGTGTATAAAATCAATCCTTTCAGAAATAACACCTAAATAGTTGCAACCTATTTCTTCGTTTTGCTATTAAATTTCATCTTAACCAAATTAAACTAACATTGAAAAAATACAAGAATGTTCAAAATGATTATTTTAGTTGTTATATTTTTTATGCAGCTCTAGAAATAGATGCGAAGGATTTTTTGTTTTCATTGTATTATATTGCATTTGTAAAACCGAGTTTACGTAAATATGGTAAATTCCACTACAAGGCCAATTTGTTAAAATTTGATTTCCACCATGTGGTCATGAACAGTTGCAATAATCTTGTGTTTCGTTTCTCTTTATTATATGGTATTTTTATGAACTAAATTTATATGCTTTAAAATCCAATGGGGTATTAAGTGATTTGTGTATAAAATCAATCCTTTCAGAAATAACACCTAAATAGTTGCAACCTATTACTTCGTTTTTCTATTAAATTTCATCTTAACCAAATTAAACTAACATTGAAAAAATACAAGAATATTCAAAATGATTATTTTTGTAATTTTTTTTATGCAGCTCTAGAAATAGATGCAAAGGTTTTTTTGTTTTCTTTGTATTATATTGCATTTTTAAAACCGAGTTTACGTAAATATGGTAAATTCCACTACAAGGCCAATTTTTTTAAATTTGATTTCCACCATTTCGTCATGAATAGTTGCAATAGTCTTGTGTTTTGTTTCACTTTATTATATGGTATTTTTATGAACTAAATTTATATGCTTTAAAGTCCAATTGGGTACCAAATGATTTTTGTATAAAATCAATCCTTTCACAAAGCACACCTAAATAGTTGCAGCCTATTACTTCGTTTTGCTATTAAATTTCATCCTAACCAAATTACACTAAAATTGAAAAAATACAAGAATGTTCAAAATGATTATTTTAGTTGTTATATTTTTTATGCAGCTCTAGAAATAGATGCAAAGGTTTTTTTGTTTTCTTTGTATGATACTGCATTTTTAATAACCGGGATTACGTAAATATGGTAAATTCCAATACAAGGCCAATTTGTTAAAATTTGATTTCCACCATTTGGTCATGAACAGTTGCAATAATCTAGTGCTTCGTTTCTCTTTATTAAATGGTATTTTTATGAACTAACTTTATATGCTTTAAAGTCCAATTGGGTACCAAGTGATTTTTGTATAAAATCAATCCTTTCACAAAGAACACCTAAATAGTTGCAGCCTATTACTTCGTTTTGCTATTAAATTTCATCTTAACCAAATTAAACTAACATTGAAAAAATACAAGAATGTTCAAAATGATTATTTTTGTTATTTTTTTTATGCAGCTCTAGAAATAGATGCAAAGGTTTTTTTGTTTTCTATGTATTATATTGCATTTTTAAAACCGAGTTTACGTAAATATGGTAAATTCCACTACAAGGCCAATTTTTTTAAATTTGATTTCCACCATTTCGTCATGAATAGTTGCAATAGTCTTGTGTTTTGTTTTACTTTATTATATGGTATTTTTATGAACTAAATTTATATGCTTTAAAGTCCAATTGGGTACCAAATGATTTGTGTATAAAATCAATCCTTTCACAAAAAACACCTAAATAGTTGCAGCCTATTACTTCGTTTTGCTATTAAATTTCATCCTAACCAAATTACACTAAAATTGAAAAAATACAAGAATGTTCAAAATGATTATTTTAGTTGTTATATTTTTTATGCAGCTCTAGAAATAGATGCAAAGGTTTTTTTGTTTTCTTTGTATTATACTGCATTTTTAATAACCGGGATTACGTAAATATGGTAAATTCCAATACAAGGCCAATTTGTTAAAATTTGATTTCCACCATTTGGTCATGAACAGTTGCAATAATCTAGTGCTTCGTTTCTCTTTATTAAATGGTATTTTTATGAACTAACTTTATATGCTTTAAAGTCCAATTGGGTACCAAGTGATTTTTGTATAAAATCAATCCTTTCACAAAGAACACCTAAATAGTTGCAGCCTATTACTTCGTTTTGCTATTAAATTTCATCTTAACCAAATTAAACTAACATTGAAAAAATACAAGAATGTTCAAAATGATTATTTTTGTTATTTTTTTTATGCAGCTCTAGAAATAGATGCAAAGGTTTTTTGTTTTCTTTGTATTATATTGCATTTTTAAAACCGAGTTTACGTAAATATGGTAAATTTCACTACAAGGCCAATTTTTTAAAATTTGATTTCAACCATTTGGTCATGAATAGTTGCAATAGTCTTGTGTTTTGTTTCTCTTTATTATATGGTATTTTTACGAACTAAATTTATATGCTTTAAAGTCCAATTGGGTACCAAATGATTTGTGTATAAAATCAATCCTTTCACAAGGCACACCTAAATAGTTGCAGCCTATTACTTCGTTTTGCTATTAAATTTCATCTTAACCAAATTAAACTAACATTGAAAAAATACAAGAATGTTCCAAATGATTATTTTTGTTGTTATTTTTTTTATGCAGCTCTAGACATAGATGCGAAGGATTTTTTGTTTTCTTTGTATTATATTGCATTTGAAAAACCGAGATTACGTAAATATGGTAAATTCCAATACAAGGGCAATTTCTTAAAATTTGATTTCCACCATTTGGTCATGAATAGTTGCAATAATCTTGTGTTTTGTTTCTCTTTAATATATGTTATTTTTATGAACTAAATTTATATGCTTTAAAGTCCAATGGGGTACCAAATGATTTGTGTATAAAATCAATCCTTTCACAAGGCACACCTAAATAGTTGCAGCCTATTACTTCGTTTTGCTATTAAATTTCATCTTAACCAAATTAAACTAACATTGAAAAAATACAAGAATGTTCAAAATGATTATTTTTGTTGTTATTTTTTTTATGCAGCTCTAGAAATAGATGCGAAGGATTTTTTGTTTTCTTTGTATTATATTGCATTTTTAAAACCGAGTTTACGTAAATATGTTAAATTCCACTACAAGGCCAATTTTTTAAAATTTGATTTCCACCATTTGGTCATGAATAGTTGCAATAGTCTTGTGTTTTGTTTCTCTTTATTATATGGTATTTTTATGAACTAAATTTATATGCTTTTAAGTCCAATGGGGTACCAAATGATTTGTGTATAAAATCAATCCTTTCACAAAGCACACCTAAATAGTTGCAGCCTATTACTTCGTTTTGCTATTAAATTTCATCTAAACCAAATTAAAATAAAATTGAAAAAATACAAGAATGTTCCAAATGATTATTTTAGATGTTATAGTTTCTATGCAGCTCTAGAAATAGATGCAAAGGATCTTTTGTTTTCTTTGTATTATATTGCATTTTTAAACCCGAGTTTACGTAAATATGGTAAATTCCACTACAAGGCCAATTTGTTAAAATTTGATTTCCACCTTTTGGACATGAACAGTTGCAATAATCTTGTGCTTCGTTTCTCTTTATTATATGGTATTTTTATGAACTAAATTTATATGCTTTTAAGTCCAATTGGATACCAAATGATTTGTGTATAAAATCAATCCTTTCACAAAGCACAACTAAATAGTTGCAGCCTATTACTTCGTTTTGCTTATGAATTTCATCTTAACCAAAATAAACTAACATTGAAAAAATACAAGAATTTTCAAAATGATTATTTTATTTGCAATATTTTTTATGCAGCTCTAGAAATAGATGCAAAGGATTTTTTGTTTTCTTTGTATTATATTGCATTTTTAAACCCGAGTTTACGTAAATATGGTAAATTCCACTACAAGGCCAATTTTTTAAAATTTGATTTCCACCATTTGGTCATGAACAGTTGCAATAATCTTGTGTTTCGTTTCTCTTTATTATATGGTATTTTTATGAACTAAATTTATATGCTTTAAAATCCAATGGGGTATTAAGTGATTTGTGTATAAAATCAATCCTTTCAGAAATAACACCTAAATAGTTGCAACCTATTACTTCGTTTTGCTATTAAATTTCATCTTAACCAAATTAAACTAACATTGAAAAAATACAAGAATATTCAAAATGATTATTTTTGTTATTTTTTTTATGCAGCTCTAGAAATAGATGCAAAGGATTTTTTGTTTTCATTGTATTATATTGCATTTTTAAAACCGAGTTTACGTAAATATGGTAAATTCCACTACAAGGCCAATTTTTTTAATTTGATTTCCACCATTTCGTCATGAATAGTTGCAATAGTCTTGTGTTTTGTTTCACTTTATTATATGGTATTTTTATGAACTAAATTTATATGCTTTAAAGTCCAATTGGGTACCAAATGATTTGTGTATAAAATCAATCCTTTCACAAAGCACACCTAAATAGTTGCAGCCTATTACTTCGTTTTGCTATTAAATTTCATCTTAACCAAATTAAACTAAAATTGAAAAAATACAAGAATGTTCCAAATGATTATTTTAGTTGTTATATTTTTTATGCAGCTCTAGAAATAGATGCAAAGGATTTTTTGTTTTCTTTGTATTATACTGCATTTTTAATAACCGGGATTACGTAAATATGGTAAATTCCAATACAAGGCCAATTTGTTAAAATTTGATTTCCACCATTTGGTCATGAACAGTTGCAATAATCTAGTGCTTCGTTTCTCTTTATTAAATGGTATTTTTATGAACTAACTTTATATGCTTTAAAGTCCAATTGGGTACCAAGTGATTTTTGTATAAAATCAATCCTTTCACAAAGAACACCTAAATAGTTGCAGCCTATTACTTCGTTTTGCTATTAAATTTCATCTTAACCAAATTAAACTAACATTGAAAAAATACAAGAATGTTCAAAATGATTATTTTTGTTATTTTTTTTATGCAGCTCTAGAAATAGATGCAAAGGTTTTTTTGTTTTCTTTGTATTATATTGCATTTTTAAAACCGAGTTTACATAAATATGGTAAATTCCACTACAAGGCCAATTTTTTAAAATTTGATTTCAACCATTTGGTCATGAATAGTTGCAATAATCTTGTGTTTTGTTTCTCTTTATTATATGTTATTTTTATGAACTAACTTTATATGCTTTAAAGTCCAATGGGGTACCAAGTGATTTTTGTATAAAATCAATCCTTTCACAAAGAACACCTAAATAGTTGCAGCCTATTACTTCGTTTTGCTATTAAATTTCATCTTAACCAAATTAAACTAACATTGAAAAAATACAAGAATGTTCAAAATGATTATTTTTGTTATTTTTTTTATGCAGCTCTAGAAATAGATGCAAAGGTTTTTTTGTTTTCTTTGTATTATATTGCATTTTTAAAACCGAGTTTACGTAAATATGGTAAATTCCACTACAAGGCCAATTTTTTAAAATTTGATTTCAACCATTTGGTCATGAATAGTTGCAATAGTCTTGTGTTTTGTTTCTCTTTATTATATGTTATTTTTATGAACTAACTTTATATGCTTTAAAGTCCAATGGGGTACCAAATGATTTGTGTATAAAATCAATCCTTTCACAAGGCACACCTAAATAGTTGCAGCCTATTACTTCGTTTTGCTATTAAATTTCATCTTAACCAAATTAAACTAACATTGAAAAAATACAAGAATGTTCCAAATGATTATTTTAGTTGTTATATTTTTTATGCAGCTCTAGAAATAGATGCGAAGGATTTTTTGTTTTCATTGTATTATATTGCATTTGTAAAACCGAGTTTACGTAAATATGGTAAATTCCACTACAAGGCCAATTTGTTAAAATTTGATTTCCACCATTTGGTCATGAACAGTTGCAATAATCTTGTGTTTCGTTTCTCTTTATTATATGGTATTTTTATGAACTAAATTTATATGCTTTAAAATCCAATGGGGTATTAAGTGATTTGTGTATAAAATCAATCCTTTCAGAAATAACACCTTAATAGTTGCAACCTATTACTTCGTTTTGCTATTAAATTTCATCTTAACCAAATTAAACTAACATTGAAAAAATACAAGAATATTCAAAATGATTATTTTTGTTATTTTTTTTATGCAGCTCTAGAAATAGATGCAAAGGATTTTTTGTTTTCATTGTATTATATTGCATTTTTAAAACCGAGTTTACGTAAATATGGTAAATTCCACTACAAGGCCAATTTTTTTAAATTTGATTTCCACCATTTGGTCATGAATAGTTGCAATAGTCTTGTGTTTTGTTTCACTTTATTATATGGTATTTTTATGAACTAAATTTATATGCTTTAAAGTCCAATTGGGTACCAAATGATTTGTGTATAAAATCAATCCTTTCACAAAGCACACCTAAATAGTTGCAGCCTATTACTTCGTTTTGCTATTAAATTTCATCCTTACCAAATTAAACTAAAATTGAAAAAATACAAGAATGTTCAAAATGATTATTTTAGTTGTTATATTTTTTATGCAGCTCTAGAAATAGATGCAAAGGTTTTTTTGTTTTCTTTGTATTATACTGCATTTTTAATAACCGGGATTACGTAAATATGGTAAATTCCAATACAAGGCCAATTTGTTAAAATTTGATTTCCACCATTTGGTCATGAACAGTTGCAATAATCTAGTGCTTCGTTTCTCTTTATTAAATGGTATTTTTATGAACTAACTTTATATGCTTTAAAGTCCAATTGGGTACCAAGTGATTTTTGTATAAAATCAATCCTTTCACAAAGAACACCTAAATAGTTGCAGCCTATTACTTCGTTTTGCTATTAAATTTCATCTTAACCAAATTAAACTAACATTGAAAAAATACAAGAATGTTCAAAATGATTATTTTTGTTATTTTTTTTATGCAGCTCTAGAAATAGATGCAAAGGTTTTTTTGTTTTCTTTGTATTATATTGCATTTTTAAAACCGAGTTTACGTAAATATGGTAAATTCCACTACAAGGCCAATTTTTTAAAATTTGATTTCAACCATTTGGTCATGAATAGTTGCAATAATCTTGTGTTTTGTTTCTCTTTATTATATGTTTTTTTTATGAACTAACTTTATATGCTTTAAAGTCCAATGGGGTACCAAGTGATTTTTGTATAAAATCAATCCTTTCACAAAGAACACCTAAATAGTTGCAGCCTATTACTTCGTTTTGCTATTAAATTTCATCTTAACCAAATTAAACTAACATTGAAAAAATACAAGAATGTTCAAAATGATTATTTTTGTTATTTTTTTTATGCAGCTCTAGAAATAGATGCAAAGGTTTTTTTGTTTTCTTTGTATTATATTGCATTTTTAAAACCGAGTTTACGTAAATATGGTAAATTCCACTACAAGGCCAATTTTTTAAAATTTGATTTCAACCATTTGGTCATGAATAGTTGCAATAGTCTTGTGTTTTGTTTCTCTTTATTATATGGTATTTTTATGAACTAAATTTATATGCTTTAAAGTCCAATTGGGTACCAAATGATTTGTGTATAAAATCAATCCTTTCACAAGGCACACCTAAATAGTTGCAGCCTATTACTTCGTTTTGCTATTAAATTTCATCTTAACCAAATTAAACTAACATTGAAAAAATACAAGAATGTTCAAAATGATTATTTTTGTTGTTATTTTTTTTATGCAGCTCTAGAAATAGATGCGAAGGATTTTTTGTTTTCTTTGTATTATATTGCATTTTTAAAACCGAGTTTACGTAAATATGTTAAATTCCACTACAAGGCCAATTTTTTAAAATTTGATTTCCACCATTTGGTCATGAATAGTTGCAATAGTCTTGTGTTTTGTTTCTCTTTATTATATGGTATTTTTATGAACTAAATTTATATGCTTTTAAGTCCAATGGGGTACCAAATGATTTGTGTATAAAATCAATCCTTTCACAAAGCACACCTAAATAGTTGCAGCCTATTACTTCGTTTTGCTATTAAATTTCATCTAAACCAAATTAAAATAAAATTGAAAAAATACAAGAATGTTCCAAATGATTATTTTAGATGTTATATTTTTTATGCAGCTCTAGAAATAGATGCAAAGGATCTTTTGTTTTCTTTGTATTATATTGCATTTTTAAACCCGAGTTTACGTAAATATGGTAAATTCCACTACAAGGCCAATTTGTTTAAATTTGATTTCCACCTTTAGGACATGAACAGTTGCAATAATCTTGTGCTTCGTTTCTCTTTATTATATGGTATTTTTATGAACTAAATTTATATGCTTTTAAGTCCAATGGGGTACCAAATGATTTGTGTATAAAATCAATCCTTTCACAAAGCACACCTAAATAGTTGCAGCCTATTACTTCGTTTTGCTATTAAATTTCATCTAAACCAAATTAAAATAAAATTGAAAAAATACAAGAATGTTCCAAATGATTATTTTAGATGTTATATTTTTTATGCAGCTCTAGAAATAGATGCAAAGGATCTTTTGTTTTCTTTGTATTATATTGCATTTTTAAAACCGAGTTTACGTAAATATGGTAAATTCCACTACAAGGCCAATTTTTAAAAATTTGATTTCAACCATTTGGTCATGAATAGTTGCAATAGTCTTGTGTTTTGTTTCTCTTTATTATATGGTATTTTTATGAACTAAATTTATATGCTTTAAAGTCCAATTGGGTACCAAATGATTTGTGTATAAAATCAATCCTTTCACAAGGCACACCTAAATAGTTGCAGCCTATTACTTCGTTTTGCTATTAAATTTCATCTTAACCAAATTAAACTAACATTGAAAAAATACAAGAATGTTCCAAATGATTATTTTTGTTGTTATTTTTTTTATGCAGCTCTAGAAATAGATGCGAAGGATTTTTTGTTTTCTTTGTATTATATTGCATTTGAAAAACCGAGATTACGTAAATATGGTAAATTCCAATACAAGGGCAATTTCTTAAAATTTGATTTCCACCATTTGGTCATGAATAGTTGCAATAGTCTTGTGTTTTGTTTCTCTTTATTATATGGTATTTTTATGAACTTAATTTAGATGCTTTTAAGTCCAATTGGATACCAAATGATTTGTGTATAAAATCAATCCTTTCACAAAGCACACCTAAATAGTTGCAGCCTATTACTTCGTTTTGCTTATGAATTTCATCTTAACCAAATTAAACTAACATTGAAAAAATACAAGAATGTTCAAAATGATTATTTTAGTTGTTATATTTTTTATGCAGCTCTAGAAATAGATGCGAAGGATTTTTTGTTTTCATTGTATTATATTGCATTTTTAAAACCGAGTTTACGTAAATATGGTAAATTTCACTACAAGGCCAATTTTTTTAAATTTGATTTCCACCATTTGGTCATGAATAGCTGCAATAATCTTGTGTTTTGTTTCTCTTTATTATATGGTATTTTTATGAACTAAATTTATATGCTTTTAAGTCCAATGGGGTACCAAGTGATTTGTGTATAAAATCAATCCTTTCACAAAGCACACCTAAATAGTTGCAGCCTATTACTTCGTTTTGCTATTAAATTTCATCTAAACCAAATTAAAATAAAATTGAAAAAATACAAGAATGTTCCAAATGATTATTTTAGATGTTATATTTTTTATGCAGCTCTAGAAATAGATGCAAAGGATTTTTTGTTTTCTTTGTATTATATTGCATTTTTAAACCCGAGTTTACGTAAATATGGTAAATTCCACTACAAGGCCAATTTTTTAAAATTTGATTTCAACCATTTGGTCATGAATAGTTGCAATAATCTTGTGTTTTGTTTCTCTTTATTATATGGTATTTTTATGAACTAAATTTATATGCTTTTAAGTCCAATGGGTACCAAATGATTTGTGTATATAATCAATCCGTTCACAAAGATCACCTAAATAGTTGCAGCCTATTACTTCGTTTTGCTAGTAAATTTCATCTTAAGCAAATTAAACGAACATTGAAAAAATACAAGAATGTTCCAAATGATTATTTTAGTTGTTATATTTTTTATGCAGCTCTAGAAATAGATGCAAAGGATTTTTTGTTTTCTTTGTATTATACTGCATTTTTAATAACCGGGATTACGTAAATATGGTAAATTCCAATACAAGGCCAATTTGTTAAAATTTGATTTCCACCATTTGGTCATGAACAGTTGCAATAATCTAGTGCTTCGTTTCTCTTTATTAAATGGTATTTTTATGAACTAACTTTATATGCTTTAAAGTCCAATGGGGTACCAAGTGATTTTTGTATAAAATCAATCCTTTCACAAAGAACACCTAAATAGTTGCAGCCTATTACTTCGTTTTGCTATTAAATTTCATCCTAACCAAATTAAACTAACATTGAAAAAATACAAGAATGTTCAAAATGATTATTTTTGTTATTTTTTTTATGCAGCTCTAGAAATAGATGCAAAGGTTTTTTTGTTTTCTTTGAATTATATTGCATTTTTAAAACCGAGTTTACGTAAATATGGTAAATTCCACTACAAGGCCAATTTTTTAAAATTTGATTTCCACCATTTGGTCATGAATAGTTGCAATAATCTTGTGTTTTGATTCTCTTTATTATAGGTTATTTTTATGAACTAAATTTATATTCTTTAAAGTCCAATGGGGTACCAAATGATTTGTGTATAAAATCAATCCTTTCACAAGGCACACCTAAATAGTTGCAGCCTATTACTTCGTTTTGCTATTAAATTTCATCTTAACCAAATTAAACTAACATTGAAAAAATACAAGAATGTTCAAAATGATTATTTTTGTTGTTATTTTTTTTATGCAGCTCTAGAAATAGATGCAAAGGATTTTTTGTTTTCTTTGTAATATATTGCATTTTTAAACCCGAGTTTACGTAAATATGGTAAATTCCACTACAAGGCCAATTTTTTAAAATTTGATTTCAACCATTTGGTCATGAATAGTTGCAATAATCTTGTGTTTTGTTTCTCTTTATTATATGTTATTTATATGAACTAAATTTATATGCTTTAAAGTCCAATGGGGTACCAAATGATTTGTGTATAAAATCAATCCTTTCACAAGGCACACCTAAATAGTTGCAGCCTATTACTTCGTTTTGCTATTAAATTTCATCTTAACCAAATTAAACTAACATTGAAAAAATACAAGAATGTTCAAAATGATTATTTTAGTTGTTATATTTTTTATGCAGCTCTAGAAATAGATGCGAAGGATTTTTTGTTTTCATTGTATTATATTGCATTTGTAAAACCGAGTTTACGTAAATATGGTAAATTCCACTACAAGGCCAATTTGTTAAAATTTGATTTCCACCATTTGGTCATGAACAGTTGCAATAATCTTGTGTTTCGTTTCTCTTTATTATATGGTATTTTTATGAACTAAATTTATATGCTTTAAAATCCAATGGGGTATTAAGTGATTTGTGTATAAAATCAATCCTTTCAGAAATAACACCTAAATAGTTGCAACCTATTACTTCGTTTTGCTATTAAATTTCATCTTAACCAAATTAAACTAACATTGAAAAAATACAAGAATATTCAAAATGATTATTTTTGTTATTTTTTTTATGCAGCTCTAGAAATAGATGCAAAGGATTTTTTGTTTTCATTGTATTATATTGCATTTTTAAAACCGAGTTTACGTAAATATGGTAAATTCCACTACAAGGCCAATTTTTTTAAATTTGATTTCCACCATTTGGTCATGAATAGTTGCAATAGTCTTGTGTTTTGTTTCTCTTTATTATATGGTATTTTTATGAACTAAATTTATATGCTTTTAAGTCCAATTGGATACCAAATGATTTGTGTATAAAATCAATCCTTTCACAAAGCACACCTAAATAGTTGCAGCCTATTACTTCGTTTTGCTTATGAATTTCATCTTAACCAAAATAAACTAACATTGAAAAAATACAAGAATGTTCAAAATGATTATTTTATTTGCAATATTTTTTATGCAGCTCTAGAAATAGATGCAAAGGATTTTTTGTTTTCTTTGTATTATATTGCATTTGTAAAACCGAGTTTACATAAATATGGTAAATTCCACTACAAGGCCAATTTTTTAAAATTTGATTTCCACCATTTGGTCATGAATAGCTGCAATAATCTTGTGTTTTGTTTCTCTTTATTATATGGTATTTTTATGAACTAAATTTATATGCTTTAAAGTCCAATTGGGTACCAAATGATTTGTGTATAAAATCAATCCTTTCACAAAGCACACCTAAATAGTTGCAGCCTATTACTTCGTTTTGCTATTAAATTTCATCTAAACCAAATTAAAATAAAATTGAAAAAATACAAGAATGTTCCAAATGATTATTTTAGATGTTATATTTTTTATGCAGCTCTAGAAATAGATGCAAAGGATCTTTTGTTTTCTTTGTATTATATTGCATTTTTAAACCCGAGTTTACGTAAATATGGTAAATTCCACTACAAGGCCAATTTGTTAAAATTTGATTTCCACCTTATGGACATGAACAGTTGCAATAATCTTGTGCTTCGTTTCTCTTTATTATATGGTATTTTTATGAACTAAATTTATATGCTTTTAAGTCCAATTGGATACCAAATGATTTGTGTATAAAATCAATCCTTTCACAAAGCACACCTAAATAGTTGCAGCCTATTACTTCGTTTTGCTTATGAATTTCATCTTAACCAAAATAAACTAACATTGAAAAAATACAAGAATGTTCAAAATGATTATTTTATTTGCAATATTTTTTATGCAGCTCTAGAAATAGATGCAAAGGATTTTTTGTTTTCTTTGTATTATATTGCATTTTTAAACCCGAGTTTACGTAAATATGGTAAATTCCACTACAAGGCCAATTTTTTAAAATTTGATTTCAACCATTTGGTCATGAATAGTTGCAATAATCTTGTGTTTTGTTTCTCTTTATTATATGTTATTTTTATGAACTAACTTTATATGCTTTAAAGTCCAATGGGGTACCAAGTGATTTTTGTATAAAATCAATCCTTTCACAAAGAACACCTAAATAGTTGCAGCCTATTACTTCGTTTTGCTATTAAATTTCATCTTAACCAAATTAAACTAACATTGAAAAAATACAAGAATGTTCAAAATGATTATTTTTGTTATTTTTTTTATGCAGCTCTAGAAATAGATGCAAAGGTTTTTTTGTTTTCTTTGTATTATATTGCATTTTTAAAACCGAGTTTACGTAAATATGGTAAATTCCACTACAAGGCCAATTTTTTAAAATTTGATTTCAACCATTTGGTCATGAATAGTTGCAATAGTCTTGTGTTTTGTTTCTCTTTATTATATGGTATTTTTATGAACTAAATTTATATGCTTTAAAGTCCAATTGGGTACCAAATGATTTGTGTATAAAATCAATCCTTTCACAAGGCACACCTAAATAGTTGCAGCCTATTACTTCGTTTTGCTATTAAATTTCATCTTAACCAAATTAAACTAACATTGAAAAAATACAAGAATGTTCCAAATGATTATTTTTGTTGTTATTTTTTTTATGCAGCTCTAGAAATAGATGCGAAGGATTTTTTGTTTTCTTTGTATTATATTGCATTTGAAAAACCGAGATTACGTAAATATGGTAAATTCCAATACAAGGGCAATTTCTTAAAATTTGATTTCCACCATTTGGTCATGAATAGTTGCAATAATCTTGTGTTTTGTTTCTCTTTATTATATGTTATTTTTATGAACTAAATTTATATGCTTTAAAGTCCAATGGGGTACCAAATGATTTGTGTATAAAATCAATCCTTTCACAAGGCACACCTAAATAGTTGCAGCCTATTACTTCGTTTTGCTATTAAATTTCATCTTAACCAAATTAAACTAACATTGAAAAAATACAAGAATGTTCAAAATGATTATTTTTGTTGTTATTTTTTTTATGCAGCTCTAGAAATAGATGCGAAGGATTTTTTGTTTTCTTTGTATTATATTGCATTTTTAAAACCGAGTTTACGTAAATATGTTAAATTCCACTACAAGGCCAATATTTTAAAATTTGGTTTCCACCATTTGGTCATGAATAGTTGCAATAGTCTTGTGTTTTGTTTCTCTTTATTATATGGTATTTTTATGAACTAAATTTATATGCTTTTAAGTCCAATGGGGTACCAAATGATTTGTGTATAAAATCAATCCTTTCACAAAGTACACCTAAATAGTTGCAGCCTATTACTTCGTTTTGCTATTAAATTTCATCTAAACCAAATTAAAATAAAATTGAAAAAATACAAGAATGTTCCAAATGATTATTTTAGATGTTATATTTTTTATGCAGCTCTAGAAATAGATGCAAAGGATCTTTTGTTTTCTTTGTATTATATTGCATTTTTAAACCCGAGTTTACGTAAATATGGTAAATTCCACTACAAGGCCAATTTGTTAAAATTTGATTTCCACCTTTAGGACATGAACAGTTGCAATAATCTTGTGCTTCGTTTCTCTTTATTATATGGTATTTTTATGAACTTAATTTATATGCTTTTAAGTCCAATTGGATACCAAATGATTTGTGTATAAAATCAATCCTTTCACAAAGCACACCTAAATAGTTGCAGCCTATTACTTCGTTTTGCTTATGAATTTCATCTTAACCAAAATAAACTAACATTGAAAAAATACAAGAATGTTCAAAATGATTATTTTATTTGCAATATTTTTTATGCAGCTCTAGAAATAGATGCAAAGGATTTTTTGTTTTCATTGTATTATATTGCATTTGTAAAACCGAGTTTACATAAATATGGTAAATTCCACTACAAGGCCAATTTTTTAAAATTTGATTTCCACCATTTGGTCATGAATAGCTGCAATAATCTTGTGTTTTGTTTCTCTTTATTATATGGTATTTTTATGAACTAAATTTATATGCTTTTAAGTCCAATGGGGTACCAAGTGATTTGTGTATAAAATCAATCCTTTCACAAAGCACACCTAAATAGTTGCAGCCTATTACTTCGTTTTGCTATTAAATTTCATCTAAACCAAATTAAAATAAAATTGAAAAAATACAAGAATGTTCCAAATGATTATTTTAGATGTTATATTTTTTATGCAGCTCTAGAAATAGATGCAAAGGATCTTTTGTTTTCTTTGTATTATATTGCATTTTTAAACCCGAGTTTACGTAAATATGGTAAATTCCACTACAAGGCCAATTTTTTTAAATTTGATTTCCACCATTTGGTCATGAACAGTTGCAATAATCTTGTGCTTCGTTTCTCTTTATTATATGGTATTTTTATGAACTAAATTTATATGCTTTTAAGTCCAATTGGATACCAAATGATTTGTGTATAAAATCAATCCTTTCACAAAGCACACCTAAATAGTTGCAGCCTATTACTTCGTTTTGCTTATGAATTTCATCTTAACCAAAATAAACTAACATTGAAAAAATACAAGAATGTTCAAAATGATTATTTTATTTGCAATATTTTTTATGCAGCTCTAGAAATAGATGCAAAGGATTTTTTGTTTTCTTTGTATTATATTGCATTTTTAAACCCGAGTTAACGTAAATATGGTAAATTCCACTACAAGGCCAATTTTTTAAAATTTGATTTCAACCATTTGGTCATGAATAGTTGCAATAATCTTGTGTTTTGATTCTCTTTATTATATGTTATTTTTATGAACTAAATTTATATTCTTTAAAGTCCAATGGGGTACCAAATGATTTGTGTATAAAATCAATCCTTTCACAAGGCACACCTAAATAGTTGCAGCCTATTACTTCGTTTTGCTATTAAATTTCATCTTAACCAAATTAAACTAACATTGAAAAAATACAAGAATGTTCAAAATGATTATTTTTGTTGTTATTTTTTTTATGCAGCTCTAGAAATAGATGCAAAGGATTTTTTGTTTTCTTTGTAATATATTGCATTTTTAAACCCGAGTTTACGTAAATATGGTAAATTCCACTACAAGGCCAATTTTTTAAAATTTGATTTCAACCATTTGGTCATGAATAGTTGCAATAATCTTGTGTTTTGTTTCTCTTTATTATATGTTATTTTTATGAACTAAATTTATATGCTTTAAAGTCCAATGGGGTACCAAATGATTTGTGTATAAAATCAATCCTTTCACAAAGCACACCTAAATAGTTGCAGCCTATTACTTCGTTTTGCTTATGAATTTCATCTTAACGAAAATAAACTAACATTGAAAAAATACAAGAATGTTCAAAATGATTATTTTAGTTGTTATATTTTTTATGCAGCTCTAGAAATAGATACGAAGGATTTTTTGTTTTCATTGTATTATATTGCATTTGTAAAACCGAGTTTACGTAAATATTGTAAATTCCACTACAAGGCCAATTTGTTAAAATTTGATTTCCACCATTTGGTCATGAACAGTTGCAATAATCTTGTGTTTCGTTTCTCTTTATTTTATGGTATTTTTATGAACTAAATTTATATGCTTTAAAATCCAATGGGGTATTAAGTGATTTGTGTATAAAATCAATCCTTTCAGAAATAACACCTAAATAGTTGCAACCTATTACTTCGTTTTGCTATTAAATTTCATCTTAACCAAATTAAACTAACATTGAAAAAATACAAGAATATTCAAAATGATTATTTTCGTTGTTATTTTTTTATGCAGCTCTAGAAATAGATGCAAAGGATTTTTTGTTTTCATTGTATTATATTGCATTTTTAAAACCGAGTTTACGTAAATATGGTAAATTCCACTACAAGGCCAATTTTTTTAAATTTGATTTCCACCATTTCGTCATGAATAGTTGCAATAGTCTTGTGTTTTGTTTCACTTTATTATATGGTATTTTTATGAACTAAATTTATATGCTTTAAAGTCCAATTGGGTACCAAATGATTTGTGTATAAAATCAATCCTTTCACAAAGCACACCTAAATAGTTGCAGCCTATTACTTCGTTTTGCTATTAAATTTCATCTTAACCAAATTAAACTAAAATTGAAAAAATACAAGAATGTTCCAAATGATTATTTTAGTTGTTATATTTTTTATGCAGCTCTAGAAATAGATGCAAAGGATTTTTTCTTTTCTTTGTATTATACTGCATTTTTAATAACCGGGATTACGTAAATATGGTAAATTCCAATACAAGGCCAATTTGTTAAAATTTGATTTCCACCATTTGGTCATGAACAGTTGCAATAATCTAATGCTTCGTTTCTCTTTATTAAATGGTATTTTTATGAACTAACTTTATATGCTTTAAAGTCCAATTGGGTACCAAGTGATTTTTGTATAAAATCAATCCTTTCACAAAGAACACCTAAATAGTTGCAGCCTATTACTTCCTTTTGCTATTAAATTTCATCTTAACCAAATTAAACTAACATTGAAAAAATACAAGAATGTTCAAAATGATTATTTTTGTTATTTTTTTTATGCAGCTCTAGAAATAGATGCAAAGGTTTTTTTGTTTTCTTTGTATTATATTGCATTTTTAAAACCGAGTTTACGTAAATATGGTAAATTCCACTACAAGGCCAATTTTTTAAAATTTGATTTCAACCATTTGGTCATGAATAGTTGCAATAATCTTGTGTTTTGTTTCTCTTTATTATATGTTATTTTTATGAACTAACTTTATATGCTTTAAAGTCCAATGGGGTACCAAGTGATTTTTGTATAAAATCAATCCTTTCACAAAGAACACCTAAATAGTTGCAGCCTATTACTTCCTTTTGCTATTAAATTTCATCTTAACCAAATTAAACTAACATTGAAAAAATACAAGAATGTTCAAAATGATTATTTTTGTTATTTTTTTTATGCAGCTCTAGAAATAGATGCAAAGGTTTTTTTGTTTTCTTTGTATTATATTGCATTTTTAAAACCGAGTTTACGTAAATATGGTAAATTCCACTACAAGGCCAATTTTTTAAAATTTGATTTCAACCATTTGGTCATGAATAGTTGCAATAATCTTGTGTTTTGTTTCTCTTTATTATATGTTATTTTTATGAACTAAATTTATATGCTTTAAAGTCCAATGGGGTACCAAATGATTTGTGTATAAAATCAATCCTTTCACAAGGCACACCTAAATAGTTGCAGCCTATTACTTCGTTTTGCTATTAAATTTCATCTTAACCAAATTAAACTAACATTGAAAAAATACAAGAATGTTCAAAATGATTATTTTAGTTGTTATATTTTTTATGCAGCTCTAGAAATAGATGCGAAGGATTTTTTGTTTTCATTGTATTATATTGCATTTGTAAAACCGAGTTTACGTAAATATGGTAAATTCCACTACAAGGCCAATTTGTTAAAATTTGATTTCCACCATTTGGTCATGAACAGTTGCAATAATCTTGTGTTTCGTTTCTCTTTATTATATGGTATTTTTATGAACTAAATTTATATGCTTTAAAATCCCATGGGGTATTAAGTGATTTGTGTATAAAATCAATCCTTTCAGAAATAACACCTAAATAGTTGCAACCTATTACTTCGTTTTGCTATTAAATTTCATCTTAACCAAATTAAACTAACATTGAAAAAATACAAGAATATTCAAAATGATTATTTTTGTTATTTTTTTTATGCAGCTCTAGAAATAGATGCAAAGGATTTTTTGTTTTCATTGTATTATATTGCATTTTTAAAACCGAGTTTACGTAAATATGGTAAATTCCACTACAAGGCCAATTTTTTTAAATTTGATTTCCACCATTTCGTCATGAATAGTTGCAATAGTCTTGTGTTTTGTTTCACTTTATTATATGGTATTTTTATGAACTAAACTTATATGCTTTAAAGTCCAATTGGGTACCAAATGATTTGTGTATAAAATCAATCCTTTCACAAAGCACACCTAAATAGTTGCAGCCTATTACTTCGTTTTGCTATTCAATTTCATCTTAACCAAATTAAACTAAAATTGAAAAAATACAAGAATGTTCCAAATGATTATTTTAGTTGTTATATTTTTTATGCAGCTCTAGAAATAGATGCAAAGGATTTTTTCTTTTCTTTGTATTATACTGCATTTTTAATAACCGGGATTACGTAAATATGGTAAATTCCAATACAAGGCCAATTTGTTAAAATTTGATTTCCACCATTTGGTCATGAACAGTTGCAATAATCTAATGCTTCGTTTCTCTTTATTAAATGGTATTTTTATGAACTAACTTTATATGCTTTAAAGTCCAATTGGGTACCAAGTGATTTTTGTATAAAATCAATCCTTTCACAAAGAACACCTAAATAGTTGCAGCCTATTACTTCCTTTTGCTATTAAATTTCATCTTAACCAAATTAAACTAACATTGAAAAAATACAAGAATGTTCAAAATGATTATTTTTGTTATTTTTTTTATGCAGCTCTAGAAATAGATGCAAAGGTTTTTTTGTTTTCTTTGTATTATATTGCATTTTTAAAACCGAGTTTACGTAAATATGGTAAATTCCACTACAAGGCCAATTTTTTAAAATTTGATTTCAACCATTTGGTCATGAATAGTTGCAATAATCTTGTGTTTTGTTTCTCTTTATTATATGTTATTTTTATGAACTAACTTTATATGCTTTAAAGTCCAATGGGGTACCAAGTGATTTTTGTATAAAATCAATCCTTTTACAAAGAACACCTAAATAGTTGCAGCCTATTACTTCGTTTTGCTATTAAATTTCATCTTAACCAAATTAAACTAACATTGAAAAAATACAAGAATGTTCAAAATGATTATTTTTGTTATTTTTTTTATGCAGCTCTAGAAATAGATGCAAAGGTTTTTTTGTTTTCTTTGTATTATATTGCATTTTTAAAACCGAGTTTACGTAAATATGGTAAATTCCACTACAAGGCCAATTTTTTAAAATTTGATTTCAACCATTTGGTCATGAATAGTTGCAATAGCCTTGTGTTTTGTTTCTCTTTATTATATGGTATTTTTATGAACTAAATTTATATGCTTTAAAGTCCAATCGGGTACCAAATGATTTGTGTATAAAATCAATCCTTTCACAAGGCACACCTAAATAGTTGCAGCCTATTACTTCGTTTTGCTATTAAATTTCATCTTAACCAAATTAAACTAACATTGAAAAAATACAAGAATGTTCCAAATGATTATTTTAGTTGTTATATTTTTTATGCAGCTCTAGAAATAGATGCGAAGGATTTTTTGTTTTCATTGTATTATATTGCATTTGTAAAACCGAGTTTACGTAAATATGGTAAATTCCACTACAAGGCCAATTTGTTAAAATTTGATTTCCACCATTTGGTCATGAACAGTTGCAATAATCTTGTGTTTCGTTTCTCTTTATTATATGGTATTTTTATGAACTAAATTTATATGCTTTAAAATCCAATGGGGTATTAAGTGATTTGTGTATAAAATCAATCCTTTCAGAAATAACACCTAAATAGTTGCAGCCTATTACTTCGTTTTGCTATTAAATTTCATCTTAACCAAATTAAACTAACATTGAAAAAATACAAGAATGTTCAAAATGATTATTTTTGTTATTTTTTTTATGCAGCTCTAGAAATAGATGCAAAGGATTTTTTGTTTTCATTGTATTATATTGCATTTTTAAAACCGAGTTTACGTAAATATGGTAAATTCCACTACAAGGCCAATTTGTAAAAATTTGATTTCCACCATTTCGTCATGAATAGTTGCAATAGTCTTGTGTTTTGTTTCACTTTATTATATGGTATTTTTATGAACTAAATTTATATGCTTTAAAGTCCAATTGGGTACCAAATGATTTGTGTATAAAATCAATCCTTTCACAAAGCACACCTAAATAGTTGCAGCCTATTACTTCGTTTTGCTTATGAATTTCATCTTAACCAAATTAAACTAACATTGAAAAAATACAAGAATGTTCAAAATGATTATTTTAGTTGTAATATTTTTTATGCAGCTCTAGAAATAGATGCAAAGGATCTTTTGTTTTCTTTGTATTATATTGCATTTTTAAACCCGAGTTTACGTAAATATGGTAAATTCCACTACAAGGCCAATTTGTTAAAATTTGATTTCCACCTTTTGGACATGAACAGTTGCAATAATCTTGTGCTTCGTTTCTCTTTATTATATGGTATTTTTATGAACTAAATTTATATGCTTTTAAGTCCAATTGGATACCAAATGATTTGTGTATAAAATCAATCCTTTCACAAAGCACACCTAAATAGTTGCAGCCTATTACTTCGTTTTGCTTATGAATTTCATCTTAACCAAAATAAACTAACATTGAAAAAATACAAGAATGTTCAAAATGATTATTTTATTTGCAATATTTTTTATGCAGCTCTAGAAATAGATGCAAAGGATTTTTTGTTTTCTTTGTATTATATTGCATTTTTAAACCCGAGTTTACGTAAATATGGTAAATTCCACTACAAGGCCAAATTTTTTAAAATTTGATTTCAACCATTTGGTCATGAATAGTTGCAATAATCTTGTGTTTTGTTTCTCTTTATTATATGGTATTTTTATGAACTAAATTTATATGCTTTAAAGTCCAATGGGGTACCAAATGATTTGTGTATAAAATCAATCCGTTCACAAAGAACACCTAAATAGTTGCAGCCTATTACTTCGTTTTGCTAGTAAATTTCATCTTAACCAAATTAAACGAACATTGAAAAAATACAAGAATGTTCCAAATGATTATTTTAGTTGTTTTATTTTTTATGCAGCTCTAGAAATAGATGCAAAGGATTTTTTGTTTTCTTTATATTATATTGCATTTTTAAACCCGAGTTTACGTAAATATGGTAAATTCCACTACAAGGCCAATTTGTTAACATTTGATTTCCACCATTTGGTCATGAATAGTTGCAATAATCTTGTGTTTTGTTTCTCTTTATTATATGTTATTTTTATGAACTAAATTTATATGCTTTAAAGTCCAATGGGGTACCAAATGATTTGTGTATAAAATCAATCCTTTCACAAGGCACACCTAAATAGTTGCAGCCTATTACTTCGTTTTGCTATTAAATTTCATCTTAACCAAATTAAACTAACATTGAAAAAATACAAGAATGTTCAAAATGATTATTTTTGTTGTTATTTTTTTTATGCAGCTCTAGAAATAGATGCGAAGGATTTTTTGTTTTCTTTGTATTATATTGCATTTGAAAAACCGAGATTACGTAAATATGGTAAATTCCAATACAAGGGCAATTTCTTAAAATTTGATTTCCACCATTTGGTCATGAATAGTTGCAATAATCTTGTGTTTTGTTTCTCTTTATTATATGTTATTTTTATGAACTAAATTTATATGCTTTAAAGTCCAATGGGGTACCAAATGATTTGTGTATAAAATCAATCCTTTCACAAGGCACACCTAAATAGTTGCAGCCTATTACTTCGTTTGGCTATTAAATTTCATCTTAACCAAATTAAACTAACATTGAAAAAATACAAGAATGTTCAAAATGATTATTTTTGTTGTTATTTTTTTTATGCAGCTCTAGAAATAGATGCGAAGGATTTTTTGTTTTCTTTGT
This sequence comes from Anthrax anthrax, assembly GCA_963971155.1. Taxonomy (NCBI): domain Eukaryota; kingdom Metazoa; phylum Arthropoda; class Insecta; order Diptera; family Bombyliidae; genus Anthrax; species Anthrax anthrax. Next base: position 28,568,619 of record OZ020117.1, read on the forward strand.
ATTATATTGCATTTTTAAAACCGAGTTTACGTAAATATGTTAAATTCCACTACAAGGCCAATTTTTTAAAATTTGATTTCCACCATTTGGTCATGAATAGTTGCAATAGTCTTGTGTTTTGTTTCTCTTTATTATATGGTATTTTTATGAACTAAATTTATATGCTTTTAAGTCCAATGGGGTACCAAATGATTTGTGTATAAAATCAATCCTTTCACAAAGCACACCTAAATAGTTGCAGCCTATTACTTCGTTTTGCTATTAAATTTCATCTAAACCAAATTAAAATAAAATTGAAAAAATACAAGAATGTTCCAAATGATTATTTTAGATGTTATATTTTTTATGCAGCTCTAGAAATAGATGCAAAGGATCTTTTGTTTTCTTTGTATTATATTGCATTTTTAAACCCGAGTTTACGTAAATATGGTAAATTCCACTACAAGGCCAATTTGTTAAAATTTGATTTCCACCTTATGGACATGAACAGTTGCAATAATCTTGTGCTTCGTTTCTCTTTATTATATGGTATTTTTATGAACTAAATTTATATGCTTTTAAGTCCAATTGGATACCAAATGATTTGTGTATAAAATCAATCCTTTCACAAAGCACACCTAAATAGTTGCAGCCTATTACTTCGTTTTGCTTATGAATTTCATCTTAACCAAAATAAACTAACATTGAAAAAATACAAGAATGTTCAAAATGATTATTTTATTTGCAATATTTTTTATGCAGCTCTAGAAATAGATGCGAAGGATTTTTTGTTTTCTTTGTATTATATTGCATTTTTAAACCCGAGTTTACGTAAATATGGTAAATTCCACTACAAGGCCAATTTTTTAAAATTTGATTTCAACCATTTGGTCATGAATAGTTGCAATAATCTTGTGTTTTGTTTCTCTTTATTATATGGTATTTTTATGAACTAAATTTATATGCTTTAAAGTCCAATGGGTACCAAATGTATAAAATCAATCCGTTCACAAAGAACACCTAAATAGTTGCAGCCTATTACTTCGTTTTGCTAGTAAATTTCATCTTAACCAAATTAAACGAACATTGAAAAAATACAAGAATGTTCCAAATGATTATTTTAGTTGTTATATTTTTTATGCAGCTCTAGAAATAGATGCAAAGGATTTTTTGTTTTCTTTGTATTATACTGCATTTTTAATAACCGGGATTACGTAAATATGGTAAATTCCAATACAAGGCCAATTTGTTAAAATTTGATTTCCACCATTTGGTCATGAACAGTTGCAATAATCTAGTGCTTCGTTTCTCTTTATTAAATGGTATTTTTATGAACTAACTTTATATGCTTTAAAGTCCAATGGGGTACCAAGTGATTTTTGTATAAAATCAATCCTTTCACAAAGAACACCTAAATAGTTGCAGCCTATTACTTCGTTTTGCTATTAAATTTCATCCTAACCAAATTAAACTAACATTGAAAAAATACAAGAATGTTCAAAATGATTATTTTTGTTATTTTTTTTATGCAGCTCTAGAAATAGATGCAAAGGTTTTTTTGTTTTCTTTGTATTATATTGCATTTCTAAAACCGAGTTTACGTAAATATGGTAAATTCCACTACAAGGCCAATTTTTTAAAATTTGATTTCCACCATTTGGTCATGAATAGTTGCAATAATCTTGTGTTTTGATTCTCTTTATTATATGTTATTTTTATGAACTAAATTTATATTCTTTAAAGTCCAATGGGGTACCAAATGATTTGTGTATAAAATCAATCCTTTCACAAGGCACACCTAAATATTTGCAGCCTATTACTTCGTTTTGCTATTAAATTTCATCTTAACCAAACTAAACTAACATTGAAAAAATACAAGAATGTTCAAAATGATTATTTTTGTTGTTATTTTTTTTATGCAGCTCTAGAAATAGATGCAAAGGATTTTTTGTTTTCTTTGTATTATATTGCATTTTTAAACCCGAGTTTACGTAAATATGGTAAATTCCACTACAAGGCCAATTTTTTAAAATTTGATTTCAACCATTTGGTCATGAATAGTTGCAATAATCTTGTGTTTTGTTTCTCTTTATTATATGTTATTTTTATGAACTAAATTTATATGCTTTAAAGTCCAATGGGGTACCAAATGATTTGTGTATAAAATCAATCCTTTCACAAGGCACACCTAAATAGTTGCAGCCTATTACTTCGTTTTGCTATTAAATTTCATCTTAACCAAATTAAACTAACATTGAAAAAATACAAGAATGTTCAAAATGATTATTTTAGTTGTTATATTTTTTATGCAGCTCTAGAAATAGATGCGAAGGATTTTTTGTTTTCATTGTATTATATTGCATTTGTAAAACCGAGTTTACGTAAATATGGTAAATTCCACTACAAGGCCAATTTGTTAAAATTTGATTTCCACCATTTGGTCATGAACAGTTGCAATAATCTTGTGTTTCGTTTCTCTTTATTATATGGTATTTTTATGAACTAAATTTATATGCTTTAAAATCCAATGGGGTATTAAGTGATTTGTGTATAAAATCAATCCTTTCAGAAATAACACCTAAATAGTTGCAACCTATTACTTCGTTTTGCTATTAAATTTCATCTTAACCAAATAAAACTAACATTGAAAAAATACAAGAATATTCAAAATGATTATTTTTGTTATTTTTTTTATGCAGCTCTAGAAATAGATGCAAAGGATTTTTTGTTTTCATTGTATTATATTGCATTTTTAAAACCGAGTTTACGTAAATATGGTAAATTCCACTACAAGGCCAATTTTTTAAAATTTGATTTCCACCATTTCGTCATGAATAGTTGCAATAGTCTTGTGTTTTGTTTCACTTTATTATATGGTATTTTTATGAACTAAATTTATATGCTTTAAAGTCCAATTAGGTACCAAATGATTTGTGTATAAAATCAATCCTTTCACAAAGCACACCTAAATAGTTGCAGCCTATTACTTCGTTTTGCTATTAAATTTCATCTTAACCAAATTAAACTAAAATTGAAAAAATACAAGAATGTTCCAAATGATTATTTTAGTTGTTATATTTTTTATGCAGCTCTAGAAATAGATGCAAAGGATTTTTTGTTTTCTTTGTATTATACTGCATTTTTAATAACCGGGATTACGTAAATATGGTAAATTCCAATACAAGGCCAATTTGTTAAAATTTGATTTCCACCATTTGGTCATGAACAGTTGCAATAATCTAGTGCTTCGATTCTCTTTATTAAATGGTATTTTTATGAACTAACTTTATATGCTTTAAAGTCCAATGGGGTACCAAGTGATTTTTGTATAAAATCAATCCTTTCACAAAGAACACCTAAATAGTTGCAGCCTATTACTTCGTTTTGCTATTAAATTTCATCCTAACCAAATTAAACTAACATTGAAAAAATACAAGAATGTTCAAAATGATTATTTTTGTTATTTTTTTTATGCAGCTCTAGAAATAGATGCAAAGGTTTTTTTGTTTTCTTTGTATTATATTGCATTTTTAAAACCGAGTTTACGTAAATATGGTAAATTCCACTACAAGGCCAATTTTTTAAAATTTGATTTCCACCATTTGGTCATGAATAGTTGCAATAATCTTGTGTTTTGATTCTCTTTATTATATGTTATTTTTATGAACTAAATTTATATTCTTTAAAGTCCAATGGGGTACCAAATGATTTGTGTATAAAATCAATCCTTTCACAAGGCACACCTAAATATTTGCAGCCTATTACTTCGTTTTGCTATTAAATTTCATCTTAACCAAACTAAACTAACATTGAAAAAATACAAGAATGTTCAAAATGATTATTTTTGTTGTTATTTTTTTTATGCAGCTCTAGAAATAGATGCAAAGGATTTTTTGTTTTCTTTGTATTATATTGCATTTTTAAACCCGAGTTTACGTAAATATGGTAAATTCCACTACAAGGCCAATTTTTTAAAATTTGATTTCAACCATTTGGTCATGAATAGTTGCAATAATCTTGTGTTTTGTTTCTCTTTATTATATGTTATTTTTATGAACTAAATTTATATGCTTTAAAGTCCAATGGGGTACCAAATGATTTGTGTATAAAATCAATCCTTTCACAAGGCACACCTAAATAGTTGCAGCCTATTACTTCGTTTTGCTATTAAATTTCATCTTAACCAAATTAAACTAACATTGAAAAAATACAAGAATGTTCAAAATGATTATTTTAGTTGTTATATTTTTTATGCAGCTCTAGAAATAGATGCGAAGGATTTTTTGTTTTCATTGTATTATATTGCATTTGTAAAACCGAGTTTACGTAAATATGGTAAATTCCACTACAAGGCCAATTTGTTAAAATTTGATTTCCACCATTTGGTCATGAACAGTTGCAATAATCTTGTGTTTCGTTTCTCTTTATTATATGGTATTTTTATGAACTAAATTTATATGCTTTAAAATCCAATGGGGTATTAAGTGATTTGTGTATAAAATCAATCCTTTCAGAAATAACACCTAAATAGTTGCAACCTATTACTTCGTTTTGCTATTAAATTTCATCTTAACCAAATAAAACTAACATTGAAAAAATACAAGAATATTCAAAATGATTATTTTTGTTATTTTTTTTATGCAGCTCTAGAAATAGATGCAAAGGATTTTTTGTTTTCATTGTATTATATTGCATTTTTAAAACCGAGTTTACGTAAATATGGTAAATTCCACTACAAGGCCAATTTATAAAATTTGATTTCCACCATTTCGTCATGAATAGTTGCAATAGTCTTGTGTTTTGTTTCACTTTATTATATGGTATTTTTATGAACTAAATTTATATGCTTTAAAGTCCAATTGGGTACCAAATGATTTGTGTATAAAATCAATCCTTTCACAAAGCACACCTAAATAGTTGCAGCCTATTACTTCGTTTTGCTATTAAATTTCATCTTAACCAAATTAAACTAAAATTGAAAAAATACAAGAATGTTCCAAATGATTATTTTAGTTGTTATATTTTTTATGCAGCTCTAGAAATAGATGCAAAGGATTTTTTGTTTTCTTTGTATTATACTGCATTTTTAATAACCGGGATTACGTAAATATGGTAAATTCCAATACAAGGCCAATTTGTTAAAATTTGATTTCCACCATTTGGTCATGAACAGTTGCAATAATCTAATGCTTCGTTTCTCTTTATTAAATGGTATTTTTATGAACTAACTTTATATGCTTTAAAGTCCAATTGGGTACCAAGTGATTTTTGTATAAAATCAATCCTTTCACAAAGAACACCTAAATAGTTGCAGCCTATTACTTCGTTTTGCTATTAAATTTCATCTTAACCAAATTAAACTAACATTGAAAAAATACAAGAATGTTCAAAATGATTATTTTTGTTATTTTTTTTATGCAGCTCTAGAAATAGATGCAAAGGTTTTTTTGTTTTCTTTGTATTATATTGCATTTTTAAAACCGAGTTTACGTAAATATGGTAAATTCCACTACAAGGCCAATTTTTTAAAATTTGATTTCAACCATTTGGTCATGAATAGTTGCAATAATCTTGTGTTTTGTTTCTCTTTATTATATGTTATTTTTATGAACTAACTTTATATGCTTTAAAGTCCAATGGGGTACCAAGTGATTTTTGTATAAAATCAATCCTTTCACAAAGAACACCTAAATAGTTGCAGCCTATTACTTCGTTTTGCTATTAAATTTCATCTTAACCAAATTAAACTAACATTGAAAAAATACAAGAATGTTCAAAATGATTATTTTTGTTATTTTTTTTATGCAGCTCTAGAAATAGATGCAAAGGTTTTTTTGTTTTCTTTGTATTATATTGCATTTTTAAAACCGAGTTTACGTAAATATGGTAAATTCCACTACAAGGCCAATTTTTTAAAATTTGATTTCAACCATTTGGTCATGAATAGTTGCAATAGTCTTGTGTTTTGTTTCTCTTTATTATATGGTATTTTTATGAACTAAATTTATATGCTTTAAAGTCCAATTGGGTACCAAATGATTTGTGTATAAAATCAATCCTTTCACAAGGCACACCTAAATAGTTGCAGCCTATTACTTCGTTTTGCTATTAAATTTCATCTTAACCAAATTAAACTAACATTGAAAAAATACAAGAATGTTCCAAATGATTATTTTAGTTGTTATATTTTTTATGCAGCTCTAGAAATAGATGCGAAGGATTTTTTGTTTTCATTGTATTATATTGCATTTGTAAAACCGAATTTACGTAAATATGGTAAATTCCACTACAAGGCCAATTTGTTAAAATTTGATTTCCACCATTTGGTCATGAACAGTTGCAATAATCTTGTGTTTCGTTTCTCTTTATTATATGGTATTTTTATGAACTAAATTTATATGCTTTAAAATCCAATGGGGTATTAAGTGATTTGTGTATAAAATCAATCCTTTCAGAAATAACACCTAAATAGTTGCAACCTATTACTTCGTTTTGCTATTAAATTTCATCTTAACCAAATTAAACTAACATTGAAAAAATACAAGAATGTTCAAAATGATTATTTTTGTTATTTTTTTTATGCAGCTCTAGAAATAGATGCAAAGGATTTTTTGTTTTCATTGTATTATATTGCATTTTTAAAACCGAGTTTACGTAAATATGGTAAATTCCACTACAAGGCCAATTTGTAAAAATTTGATTTCCACCATTTCGTCATGAATAGTTGCAATAGTCTTGTGTTTTGTTTCACTTTATTATATGGTATTTTTATGAACTAAATTTATATGCTTTAAAGTCCAATTGGGTACCAAATGATTTGTGTATAAAATCAATCCTTTCACAAAGCACACCTAAATAGTTGCAGCCTATTACTTCGTTTTGCTTATGAATTTCATCTTAACCCAATTAAACTAACATTGAAAAAATACAAGAATGTTCAAAATGATTATTTTAGTTGTAATATTTTTTATGCAGCTCTAGAAATAGATGCAAAGGATTTTTTGTTTTCTTTGTATTATATTGCATTTTTAAACCCGAGTTTACGTAAATATGGTAAATTCCACTACAAGGCCAATTTGTTAACATTTGATTTCCACCATTTGGTCATGAATAGTTGCAATAATCTTGTGTTTTGTTTCTCTTTATTATATGTTATTTTTATGAACTAAATTTATATGCTTTAAAGTCCAATGGGGTACCAAATGATTTGTGTATAAAATCAATCCTTTCACAAGGCACACCTAAATAGTTGCAGCCTATTACTTCGTTTTGCTATTAAATTTCATCTTAACCAAATTAAACTAACATTGAAAAAATACAAGAATGTTCAAAATGATTATTTTTGTTGTTATTTTTTTTATGCAGCTCTAGAAATAGATGCGAAGGATTTTTTGTTTTCTTTGTATTATATTGCATTTGAAAAACCGAGATTACGTAAATATGGTAAATTCCAATACAAGGGCAATTTCTTAAAATTTGATTTCCACCATTTGGTCATGAATAGTTGCAATAATCTTGTGTTTTGTTTCTCTTTATTATATGTTATTTTTATGAACTAAATTTATATGCTTTAAAGTCCAATGGGGTACCAAATGATTTGTGTATAAAATCAATCCTTTCACAAGGCACACCTAAATAGTTGCAGCCTATTACTTCGTTTTGCTATTAAATTTCATCTTAACCAAATTAAACTAACATTGAAAAAATACAAGAATGTTCAAAATGATTATTTTTGTTGTTATTTTTTTTATGCAGCTCTAGAAATAGATGCGAAGGATTTTTTGTTTTCTTTGTATTATATTGCATTTTTAAAACCGAGTTTACGTAAATATGTTAAATTCCACTACAAGGCCAATTTTTTAAAATTTGATTTCCACCATTTGGTCATGAATAGTTGCAATAGTCTTGTGTTTTGTTTCTCTTTATTATATGGTATTTTTATGAACTAAATTTATATGCTTTTAAGTCCAATGGGGTACCAAATGATTTGTGTATAAAATCAATCCTTTCACAAAGCACACCTAAATAGTTGCAGCCTATTACTTCGTTTTGCTATTAAATTTCATCTAAACCAAATTAAAATAAAATTGAAAAAATACAAGAATGTTCAAAATGATTATTTTAGATGTTATATTTTTTATGCAGCTCTAGAAATAGATGCAAAGGATCTTTTGTTTTCTTTGTATTATATTGCATTTTTAAACCCGAGTTTACGTAAATATGGTAAATTCCACTACAAGGCCAATTTGTTAAAATTTGATTTCCACCTTTAGGACATGAACAGTTGCAATAATCTTGTGCTTCGTTTCTCTTTATTATATGGTATTTTTATGAACTTAATTTATATGCTTTTAAGTCCAATTGGATACCAAATGATTTGTGTATAAAATCAATCCTTTCACAAAGCACACCTAAATAGTTGCAGCCTATTACTTCGTTTTGCTTATGAATTTCATCTTAACCAAAATAAACTAACATTGAAAAAATACAAGAATGTTCAAAATGATTATTTTATTTGCAATATTTTTTATGCAGCTCTAGAAATAGATGCAAAGGATTTTTTGTTTTCTTTGTATTATATTGCATTTGTAAAACCGAGTTTACATAAATATGGTAAATTCCACTACAAGGCCAATTTTTTAAAATTTGATTTCCACCATTTGGTCATGAATAGCTGCAATAATCTTGTGTTTTGTTTCTCTTTATTATATGGTATTTTTATGAACTAAATTTATATACTTTTAAGTCCAATGGGGTACCAAATGATTTGTGTATAAAATCAATCCTTTCACAAAGCACACCTAAATAGTTGCAGCCTATTACTTCGTTTTGCTATTAAATTTCATCTAAACCAAATTAAAATAAAATTGAAAAAATACAAGAATGTTCCAAATGATTATTTTAGATGTTATATTTTTTATGCAGCTCTAGAAATAGATGCAAAGGATCTTTTGTTTTCTTTGTATTATATTGCATTTTTAAACCCGAGTTTACGTAAATATGGTAAATTCCACTACAAGGCCAATTTGTTAAAATTTGATTTCCACCTTTTGGACATGAACAGTTGCAATTATCTTGTGCTTCGTTTCTCTTTATTATATGGTATTTTTATGAACTAAATTTATATGCTTTTTAGTCCAATTGGATACCAAATGATTTGTGTATAAAATCAATCCTTTCACAAAGCACACCTAAATAGTTGCAGCCTATTACTTCGTTTTGCTTATGAATTTCATCTTAACCAAAATAAACTAACATTGAAAAAATACAAGAATGTTCAAAATGATTATTTTATTTGCAATATTTTTTATGCAGCTCTAGAAATAGATGCAAAGGATTTTTTGTTTTCTTTGTATTATATTGCATTTTTAAAACCGAGTTTACGTAAATATGGTAAATTCCACTACAAGGCCAAGTTTTTAAAATTTGATTTCAACCATTTGGTCATGAATAGTTGCAATAATCTTGTGTTTTGTTTCTCTTTATTATATGGTATTTTTATGAACTAAATTTATATGCTTTAAAGTCCAATGGGTACCAAATGATTTGTGTATAAAATCAATCCGTTCACAAAGAACACCTAAATAGTTGCAGCCTATTACTTCGTTTTGCTAGTAAATTTCATCTTAACCAAATTAAACGAACATTGAAAAAATACAAGAATGTTCCAAATGATTATTTTAGTTGTTATATTTTTTATGCAGCTCTAGAAATAGATGCAAAGGATTTTTTGTTTTCTTTGTATTATACTGCATTTTTAATAACCGGGATTACGTAAATATGGTAAATTCCAATACAAGGCCAATTTGTTAAAATTTGATTTCCACCATTTGGTCATGAACAGTTGCAATAATCTAGTGCTTCGTTTCTCTTTATTAAATGGTATTTTTATGAACTAACTTTATATGCTTTAAAGTCCAATGGGGTACCAAGTGATTTTTGTATAAAATCAATCCTTTCACAAGGCACACCTAAATAGTTGCAGCCTATTACTTCGTTTTGCTATTAAATTTCATCCTAACCAAATTAAACTAACATTGAAAAAATACAAGAATGTTCAAAATGATTATTTTTGTTATTTTTTTTATGCATCTCTAGAAATAGATGCAAAGGTTTTTTTGTTTTCTTTGTATTATATTGCATTTTTAAAACCGAGTTTACGTAAATATGGTAAATTCCACTACAAGGCCAATTTTTTAAAATTTGATTTCCACCATTTGGTCATGAATAGTTGCAATAATCTTGTGTTTTGATTCTCTTTATTATATGTTATTTTTATGAACTAAATTTATATTCTTTAAAGTCCAATGGGGTACCAAATGATTTGTGTATAAAATCAATCCTTTCACAAGGCACACCTAAATATTTGCAGCCTATTACTTCGTTTTGCTATTAAATTTCATCTTAACCAAACTAAACTAACATTGAAAAAATACAAGAATGTTCAAAATGATTATTTTTGTTGTTATTTTTTTTATGCAGCTCTAGAAATAGATGCAAAGGATTTTTTGTTTTCTTTGTATTATATTGCATTTTTAAACCCGAGTTTACGTAAATATGGTAAATTCCACTACAAGGCCAATTTTTTAAAATTTGATTTCAACCATTTGGTCATGAATAGTTGCAATAATCTTGTGTTTTGTTTCTCTTTATTATATGTTATTTTTATGAACTAAATTTATATGCTTTAAAGTCCAATGGGGTACCAAATGATTTGTGTATAAAATCAATCCTTTCACAAGGCACACCTAAATAGTTGCAGCCTATTACTTCGTTTTGCTATTAAATTTCATCTTAACCAAATTAAACTAACATTGAAAAAATACAAGAATGTTCAAAATGATTATTTTAGTTGTTATATTTTTTATGCAGCTCTAGAAATAGATGCGAAGGATTTTTTGTTTTCATTGTATTATATTGCATTTGTAAAACCGAGTTTACGTAAATATGGTAAATTCCACTACAAGGCCAATTTGTTAAAATTTGATTTCCACCATTTGGTCATGAACAGGTGCAATAATCTTGTGTTTCGTTTCTCTTTATTATATGGTATTTTTATGAACTAAATTTATATGCTTTAAAATCCAATGGGGTATTAAGTGATTTGTGTATAAAATCAATCCTTTCAGAAATAACACCTAAATAGTTGCAACCTATTACTTCGTTTTGCTATTAAATTTCATCTTAACCAAATTAAACTAACATTGAAAAAATACAAGAATATTCAAAATGATTATTTTTGTTATTTTTTTTATGCAGCTCTAGAAATAGATGCAAAGGATTTTTTGTTTTCATTGTATTATATTGCATTTTTAAAACCGAGTTTACGTAAATATGGTAAATTCCACTACAAGGCCAATTTTTTTAAATTTGATTTCCACCATTTCGTCATGAATAGTTGCAATAGTCTTGTGTTTTGTTTCACTTTATTATATGGTATTTTTATGAACTAAATTTATATGCTTTAAAGTCCAATTGGGTACCAAATGATTTGTGTATAAAATCAATCCTTTCACAAAGCACACCTAAATAGTTGCAGCCTATTACTTCGTTTTGCTATTAAATTTCATCTTAACCAAATTAAACTAAAATTGAAAAAATACAAGAATGTTCCAAATGATTATTTTAGTTGTTATATTTTTTATGCAGCTCTAGAAATAGATGCAAAGGATTTTTTGTTTTCTTTGTATTATACTGCATTTTTAATAACCGGGATTACGTAAATATGGTAAATTCCAATACAAGGCCAATTTGTTAAAATTTGATTTCCACCATTTGGTCATGAAAAGTTGCAATAATCTAGTGCTTCGTTTCTCTTTATTAAATGGTATTTTTATGAACTAACTTTATATGCTTTAAAGTCCAATTGGGTACCAAGTGATTTTTGTATAAAATCAATCCTTTCACAAAGAACACCTAAATAGTTGCAGCCTATTACTTCGTTTTGCTATTAAATTTCATCTTAACCAAATTAAACTAACATTGAAAAAATACAAGAATGTTCAAAATGATTATTTTTGTTATTTTTTTTATGCAGCTCTAGAAATAGATGCAAAGGTTTTTTCGTTTTCTTTGTATTATATTGCATTTTTAAAACCGAGTTTACGTAAATATGGTAAATTCCACTACAAGGCCAATTTTTTAAAATTTGATTTCAACCATTTGGTCATGAATAGTTGCAATAATCTTGTGTTTTGTTTCTCTTTATTATATGTTATTTTTATGAACTAACTTTATATGCTTTAAAGTCCAATGGGGTACCAAGTGATTTTTGTATAAAATCAATCCTTTCACAAAGAACACCTAAATAGTTGCAGCCTATTACTTCGTTTTGCTATTAAATTTCATCTTAACCAAATTAAACAAACATTGAAAAAATACAAGAATGTTCAAAATGATTATTTTTGTTATTTTTTTTATGCAGCTCTAGAAATAGATGCAAAGGTTTTTTTGTTTTCTTTGTATTATATTGCATTTTTAAAACCGAGTTTACGTAAATATGGTAAATTCCAATACAAGGCCAATTTTTTAAAATTTGATTTCAACCATTTGGTCATGAATAGTTGCAATAGTCTTGTGTTTTGTTTCTCTTTATTATATGGTATTTTTATGAACTAAATTTATATGCTTTAAAGTCCAATTGGGTACCAAATGATTTGTGTATAAAATCAATCCTTTCACAAGGCACACCTAAATAGTTGCAGCCTATTACTTCGTTTTGCTATTAAATTTCATCTTAACCAAATTAAACTAACATTGAAAAAATACAAGAATGTTCCAAATGATTATTTTAGTTGTTATATTTTTTATGCAGCTCTAGAAATAGATGCGAAGGATTTTTTGTTTTCATTGTATTATATTGCATTTGTAAAACCGAGTTTACGTAAATATGGCAAATTCCACTACAAGGCCAATTTGTTAAAATTTGATTTCCACCATTTGGTCATGAACAGTTGCAATAATCTTGTGTTTCGTTTCTCTTTATTATATGGTATTTTTATGAACTAAATTTATATGCTTTAAAAGCCAATGGGGTATTAAGTGATTTGTGTATAAAATCAATCCTTTCAGAAATAACACCTAAATAGTTGCAACCTATTACTTCGTTTTGCTATTAAATTTCATCTTAACCAAATTAAACTAACATTGAAAAAATACAAGAATGTTCAAAATGATTATTTTTGTTATTTTTTTTATGCAGCTCTAGAAATAGATGCAAAGGATTTTTTGTTTTCATTGTATTATATTGCATTTTTAAAACCGAGTTTACGTAAATATGGTAAATTCCACTACAAGGCCAATTTTTTTAAATTTGATTTCCACCATTTCGTCATGAATAGTTGCAATAGTCTTGTGTTTTGTTTCACTTTATTATATGGTATTTTTATGAACTAAATTTATATGCTTTAAAGTCCAATTGGGTACCAAATGATTTGTGTATAAAATCAATCCTTTCACAAAGCACACCTAAATAGTTGCAGCCTATTACTTCGTTTTGCTTATGAATTTCATCTTCACCAAATTAAACTAACATTGAAAAAATACAAGAATGTTCCAAATGATTATTTTAGTTGTTATATTTTTTATGCAGCTCTAGAAATAGATGCAAAGGATTTTTTGTTTTCTTTGTATTATACTGCATTTTTAATAACCGGGATTACGTAAATATGGTAAATTCCAATACAAGGCCAATTTGTTAAAATTTGATTTCCACCGTTTGGTCATGAACAGTTGCAATAATCTAGTGCTTCGTTTCTCTTTATTAAATGGTATTTTTATGAACTAACTTTATATGCTTTAAAGTCCAATGGGGTACCAAGTGATTTTTGTATAAAATCAATCCTTTCACAAAGAACACCTAAATAGTTGCAGCCTATTACTTCGTTTTGCTATTAAATTTCATCTTAACCAAATTAAACTAACATTGAAAAAATACAAGAATGTTCAAAATGATTATTTTTGTTATTTTTTTTATGCAGCTCTAGAAATAGATGCAAAGGATTTTTTGTTTTCTTTGTATTATATTGCATTTTTAAACCCGAGTTTACGTAAATATGGTAAATTCCAATACAAGGCCAATTTGTTAAAATTTGATTTCCACCGTTTGGTCATGAACAGTTGCAATAATCTAGTGCTTCGTTTCTCTTTATTAAATGGTATTTTTATGAACTAAATTTATATGCTTTAAAGTCCAATGGGGTACCAAATGATTTGTGTATAAAATCAATCCTTTCACAAGGCACACCTAAATAGTTGCAGCCTATTACTTCGTTTTGCTATTAAATTTCATCTTAACCAAATTAAACTAACATTGAAAAAATACAAGAATGTTCAAAATGATTATTTTTGTTGTTATTTTTTTTATGCAGCTCTAGAAATAGATGCGAAGGATTTTTTGTTTTCTTTGTATTATATTGCATTTGAAAAACCGAGATTACGTAAATATGGTAAATTCCAATACAAGGGCAATTTCTTAAAATTTGATTTCCACCATTTGGTCATGAATAGTTGCAATAATCTTGTGTTTTGTTTCTCTTTATTATATGTTATTTTTATGAACTAAATTTATATGCTTTAAAGTCCAATGGGGTACCAAATGATTTGTGTATAAAATCAATCCTTTCACAAGGCACACCTAAATAGTTGCAGCCTATTACTTCGTTTTGCTATTAAATTTCATCTTAACCAAATTAAACTAACATTGAAAAAATACAAGAATGTTCAAAATGATTATTTTAGTTGTTATTTTTTTTATGCAGCTCTAGAAATAGATGCGAAGGATTTTTTGTTTTCTTTGTATTATATTGCATTTTTAAAACCGAGTTTACGTAAATATGTTAAATTCCACTACAAGGCCAATTTTTTAAAATTTGATTTCCACCATTTGGTCATGAATAGTTGCAATAGTCTTGTGTTTTGTTTTTCTTTATTATATGGTATTTTTATGAACTAAATTTATATGCTTTTACGTCCAATGGGGTACCAAAGGATTTGTGTATAAAATCAATCCTTTCACAAAGCACACCTAAATAGTTGCAGCCTATTACTTCGTTTTGCTATTAAATTTCATCTAAACCAAATTAAAATAAAATTGAAAAAATACAAGAATGTTCCAAATGATTATTTTAGATGTTATATTTTTTATGCAGCTCTAGAAATAGATGCAAAGGATCTTTTGTTTTCTTTGTATTATATTGCATTTTTAAACCCGAGTTTACGTAAATATGGTAAATTCCACTACAAGGCCAATTTGTTAAAATTTGATTTCCACCTTTAGGACATGAACAGTTGCAATAATCTTGTGCTTCGTTTCTCTTTAATATATGGTATTTTTATGAACTTAATTTATATACTTTTAAGTCCAATTGGATACCAAATGATTTGTGTATAAAATCAATCCTTTCACAAAGCACACCTAAATAGTTGCAGCCTATTACTTCGTTTTGCTATTAAATTTCATCTTAACCAAATTAAACTAACATTGAAAAAATACAAGAATGTTCAAAATGATTATTTTATTTGCAATATTTTTTATGCAGCTCTAGAAATAGATGCGAAGGATTTTTTGTTTTCTTTGTATTATATTGCATTTGTAAAACCGAGTTTACATAAATATGGTAAATTCCACTACAAGGCCAATTTTTTAAAATTTGATTTCCACCATTTGGTCATGAATAGCTGCAATAATCTTGTGTTTTGTTTCTCTTTATTATATGGTATTTTTATGAACTAAATTTATATGCTTTTAAGTCCAATGGGGTACCAAATGATTTGTGTATAAAATCAATCCTTTCACAAAGCACACCTAAATAGTTCCAGCCTATTACTTCGTTTTGCTATTAAATTTCATCTAAACCAAATTAAAATAAAATTGAAAAAATACAAGAATGTTCCAAATGATTATTTTAGATGTTATATTTTTTATGCAGCTCTAGAAATAGATGCAAAGGATCTTTTGTTTTCTTTGTATTATATTGCATTTTTAAACCCGAGTTTACGTAAATATGGTAAATTCCACTACAAGGCCAATTTGTTAAAATTTGATTTCCACCTTTTGGACATGAACAGTTGCAATAATCTTGTGCTTCGTTTCTCTTTTTTATATGGTATTTTTATGAACTAAATTTATATGCTTTTAAGTCCAATTGGATACCAAATGATTTGTGTATAAAATCAATCCTTTCACAAAGCACACCTAAATAGTTGCAGCCTATTACTTCGTTTTGCTTATGAATTTCATCTTAACCAAAATAAACTAACATTGAAAAAATACAAGAATGTTCAAAATGATTATTTTAGTTGTTATATTTTTTATGCAGCTCTAGAAATAGATGCAAATGATTTTTTGTTTTCTTTGTATTATATTGCATTTTTAAACCCGAGTTTACGTAAATATGGTAAATTCCACTACAAGGCCAATTTTTTAAAATTTGATTTCAACCATTTGGTCATGAATAGTTGCAATAATCTTGTGTTTTGTTTCTCTTTATTATATGGTATTTTTATGAACTAAATTTATATGCTTTAAAGTCCAATGGGTACCAAATGATTTGTGTATAAAATCAATCCGTTCACAAAGAACACCTAAATAGTTGCAGCCTATTACTTCGTTTTGCTAGTAAATTTCATCTTAACCAAATTAAACGAACATTGAAAAAATACAAGAATGTTCCAAATGATTATTTTAGTTGTTTTATTTTTTATGCAGCTCTAGAAATAGATGCAAAGGATTTTTTGTTTTCTTTGTATTATATTGCATTTTTAAACCCGAGTTTACGTAAATATGGTAAATTCCACTACAAGGCCAATTTGTTAACATTTGATTTCCACCATTTGGTCATGAACAGTTGCAATAATCTTGTGTTTCGTTTCTCTTTATTATATGGTATTTTTATGAACTAAATTTATATGCTTTAAAGTCCAATGGGGTACCAAATGATTTGTGTATAAAATCAATCCTTTCACAAGGCACACCTAAATAGTTGCAGCCTATTACTTCGTTTTGCTATTAAATTTCATCTTAACCAAATTAAACTAACATTGAAAAAATACAAGAATGTTCAAAATGATTATTTTTGTTGTTATTTTTTTTATGCAGCTCTAGAAATAGATGCGAAGGATTTTTTGTTTTCTTTGTATCATATTGCATTTGAAAAACCGAGATTACGTAAATATGGTAAATTCCAATACAAGGGCAATTTCTTAAAATTTGATTTCCACCATTTGGTCATGAATAGTTGCAATAATCTTGTGTTTTGTTTCTCTTTATTATATGTTATTTTTATGAACTAAATTTATATGCTTTAAAGTCCAATGGGGTACCAAATGATTTGTGTATAAAATCAATCCTTTCACAAAGCACACCTAAATAGTTCCAGCCTATTACTTTGTTTTGCTATTAAATTTCATCTTAACCAAATTAAACTAACATTGAAAAAATACAAGAATGTTCAAAATGATTATTTTTGTTGTTATATTTTTTATGCAGCTCTAGAAATAGATGCAAAGGATCTTTTGTTTTCTTTGTATTATATTGCATTTTTAAACCCGAGTTTACGTAAATATGGTAAATTCCACTACAAGGCCAATTTGTTAAAATTTGATTTCCACCTTTAGGACATGAACAGTTGCAATAATCTTGTGCTTCGTTTCTCTTTATTATATGGTATTTTTATGAACTAAATTTATATGCTTTTAAGTCCAATTGGATACCAAATGATTTGTGTATAAAATCAATCCTTTCACAAAGCACACCTAAATAGTTGCAGCCTATTACTTCGTTTTGCTTATGAATTTCATCTTAACCAAAATAAACTAACATTGAAAAAATACAAGAATGTTCAAAATGATTATTTTATTTGCAATATTTTTTATGCAGCTCTAGAAATAGATGCAAAGGATTTTTTGTTTTCTTTGTATTATATTGCATTTTTAAACCCGAGTTTACGTAAATATGGTAAATTCCACTACAAGGCCAATTTTTTAAAATTTGATTTCAACCATTTGGTCATGAATAGTTGCAATAATCTTGTGTTTTGTTTCTCTTTATTATATGGTATTTTTATGAACTAAATTTATATGCTTTAAAGTCCAATGGGTACCAAATGATTTGTGTATAAAATCAATTCGTTCACAAAGAACACCTAAATAGTTGCAGCCTATTACTTCGTTTTGCTATTAAATTTCATCTTAACCAAATTAAACTAACATTGAAAAAATACAAGAATGTTCAAAATGATTATTTTTGTTGTTATATTTTTTATGCAGCTCTAGAAATAGATGCAAAGGATCTTTTGTTTTCTTTGTATTATATTGCATTTTTAAACCCGAGTTTACGTAAATATGGTAAATTCCACTACAAGGCCAATTTGTTAAAATTTGATATCCACCATTTGGTCATGAGCAGTTGCAATAATCTTGTGTTTCGTTTCTCTTTATTATATGGTATTTTTATGAACTAAATTTATATGCTTTTAAGTCCAATTGGGTACCAAATGTTATGTGTATAAAATCAATCCTTTCACAATGCACACCTAAATATTTCCAGCCTATTACTTTGTTTTGCTATTAAATTTCATTTTAATCAAATTAAACTAACATTGAAAAAATACAAGAATGTTCAAAATGATTATTTTAGTTGTTATATTTTTTATGCAGCTCTAGAAATAGATTTAAAGGATTTTTTGTTTTCATTGTATTATATTGTATTTTTAAAACCGCGTTTACGTCAATATGGTAAATTCCACTACAAGGCCAATTTTTTAAAATTTGATTTCCACCATTTGGTCATGAATAGTTGCAATAATCTTGTGTTTTGTTTCTCTTTATTATATGGTATTTTTATGAACTGAATTTATATGCTTTAAAGTCCAATTGGGTACCAAATGATATGTGTTTAAAATCAACCCGTTCACAAAGCACACCTAAATATTTGCAGCCTATTACTTTGTTTTGCTATTAAATTTCATTTTAATCAAATTAAACTAACATTGCAAAAATACAAGAATGTTCAAAATGATTATTTTAGTTGTTATATTTTTTATGCAGCTCTAGAAACAGATGCAAAGAATTTTTTTGTTTTCATTGTATTGTACTGAATTTCCAAAAACCGAGATTACGTAAATATGGTAAATTCCACTACAAGGCCAATTTTTGAAAATTTGATTTCCACCATTTGGTCATGAATAGTTGCAATAATCTTGTGTTTCGTTTCTCTTTATTATATGGTATTTTTATGAACTAAATTTATATGCTTTTAAGTCCAATTGGGTACCAAATGTTATGTGTATAAAATCAATCCTTTCACAATGCACACCTAAATATTTCCAGCCTATTACTTTGTTTTGCTATTAAATTTCATTTTAATCAAATTAAACTAACATTGAAAAAATACAAGAATGTTCAAAATGATTATTTTAGTTGTTATATTTTTATGCAGCTCTAGAAATAGATGCAAATGATTTTATGTTTTCATTGTATTAAATTGCTTTTTATAACCGCGTTTACGTCAATATGGTAAATTCCACTACAAGGCCAATTTGTTAAAATTTGATTTCCACCATTTGGTCATGAATAGTTGCAATAGTCTTGTGTTTTGTTTCTCTTTATTATATGGTTTTTTTATGAACTAAATTTATATGCTTTAAAGTCCAATTGGGTACCAAATGTTATGTGTATAAAATCAATCCTTTCACAATGCACACCTAAATATTTCCAGCCTATTACTTTGTTTTGCTATTAAATTTCATTTTAATCAAATTAAACTAACATTGAAAAAATACAAGAATGTTCAAAATGATTATTTTAGTTGTTATATTTTTTATGCAGCTCTAGAAACAGATGCAAAGGATTTTTTTGTTTTCATTGTATTGTACTGCATTTTCAAAAACCGAGATTACGTAAATACGGTAAATTCCACTACAAGGCCAATTTTTTAAAATTTGATTTCCACCATTTGGTCATGAACAGTTGCAATAATCTTGTGTTTCGTTTCTCTTTATTATATGGTATTTTTATGTACTAAATTTATATGCTTTAAAGTCCAATGGGGTACTAAGTGATTTCTGTATAAAATCAATCCTCTCACAATGAACACCTAAATAGTTGCAGCCTATTACTTCGTTTTGCTATTAAATTTCATCTTAACCAAATTAAACTAACATTGAAAAAATACAAGAATGTTCAAAATGATTATTTTAGTTGTTATATTTTTTATGCAGCTGTAAAAATAGATTTAAAGAATTTTTTGTTTTCATTGTATTAAATTGCTTTTTATAACCGCGTTTACGTCAATATAGTAAATTCCACTAAAAGGCCAATTTGTTAAAATTTGATTTCCTCCATTTGGTCATGAATAGTTGCAATAATCTTGTGTTTTGTTTCTTTTTATTATATGGTATTTTTATGAACTAAATTTATATGCTTTAAAGTCCAATGGGGTACCAAATGATTTGTGTATAAAATCAATCCTTTCACAAAACACACCTAAATAGTTCCAGCCTATTACTTTGTTTTGCTATTAAATTTCATCTTAACCAAATTAAAATAACATTGAAAAAATACAAGAATGTTCAAAATGATTATTTTAGTTGTTATATTTTTTATGCAGCTCTAGAAATAGATGCAAATGATTTTTTGTTTTCTTTGTATTATATTGCATTTTTAAAACCGAGTTTACGTAAATATGGTAAATTCCTCTACAAGGCCAATTTTTTAAAATTTGATTTCCACCATTTGGTCATAAACAGTTGCAATAATCTTGTGTTTCGTTTCTCTTTATTATACGGTATTTTTATGAACTAAATTTATATGCTTTTAAGTCCAATGGGGTACTAAGTGATTTCTGTATAGAATCAATCCTCTCACAATGAACACCTAAATAGTTGCAGCCTATTACTTCGTTTTGCTATTAAATTTCATCTTAACCAAATTAAACTAACATTGAAAAAATACAAGAATGTTCAAAATGATTATTTTAGTTGTTATATTTTTTATGCAGCTCTAGAAATAGATGCAAATGATTTTTTGTTTTCTTTGTATTATATTACATTTTTAAAACCGAGTTTACGTAAATATGGTAAATTCCTCTACAAGGCCAATTTTTTAAAATTTGATTTCCACCATTTGGTCATGAATAGTTGCAATAATCTTGTGTTTTGTTTCTCTTTATTATATGGTATTTTTATGAACAAAATTTATATACTTTAAAGTCCAATGGGGTACTAAGTGATTTGTGTATAAAATCAATCCTTTCACAAAGAACACCTAAATAGTTTCAGCCTATTACTTTGTTTTGCTATTAAATTTCATTTTAATCAAATTAAACTAACATTGAAAAAATACAAGAATGTTCAAAATGATTATTTTTGTTGTTATTTTTTTTATGCAGCTCTAGAAATAGATGCAAAGGATTTTTTGTTTTCATTGTATTATATTGCATTTGAAAACCCGAGTTTACGTAAATATGGAAAATTCCACTACAAGGCCAATTTGTTAAAATTTGATATCCACCATTTGGTCATGAACAGTTGCAATAATCTTGTGTTTCGTTTCTCTTTATTATATGGTATTTTTATGAACTAAATTTATATGCTTTAAAGTCCAATTGGGTACCAAATGATATGTGTATAAAATCAATCCTTTCACAAAGCACACCTAAATATTTCCAGCCTATTACTTTGTTTTGCTATTAAATTTCATTTTAATCAAATTAAACTAACATTGAAAAAATACAAGAATGTTCAAAATGATTATTTTTGTTGTTATATTTTTTATGCAGCTCTAGAAACAGACGCAAAGGATTTTTTTGTTTTCATTGTATTGTACTGCATTTTCAAAAACCGAGATTACGTAAATATGGTAAATTCCAATACAAGGCCAATTTTTTAAAATTTGATTTCCATCATTTGATCATGAGTAGTTGCAATAATCTTGTGTTTTGTTTCTCTTTATTATATGGTATTTTTATGAACTAAATTTATATGCTTTTAAGTCCACTGGGGTACCAAATGATTAGTGTATAAAATCAATTCTTTTACAAAGCACACCTAAATAGTTTCAGCCTATTACTTTGTTTTGCTATAAAATATCATCTTAACCAAATTAAACTAACATTGAAAAAATACAAGAATGTTCAAAATGATTATTTTAGTTGTTATATTTTTTATGCAGCTCTAGAAATAGATGCAAATGAGTTTTTGTTTTCATTGTATTATATTGCATTTGAAAAACCGAGTTTACGTAAATATGGTAAATTCCACTACAAGGCCAATTTTTTTAAATTTGATTTCCACCATTTGGTCATGAATAGTTGCAATAATCTTGTGTTTTGTTTCTCTTTATTATATGGTTTTTTTATGAACTAAATTTATATGCTTTAAAGTCCAATGGGGTACCAAATGATTTGTGTATAAAATCAATCCTTTCACAAAGCACACCTAAATAGTTCCAGCCTATTACTTTGTTTTGCTATTAAATTTCATCTTAATCAAATTAAACTAACATTGAAAAAATACAAGAATGTTCAAAATGATTATTTTAGTTGTTATATTTTTTATGCAGCTCTAGAAATAGATGCAAAGGATTTTTTGTTTTCATTGTATTATACTGCATTTTTAAAACCGAGTTTACGTCAATATGGTAAATTCCACTAAAAGGCCAATTTTTTAAAATTTGATTTCCACCATTTGTTCATGAATAGTTGCAATCATCTTGTGTTTCGTTTCTCTTTATTATATGGTTTTTTTATGTACTAAATTTATATGCTTTTAAGTCCAATGGGGTACTAAGTGATTTCTGTATAAAATCAATCCTCTCACAAAGAACACCTAAATAGTTGCAGCCTATTACTTCGTTTTGCTATTAAATTTCATCTTAACCAAATTAAACTAACATTGAAAAAATACAAGAATGTTCAAAATGATTATTTTAGTTGTTGTATTTTTTATTCAGCTCTAGAAATAGATGCAAAGGATTTTTTGTTTTCATTGTATTGTACTGCATTTTTAAAACCGCGTTTACGTCAATATGGTAAATTCCACTACAAGGCCAATTTTTTAAAATTTGATTTCCACCATTTGGTCATGAATAGTTGCAAAAATCTTGTGTTTTGTTTCTCTTTATTATATGGTATTTTTATGAACTAAATTTATATGCTTTAAAGTCCAATGGGGTACCAAATGATTTGTGTATAAAATCAATCCTTTCACAAAGCACACCTAAATATTTCCAGCCTATTACTTTGTTTTGCTATTAAATTTCATATTAATCAAATTAAACTAACATTGAAAAAATACAAGAATGTTCAAAATGATTATTTTAGTTGTTATATTTTTTATGCAGCTCTAGAAATAGATGCAAAGGATTTTTTGTTTCCATTGTATTATACTGCATTTTTAAAACCGAGTTTACGTCAATATGGTAAATTCCACTAAAAGGCCAATTTTTTAAAATTTGATTTCCACCATTTGGTCATGAATAGTTGCAATAATCTTGTGTTTTGTTTCTCTTTATTATATGGTATTTTTATGAACTAAATTTATATGCTTTAAAGTCCAATGGGGTACCAAATGATTTGTGTATAAAATCAATCCTTTCACAAAGCACACCTAAATAGTTCCAGCCTATTACTTTGTTTTGCTATTAAATTTCATCTTAACCAAATTAAAATAACATTGAAAAAATATAAGAATGTTCAAAATGATTATTTTAGTTGTTATATTTTTTATGCAGCTCTAGAAATAGATGCAAAGGATTTTTTGTTTTCATTGTATTATATTGCATTTTTAAAACCGAGTTTACGTAAATATGGTAAATTCCACTAAAAGGCCAATTTTTTAAAATTTGATTTCCACCATTTGGTCATGAATAGTTGCAATAATCTTGTGTTTTGTTTCTCTTTATTATATGGTATTTTTATGAACTAGATTTATATACTTTAAAGTCCAATGGGGTACCAAATGATTTGTGTATAAAATCAATCCTTTCACAAAGCACACCTAAATATTTCCAGCCTATTACTTTGTTTTGCTATTAAATTTCATCTTAACCAAATTAAAATAACATTGAAAAAATACAAGAATGTTCAAAATGATTATTTTAGTTGTTATATTTTTTATGCAGCTCTAGAAATAGATGCAAAGGATTTTTTGTTTTCATTGTATTATATTGCATTTTTAAAACCGCGTTTACGTCAATATGGTAAATTCCACTACAAGGCCAATTTATTAAAATTTGATTTACACCATTTGGTCATGAACAGTTGCAATCATCTTGTGTTTTGTTTCTCTTTATTATATGGTATTTTTATGAACTAAATTTATATGCTTTTAAGTCTAATGGGGTACCAAATGATTTGTGTATAAAATCAATCCTTTCACAAAGCACACCTAAATAGTTCCAGCCTATTACTTTGTTTTGCTATTAAATTTCATCTTAATCAAATTAAACTAACATTGAAAAAATACAAGAATGTTCAAAATGATTATTTTAGTTGTTATATTTTTTATGCAGCTCTAGAAATAGATGCAAATGATTTTTTGTTTTCTTTGTATTATATTGCATTTTTAAAACCGAGTTTACGTAAATATGGTAAATTCCACTAAAAGGCCAATTTTTTAAAATTTGATTTCCACCATTTGGTCATGAATAGTTGCAAGAATCTTGTGTTTTGTTTCTCTTTATTATATGGTATTTTTATGAACTAAATTTATATGCTTTAAAGTCCAATGGGGTACCAAATGATTTGTGTATAAAATTAATCCGTTCACAAAGAACACCTAAATAGTTGCAGCCTATTACTTCGTTTTGCTATTAAATTTCATCTTAACCAAATTAAACTAACATTGAAAAAATACAAGAATTTTCAAAATGATTATTTTTGTTATTTTTTTTATGCAGCTCTAGAAATAGATGCAAAGGATTTTTTGTTTTCATTGTATTATATTGCATTTTTAAAACCGAGTTTACGTAAATATGGTAAATTCCACTACAAGGCCAATTTTTTTAAATTTGATTTCCACCATTTGGTCATGAATAGTTGCAATAGTCTTGTGTTTTGTTTCTCTTTATTATATGGTATTTTTATGAACTAAATTTATATGCTTTAAAGTCCAATGGGGTACCAAATGATTTGTGTATAAAATCAATCCTTTCACAAAGCACACCTAAATAGTTCCAGCCTATTACTTTGTTTTGCTATTAAATTTCATTTTAATCAAATTAAACTAACATTGAAAAAATACAAGAATGTTCAAAATGATTATTTTTGTTGTTATTTTTTTTATGCAGCTCTAGAAATAGATGCAAAGGATTTTTTGTTTTCATTGTATTATATTGCATTTTTAAAACCGAGTTTACGTAAATATGGTAAATTCCAATACAAGGCCAATTTGTTAAAATTTGATATCCATCATTTGGTCATGAACAGTTGCAATAATCTTGTGTTTCGTTTCTCTTTATTATATGGTATTTTTATGAACTATGTTTATATGCTTTAAAGTCCAATTGGGTACCAAATGATATGTGTTAAAAATCAACCCGTTCACAAAGCACACCTAAATATTTGCAGCCTATTACTTTGTTTTGCTATTAAATTTCATTTTAATCAAATTAAACTAACATTGCAAAAATACAAGAATGTTCAAAATGATTATTTTAGTTGTTATATTTTTTATGCAGCTCTAGAAACAGATGCAAAGAATTTTTTTGTTTTCATTGTATTGTACTGAATTTTCAAAAACCGAGATTACGTAAATATGGTAAATTCCACTACAAGGCCAATTTTTGAAAATTTGATTTCCACCATTTGGTCATGAACAGTTGCAATAATCTTGTGTTTTGTTTCCCTTTATTATATGGTATTTTTATGAACTAAATTTATATGCTTTAAAGTCCAATGGGGTACCAAATGATTTGTGTATAAAATCAATCCCTTCACAAAGCACACCTAAATAGTTCCAGCCTATTACTTTGTTTTGCTATTAAATTTCATCTTAACCAAATTAAAATAACATTGAAAAAATACAAGAATGTTCAAAATGATTATTTTAGTTGTTATATTTTTTATGCAGCTCTAGAAATAGATGCAAAGAATTTTTTATTTTCATTGTATTGTATTGCATTTTTAAAACCGCGTTTACGTCAATATGGTAAATTCCACTACAAGGCCAATTTATTAAAATTTGATTTCCACCATTTGGTCATGAACAGTTGCAATAATCTTGTGTTTCGTTTCTCTTTATTATATGGTATTCTTATGAACTAAATTTATATGCTTTAAAGTCCAATTGGGAACCAAATGTTATGTGTATAAAATTAATCGGTTCACAAAGAACACCTAAATAGTTGCAGCCTATTACTTCGTTTTGCTATTAAATTTCATCTTAACCAAATTAAACTAACATTGAAAAAATACAAGAATGTTCAAAATGATTATTTTAGTTGTTATATTTTTTATGCAGCTCTAGAAATAGATGCAAAGGATTTTTTGTTTTCATTGTATTGTACTGCATTTTTAAAACCGCGTTTACGTCAATATGGTAAATTCCACTACAAGGCCAATTTTTTAAAATTTGATTTCCACCATTTGGTCATGAATAGTTGCAATAATCTTGTGTTTTGTTTCTCTTTATTATATGGTATTTTTATGAACTAAATTTATATGCTTTAAAGTCCAATGGGGTACCAAATGATTTGTGTATAAAATCAATCCTTTCACAAAGCACACCTAAATATTTCCAGCCTATTACTTTGTTTTGCTATTAAATTTCATCTTAATCAAATTAAACTAACATTGAAAAAATACAAGAATGTTCAAAATGATTATTTTAGTTGTTATATTTTTTATGCAGCTCTAGAAATAGATGCAAAGGATTTTTTGTTTTCATTGTATTATACTGCATTTTTAAAACCGAGTTTACGTCAATATGGTAAATTCCACTAAAAGGCCAATTTTTTAAAATTTGATTTCCACCATTTGGTCATGAATAGTTGCAATAATCTTGTGTTTTGTTTCTCTTTATTATATGGTATTTTTATGAACTAAATTTATATGCTTTAAAGTCCAATGGGGTACCAAATGATTTGTGTATAAAATCAATCCTTTCACAAAGCACACCTAAATAGTTCCAGCCTATTACTTTGTTTTGCTATTAAATTTCATCTTCACCAAATTAAAATAACATTGAAAAAATATAAGAATGTTCAAAATGATTATTTTAGTTGTTATATTTTTTATGCAGCTCTAGAAATAGATGCAAAGGATTTTTTGTTTTCATTGTATTATACTGCATTTTTAAAACCGAGTTTACGTCAATATGGTAAATTCCACTAAAAGGCCAATTTTTTAAAATTTGATTTCCACCATTTGGTCATGAATAGTTGCAATAATCTTGTGTTTTGTTTCTCTTTATTATATGGTATTTTTATGAACTAGATTTATATACTTTAAAGTCCAATGGGGTACCAAATGATTTGTGTACAAAATCAATCCTTTCACAAAGCACACCTAAATATTTCCAGCCTATTACTTTGTTTTGCTATTAAATTTCATCTTAAC
Organism: Anthrax anthrax; assembly: GCA_963971155.1. NCBI lineage: Eukaryota > Metazoa > Arthropoda > Insecta > Diptera > Bombyliidae > Anthrax > Anthrax anthrax. The sequence continues at coordinate 28,596,154 of OZ020117.1, forward strand.
CAAATTAAAATAACATTGAAAAAATATAAGAATGTTCAAAATGATTATTTTAGTTGTTATATTTTTTATGCAGCTCTAGAAATAGATGCAAAGGATTTTTTGTTTTCATTGTATTATACTGCATTTTTAAAACCGAGTTTACGTCAATATGGTAAATTCCACTAAAAGGCCAATTTATTAAAATTTGATTTCCACCATTTGGTCATGAACAGTTGCAATCATCTTGTGTTTTGTTTCTCTTTATTATATGGTATTTTTATGAACTAAATTTATATGCTTTAAAGTCCAATGGGGTACCAAATGATTTGTGTATAAAATCAATCCTTTCACAAAGCACACCTAAATAGTTCCAGCCTATTACTTTGTTTTGCTATTAAATTTCATCTTAACCAAATTAAAATAACATTGAAAAAATATAAGAATGTTCAAAATGATTATTTTAGTTGTTATATTTTTTATGCAGCTCTAGAAATAGATGCAAAGGATTTTTTGTTTTCATTGTATTATACTGCATTTTTAAAACCGAGTTTACGTCAATATGGTAAATTCCACTAAAAGGCCAATTTTTTAAAATTTGATTTCCACCATTTGGTCATGAATAGTTGCAATAATCTTGTGTTTTGTTTCTCTTTATTATATGGTATTTTTATGAACTAAATTTATATGCTTTAAAGTCCAATGGGGTACCAAATGATTTGTGTACAAAATCAATCCTTTCACAAAGCACACCTAAATAGTTCCAGCCTATTACTTTGTTTTGCTATTAAATTTCATCTTAATCTAATTAAACTAACATTGAAAAAATACAAGAATGTTCAAAATGATTATTTTAGTTGTTATATTTTTTATGCAGCTCTAGAAATAGATGCAAAGGATTTTTTGTTTTTATTGTATTATATTGCATTTTTAAAACCGCGTTTACGTCAATATGGTAAATTCCACTACAAGGCCAATTTATTAAAATTTGATTTCCACCATTTGGTCATGAACAGTTGCAATAATCTTGTGTTTTGTTTCTCTCTATTATATGGTATTTTTATGAACTAAATTTATATGCTTTAAAGTCCAATGGGGTACCAAATGATTTGTGTATAAAATCAATCCTTTCACAAAGCACACCTAAATAGTTCCAGCCTATTACTTTGTTTTGCTATTAAATTTCATCTTAACCAAATTAAACTAACATTGAAAAAATACAAGAATGTTCAAAATGATTATTTTAGTTGTTATATTTTTTATGCAGCTCTAGAAATAGATGCAAATGATTTTTTGTTTTCTTTGTATTATATTGCATTTTTAAAACCGAGTTTACGTAAATACGGTAAATTCCTCTACAAGGCCAATTTTTTAAAATTTGATTTCCACCATTTGGTCATGAATAGTTGCAATAATCTTGTGTTTTGTTTCTCTTTATTATATGGTATTTTTATGAACTAAATTTATATGCTTTAAATTCCAATGGGGTACTAAGTGATTTGTGTATAAAATCAATTCTTTCACAAAGAACACCTAAATTGTTTCAGCCTATTACTTTGTTTTGCTATTAAATTTCATTTTAATCAAATTAAACTAACATTGAAAAAATACAAGAATGTTCCAAATGATTATTTTAGTTGTTATATTTTTTATGCAGCTCTAGAAATAGATGCAAATGAGTTTTTGTTTTCATTGTATTATATTGCATTTGAAAAACCGAGTTTACGTAAATATGGTAAATTCTACTACAAGGCCAATTTGTTAAAATTTGATATCCACCATTTGGTCATGAACAGTTGCAATAATCTTGTGTTTCGTTTCTCTTTATTATATGGCATTTTTATGAACTAAATTTATATGCTTTAAAGTCCAATTGGGTACCAAATGTTATGTGTATAAAATCAATCCTTTCACAAAGCACACCTAAATATTTCCAGCCTATTACTTTGTTTTGCTATTAAATTTCATTTTAATCAAATTAAACTAACATTGAAAAAATACAAGAATGTTCAAAATGATTATTTTAGTTGTTATATTTTTTATGCAGCTCTAGAAACAGATGCAAAGGATTTTTTTGTTTTCATTGTATTGTACTGCATTTTCAAAAACCGAGTTTACGTAAATATGGTAAATTCCACTACAAGGCCAATTTTTTAAAATTTGATTTCCACCATTTGATCATGAATAGTTGCAATAATCTTGTGTTTTGTTTCTCTTTATTATATGGTATTTTTATGAACTAAATTTATATGCTTTTAAGTCCAATGGGGTACCAAATGATTTGTGTATAAAATCAATTCTTTCACAAAGCACACCTAAATAGTTTCAGCCTATTACTTTGTTTTGCTATTAAATATCATCTTAACCAAATTAAACTAACATTGAAAAAATACAAGAATGTTCAAAATGATTATTTTTGTTGTTATTTTTTTTATGCAGCTCTAGAAATAGATGCAAAGGATTTTTTGTTTTCATTGTATTATATTGCATTTGTAAAACCGAGTTTACGTAAATAAGGTAAATTCCAATACAAGGCCAATTTTTGAAAATTTGATTTCCACCATTTGGTCATGAATAGTTGCAATAATCTTGTGTTTTGTTTCTCTTTATTATATGGTTTTTTTATGAACTAAATTTATATGCTTTTAAGTCTAATGGGGTACCAAATGATTTGTGTATAAAATCAATCCTTTCACAAAGCACACCTAAATAGTTCCAGCCTATTACTTTGTTTTGCTATTAAATTTCATCTTAATCAAATTAAACTAACATTGAAAAAATACAAGAATGTTCAAAATGATTATTTTAGTTGTTATATTTTTTATGCAGCTCTAGAAATAGATGCAAATGATTTTTTGTTTTCTTTGTATTATATTGCATTTTTAAAACCGAGTTTACGTAAATATGGTAAATTCCACTACAAGGCCAATTTTTTAAAATTTGATTTCCACCATTTGATCATGAGTAGTTGCAATAATCTTGTGTTTTGTTTCTCTTTATTATATGGTATTTTTATGAACTAAATTTATATGCTTTTAAGTCCAATGGGGTACCAAATGATTTGTGTATAAAATCAATTCTTTCACAAAGCACACCTAAATAGTTTCAGCCTATTACTTTGTTTTGCTATTAAATATCATCTTAACCAAATTAAACTAACATTGAAAAAATACAAGAATGTTCAAAATGATTATTTTTGTTGTTATTTTTTTTATGCAGCTCTAGAAATAGATGCAAAGGATTTTTTGTTTTCATTGTATTATATTGCATTTGTAAAACCGAGTTTACGTAAATATGGTAAATTCCAATACAAGGCCAATTTTTGAAAATTTGATTTCCACCATTTGGTCATGAATAGTTGCAATAATCTTGTGTTTCGTTTCTCTTTATTAAATGGTTTTTTTATGAACTAAATTTATATGCTTTTAAGTCTAATGGGGTACCAAATGATTTGTGTATAAAATCAATCCTTTCACAAAGCACACCTAAATAGTTGCAGCCTATTACTTCGTTTTGCTATTAAATTTCATCTTAATCAAATTAAACTAACATTGAAAAAATACAAGAATGTTCAAAATGATTATTTTAGTTGTTATATTTTTTATGCAGCTCTAGAAATAGATGCAAAGGATTTTTTGTTTTCATTGTATTATACTGCATTTTTAAAACCGAGTTTACGTCAATATGGTAAATTCCACTAAAAGGCCAATTTGTTAAAATTTGATATCCACCATTTGGTCATGAACAGTTGCAATAATCTTGTGTTTCGTTTCTCTTTATTATATGGTATTTTTATGAACTATGTTTATATGCTTTAAAGTCCAATTGGGTACCAAATGATATGTGTTTAAAATCAACCCGTTCACAAAGCACACCTAAATATTTGCAGCCTATTACTTTGTTTTGCTATTAAATTTCATTTTAATCAAATTAAACTAACATTGAAAAAATACAAGAATGTTCAAAATGATTATTTTAGTTGTTATATTTTTTATGCAGCTCTAGAAATAGATGCAAATGAGTTTTTGTTTTCATTGTATTATATTGCATTTGAAAAACCGAGTTTACGTAAATATGGTAAATTCCACTACAAGGCCAATTTTCTAAAATTTGATTTCCACCATTTGGTCATGAATAGTTGCAATAATCTTGTGTTTTGTTTCTCTTTATTATATGGTATTTTTATGAACTAAATTTATATGCTTTAAAGTCCAATGGGGTACCAAATGATTTGTGTATAAAATCAATCCTTTCACAAAGCACACCGAAATAGTTCCAGCCTATTACTTTGTTTTGCTATTAAATTTCATTTTAATCAAATTAAACTAACATTGAAAAAATACAAGAATGTTCAAAATGATTATTTTTGTTGTTATTTTTTTTATGCAGCTCTAGAAATAGATGCAAAGGATTTTTTGTTTTCATTGTATTATATTGCATTTGTAAAACCGAGTTTACGTAAATATGGTAAATTCCAATACAAGGCCAATTTGTTAAAATTTGATATCCACCATTTGGTCATGAACAGTTGCAATAATCTTGTGTTTCGTTTCTCTTTATTATATGGTATTTTTATGAACTATGTTTATATGCTTTAAAGTCCAATTGGGTACCAAATGATATGTGTTTAAAATCAACCCGTTCACAAAGCACACCTAAATATTTGCAGCCTATTACTTTGTTTTGCTATTAAATTTCATTTTAATCAAATTAAACTAACATTGAAAAAATACAAGAATGTTCAAAATGATTATTTTAGTTGTTATATTTTTTATGCAGCTCTAGAAATAGATGCAAATGAGTTTTTGTTTTCATTGTATTATATTGCATTTGAAAAACCGAGTTTACGTAAATATGGTAAATTCCACTACAAGGCCAATTTTTGAAAATTTGATTTCCACCATTTGGTCATGAATAGTTGCAATAATCTTGTGTTTTGTTTCTCTTTATTATATGGTTTTTTTATGAACTAAATTTATATGCTTTTAAGTCTAATGGGGTACCAAATGATTTGTGTATAAAATCAATCCTTTCACAAAGCACACCTAAATAGTTCCAGCCTATTACTTTGTTTTGCTATTAAATTTCATCTTAATCAAATTAAACTAACATTGAAAAAATACAAGAATGTTCAAAATGATTATTTTAGTTGTTATATTTTTTATGCAGCTCTAGAAATAGATGCAAAGGATTTTTTGTTTTCATTGTATTATAGTATACTGCATTTTTAAAACCGAGTTTACGTCAATATGGTAAATTCCACTAAAAGACCAATTTTTTAAAATTTGATTTCCACCATTTGGTCATGAATAGTTGCAATAATCTTGTGTTTTGTTTCTCTTTATTATATGGTATTTTTATGAACTAAATTTATATGCTTTAAAGTCCAATGGGGTACCAAATGATTTGTGTATAAAATCAATCCTTTCACAAAGCACACCTAAATAGTTCCAGCCTATTACTTTGTTTTGCTATTAAATTTCATCTTAACCAAATTAAAATAACATTGAAAAAATACAAGAATGTTCAAAATGATTATTTTAGTTGTTATATTTTTTATGCAGCTCTAGAAATAGATGCAAAGGATTTTTTGTTTTCATTGTATTATATTGCATTTTTAAAACCGCGTTTACGTCAATATGGTAAATTCCACTACAAGGCCAATTTATTAAAATTTGATTTCCACCATTTGGTCATGAACAGTTGCAATAATCTTGTGTTTCGTTTCTCTTTATTATATGGTATTTTTATGAACTAAATTTATATGCTTTAAAGTCCAATTGGGAACCAAATGTTATGTGTATAAAATTAATCCATTCACAAAGAACACCTAAATAGTTGCAGCCTATTACTTCGTTTTGCTATTAAATTTCATCTTAACCAAATTAAACTAACATTGAAAAAATACAAGAATGTTCAAAATGATTATTTTAGTTGTTATATTTTTTATGCAGCTCTAGAAATAGATGCAAAGGATTTTTTGTTTTCATTGTATTGTACTGCATTTTTAAAACCGCGTTTACGTCAATATGGTAAATTCCACTACAAGGCCAATTTTTTAAAATTTGATTTCCACCATTTGGTCATGAATAGTTGCAATAATCTTGTGTTTTGTTTCTCTTTATTATATGGTATTTTTATGAACTAAATTTATATGCTTTAAAGTCCAATGGGGTACCAAATGATTTGTGTATAAAATCAATCCTTTCACAAAGCACACCTAAATATTTCCAGCCTATTACTTTGTTTTGCTATTAAATTTCAACTTAATCAAATTAAACTAACATTGAAAAAATACAAGAATGTTCAAAATGATTATTTTAGTTGTTATATTTTTTATGCAGCTCTAGAAATAGATGCAAAGGATTTTTTGTTTTCATTGTATTATACTGCATTTTTAAAACCGAGTTTACGTCAATATGGTAAATTCCACTAAAAGGCCAATTTTTTAAAATTTGATTTCCACCATTTGGTCATGAATAGTTGCAATAATCTTGTGTTTTGTTTGTCTTTATTATATGGTATTTTTATGAACTAAATTTATATGCTTTAAAGTCCAATGGGGTACCAAATGATTTGTGTATAAAATCAATCCTTTCACAAAGCACACCTAAATAGTTCCAGCCTATTACTTTGTTTTGCTATTAAATTTCATCTTAACCAAATTAAAATAACATTGAAAAAATATAAGAATGTTCAAAATGATTATTTTAGTTGTTATATTTTTTATGCAGCTCTAGAAATAGATGCAAAGGATTTTTTGTTTTCATTGTATTATACTGCATTTTTAAAACCGAGTTTACGTCAATATTGTAAATTCCACTAAAAGGCCAATTTTTTAAAATTTGATTTCCACCATTTGGTCATGAATAGTTGCAATAATCTTGTGTTTTGTTTCTCTTTATTATATGGTATTTTTATGAACTAGATTTATATGCTTTAAAGTCCAATGGGGTACCAAATGATTTGTGTACAAAATCAATCCTTTCACAAAGCACACCTAAATAGTTCCAGCCTATTACTTTGTTTTGCTATTAAATTTCATCTTAACCAAATTAAAATAACATTGAAAAAATACAAGAATGTTCAAAATGATTATTTTAGTTGTTATATTTTTTATGCAGCTCTAGAAATAGATGCAAAGGATTTTTTGTTTTCATTGTATTATATTGCATTTTTAAAACCGCGTTTACGTCAATATGGTAAATTCCACTACAAGGCCAATTTATTAAAATTTGATTTCCACCATTTGGTCATGAACAGTTGCAATCATCTTGTGTTTTGTTTCTCTTTATTATATGGTATTTTTATGAACTAAATTTATATGCTTTTAAGTCTAATGGGGTACCAAATGATTTGTGTATAAAATCAATCCTTTCACAAAGCACACCTAAATAGTTCCAGCCTATTACTTTGTTTTGCTATTAAATTTCATCTTAACCAAATTAAACTAACATTGAAAAAATACAAGAATGTTCAAAATGATTATTTTAGTTGTTATATTTTTTATGCAGCTCTAGAAATAGATGCAAAGGATTTTTTGTTTTCATTGTATTATATTGCATTTTTAAAACCGCGTTTACGTCAATATGGTAAATTCCACTACAAGGCCAATTTATTAAAATTTGATTTCCACCATTTAGTCATGAACAGTTGCAATAATCTTGTGTTTTGTTTCCCTTTATTATATGGTATTTTTATGAACTAAATTTATATGCTTTAAAGTCCAATGGGGTACCAAATGATTTGTGTATAAAATCAATCCCTTCACAAAGCACACCTAAATAGTTCCAGCCTATTACTTTGTTTTGCTATTAAATTTCATCTTAACCAAATTAAAATAACATTGAAAAAATACAAGAATGTTCAAAATGATTATTTTAGTTGTTATATTTTTTATGCAGCTCTAGAAATAGATGCAAAGGATTTTTTGTTTTCATTGTATTATATTGCATTTTTAAAACCGCGTTTACGTCAATATGGTAAATTCCACTACAAGGCCAATTTATTAAAATTTGATTTCCACCATTTAGTCATGAACAGTTGCAATAATCTTGTGTTTTGTTTCCCTTTATTATATGGTATTTTTATGAACTAAATTTATATGCTTTAAAGTCCAATGGGGTACCAAATGATTTGTGTATAAAATCAATCCCTTCGCAAAGCACACCTAAATAGTTCCAGCCTATTACTTTGTTTTGCTATTAAATTTCATCTTAACCAAATTAAACTAACATTGAAAAAATACAAGAATGTTCAAAATGATTATTTTAGTTGTTATATTTTTTATGCAGCTCTAGAAATAGATGCAAATGATTTTTTGTTTTCTTTGTATTATATTGCATTTTTAAAACCGAGTTTACGTAAATATGGTAAATTCCTCTACAAGGCCAATTTTTTAAAATTTGATTTCCACCATTTGGTCATGAATAGTTGCAATAATCTTGTGTTTTGTTTCTCTTTATTATATGGTATTTTTATGAACTAAATTTATATGCTTTAAAGTCCAATTGGGAACCAAATGTTATGTGTATAAAATTAATCCGTTCACAAAGAACACCTAAATAGTTGCAGCCTATTACTTCGTTTTGCTATTAAATTTCATCTTAACCAAATTAAACTAACATTGAAAAAATACAAGAATGTTCAAAATGATTATTTTAGTTGTTATATTTTTTATGCAGCTCTAGAAATAGATGCAAAGGATTTTTTGTTTTCATTGTATTGTACTGCATTTTTAAAACCGCGTTTACGTAAATATGGTAAATTCCACTACAAGGCCAATTTTTTTAAATTTGATTTCCACCATTTGGTCATGAATAGTTGCAATAATCTTGTGTTTTGTTTCTCTTTATTATATGGTATTTTTATGAACTAAATTTATATGCTTTAAAGTCCAATGGGGTACCAAATGATTTGTGTATAAAATCAATCCTTTCACAAAGCACACCGAAATAGTTCCAGCCTATTACTTTGTTTTGCTATTAAATTTCATTTTAATCAAATTAAACTAACATTGAAAAAATACAAGAATGTTCAAAATGATTATTTTTGTTGTTATTTTTTTTATGCAGCTCTAGAAATAGATGCAAAGGATTTTTTGTTTTCATTGTATTATATTGCATTTGTAAAACCGAGTTTACGTAAATATGGTAAATTCCAATACAAGGCCAATTTGTTAAAATTTGATATCCACCATTTGGTCATGAACAGTTGCAATAATCTTGTGTTTCGTTTCTCTTTATTATATGGTATTTTTATGAACTATGTTTATATGCTTTAAAGTCCAATTGGGTACCAAATGATATGTGTTTAAAATCAACCCGTTCACAAAGCACACCTAAATATTTGCAGCCTATTACTTTGTTTTGCTATTAAATTTCATTTTAATCAAATTAAACTAACATTGCAAAAATACAAGAATGTTCAAAATGATTATTTTAGTTGTTATATTTTTTATGCAGCTCTAGAAACAGATGCAAAGAATTTTTTTGTTTTCATTGTATTGTACTGAATTTTCAAAAACCGAGATTACGTAAATATGGTAAATTCCACTACAAGGCCAATTTTTTAAAATTTGATTTCCACCATTTGGTCATGAATAGTTGCAATAATCTTGTGTTTTGTTTCTCTTTATTATATGGTATTTTTATGAACTAAATTTATATGCTTTTAAGTCTAATGGGGTACCAAATGATTTGTGTATAAAATCAATCCTTTCACAAAGCACACCTAAATAGTTCCAGCCTATTACTTTGTTTTGCTATTAAATTTCATCTTAACCAAATTAAAATAACATTGAAAAAATACAAGAATGTTCAAAATGATTATTTTAGTTGTTATATTTTGTATGCAGCTCTAGAAATAGATGCAAAGGATTTTTTGTTTTCATTGTATTATATTGCATTTTTAAAACCGCGTTTACGTCAATATGGTAAATTCCACTACAAGGCCAATTTATTAAAATTTGATTTCCACCATTTGGTCATGAACAGTTGCAATAATCTTGTGTTTCGTTTCTCTTTATTATATGGTATTTTTATGAACTAAATTTATATGCTTTAAAGTCCAATTGGGAACCAAATGTTATGTGTATAAAATTAATCGGTTCACAAAGAACACCTAAATAGTTGCAGCCTATTACTTCGTTTTGCTATTAAATTTCATCTTAACCAAATTAAACTAACATTGAAAAAATACAAGAATGTTCAAAATGATTATTTTAGTTGTTATATTTTTTATGCAGCTCTAGAAATAGATGCAAAGGATTTTTTGTTTTCATTGTATTGTACTGCATTTTTAAAACCGCGTTTACGTCAATATGGTAAATTCCACTACAAGGCCAATTTTTTAAAATTTGATTTCCACCATTTGGTCATGAATAGTTGCAATAATCTTGTGTTTTGTTTCTCTTTATTATATGGTATTTTTTTGAACTAAATTTATATGCTTTAAAGTCCAATGGGGTACCAAATGATTTGTGTATAAAATCAATCCTTTCACAAAGCACACCTAAATATTTCCAGCCTATTACTTTGTTTTGCTATTAAATTTCATCTTAATCAAATTAAACTAACATTGAAAAAATACAAGAATATTCAAAATGATTATTTTAGTTGTTATATTTTTTATGCAGCTCTAGAAATAGATGCAAAGGATTTTTTGTTTTCATTGTATTATATTGCATTTTTAAAACCGAGTTTACGTCAATATGGTAAATTCCACTAAAAGGCCAATTTTTTAAAATTTGATTTCCACCATTTGGTCATGAATAGTTGCAATAATCTTGTGTTTTGTTTCTCTTTATTATATGGTATTTTTATGAACTAAATTTATATGCTTTAAAGTCCAATGGGGTACCAAATGATTTGTGTATAAAATCAATCCTTTCACAAAGCACACCTAAATAGTTCCAGCCTATTACTTTGTTTTGCTATTAAATTTCATCTTAACCAAATTAAAATAACATTGAAAAAATATAAGAATGTTCAAAATGATTATTTTAGTTGTTATATTTTTTATGCAGCTCTAGAAATAGATGCAAAGGATTTTTTGTTTTCATTGTATTATACTGCATTTTTAAAACCGAGTTTACGTCAATATGGTAAATTCCACTAAAAGGCCAATTTTTTAAAATTTGATTTCCACCATTTGGTCATGAATAGTTGCAATAATCTTGTGTTTTGTTTCTCTTTATTATATGGTATTTTTATGAACTAAATTTATATGCTTTAAAGTCCAATGGGGTACCAAATGATTTGTGTACAAAATCAATCCTTTCACAAAGCACACCTAAATAGTTCCAGCCTATTACTTTGTTTTGCTATTAAATTTCATCTTAATCAAATAAAACTGATATTGAAAAAATACAAGAATGTTCAAAATGATTATCTTAGTTGTTATATTTTTTATGCAGCTCTAGAAATAGATGCAAAGGATTTTTTGTTTTCATTGTATTACATTGCATTTTTAAAACCGCGTTTACGTCAATATGGTAAATTCCACTACAAGGCCAATTTATTAAAATTTGATTTCCACCATTTGGTCATGAACAGTTGCAATCATCTTGTGTTTTGTTTCTCTTTATTATATGGTATTTTTATGAACTAAATTTATATGCTTTTAAGTCAAATGGGGTACCAAATGATTTGTGTATAAAATCAAACCTTTCACAAAGCACACCTAAATAGTTCCAGGCTATTACTTTGTTTTGCTATTAAATTTCATCTTAATCAAATTAAACTAACATTGAAAAAATACAAGAATGTTCAAAATGATTATTTTAGTTGTTATATTTTTTATGCAGCTCTAGAAATAGATGCAAAGGATTTTTTGTTTTCATTGTATTGTACTGCATTTTTAAAACCGCGTTTACGTCAATATGGTAAATTCCACTACAAGGCCAATTTTTTAAAATTTGATTTCCACCATTTGGTCATGAATAGTTGCAATAATCTTGTGTTTTGTTTCTCTTTATTATATGGTATTTTTTTGAACTAAATTTATATGCTTTAAAGTCCAATGGGGTACCAAATGATTTGTGTATAAAATCAATCCTTTCACAAAGCACACCTAAATAGTTCCAGCCTATTACTTTGTTTTGCTATTAAATTTCATCTTAACCAAATTAAAATAACATTGAAAAAATACAAGAATGTTCAAAATGATTATTTTAGTTGTTATATTTTTTATGCAGCTCTAGAAATAGATGCAAAGGATTTTTTGTTTTTATTGTATTATATTGCATTTTTAAAACCGCGTTTACGTCAATATGGTAAATTCCACTACAAGGCCAATTTATTAAAATTTGATTTCCACCATTTGGTCATGAACAGTTGCAATAATCTTGTGTTTTGTTTCTCTTTATTATATGGTATTTTTATGAACTAAATTTATATGCTTTAAAGTCCAATGGGGTACCAAATGATTTGTGTATAAAATCAATCCTTTCACAAAGCACACCTAAATAGTTCCAGCCTATTACTTTGTTTTGCTATTAAATTTCATCTTAACCAAATTAAACTAACATTGAAAAAATACAAGAATGTTCAAAATGATTATTTTAGTTGTTATATTTTTTATGCAGCTCTAGAAATAGATGCAAATGATTTTTTGTTTTCTTTGTATTATATTGCATTTTTAAAACCGAGTTTACGTAAATATGGTAAATTCCTCTACAAGGCCAATTTTTTAAAATTTGATTTCCACCATTTGGTCATGAATAGTTGCAATAATCTTGTGTTTTGTTTCTCTTTATTATATGGTATTTTTATGAACTAAATTTATATGCTTTAAAGTCCAATGGGGTACTAAGTGATTTGTGTATAAAATCAATTCTTTCACAAAGAACACCTAAATAGTTTCAGCCTATTACTTTGTTTTGCTATTAAATTTCATTTTAATCAAATTAAACTAACATTGAAAAAATACAAGAATATTCAAAATGATTATTTTAGTTGTTATATTTTTTATGCAGCTCTAGAAATAGATGCAAATGAGTTTTTGTTTTCATTGTATTATATTGCATTTGAAAAACCGAGTTTACGTAAATATGGTAAATTCCACTACAAGGCCAATTTGTTAAAATTTGATATCCACCATTTGGTCATGAACAGTTGCAATAATCTTGTGTTTCGTTTCTCTTTATTATATGGTATTTTTATGAACTAAATTTATATGCTTTAAAGTCCAATTGGGTACCAAATGTTATGTGTATAAAATCAATCCTTTCACAAAGCACAATTAAATATTTCCAGCCTATTACTTTGTTTTGCTATTAAATTTCATTTTAATCAAATTAAACTAACATTGAAAAAATACAAGAATGTTCAAAATGATTATTTTAGTTGTTATATTTTTTATGCAGCTCTAGAAACAGATGCGAAAGATTTTTTTGTTTTCATTGTATTGTACTGCATTTTCAAAAACCGAGATTACGTAAATATGGTAAATTCCACTACAAGGCCAATTTTTTAAAATTTGATTTCCACCATTTGATCATGAGTAGTTGCAATAATCTTGTGTTTTGTTTCTCTTTATTATATGGTATTTTTATGAACTAAATTTATATGCTTTTAAGTCCAATGGGGTACCAAATGATTTGTGTATAAAATCAATTCTTTCACAAAGCACACCTAAATAGTTTCAGCCTATTACTTTGTTTTGCTATTAAATATCATCTTAACCAAATTAAACTAACATTGAAAAAATACAAGAATGTTCAAAATGATTATTTAAGTTGTTATATTTTTTATGCAGCTCTAGAAATAGATTTGAAGGATTTTTTGTTTTCATTGTATTATATTGTATTTTTAAAACCGCGTTTACGTAAATATGGTAAATTCCACAACAAGGCCAATTTTTTAAAATTTGATTTCCACCATTTGGTCATGAATAGTTGCAATAATCTTGTGTTTTGTTTCTCTTTATTATATGGTATTTTTATGAACTAAATTTATATGCTTTTAAGTCCAATGGGGTACCAAATGATTTGTGTATAAAATCAATCCTTTCACAAAGCACACCTAAATAGTTCCAGCCTATTACTTTGTTTTGCTATTAAATTTCATTTTAATCAAATTAAACTAACATTGAAAAAATACAAGAATGTTCAAAATGATTATTTTTGTTGTTATTTTTTTTATGCAGCTCTAGAAATAGATGCAAAGGATTTTTTGTTTTCATTGTATTATATTGCATTTGTAAAACCGCGTTTACGTCAATATGGTAAATTCCACAACAAGGCCAATTTTTTAAAATTTGATTTCCACCATTTGGTCATGAATAGTTGCAATAATCTTGTGTTTTGTTTCTCTTTATTATATGTTATTTCTATGAACTAAATTTATATGCTTAAAGTCCAATTGGGTACCAAATGATATGTGTATAAAATCAATCCTTTCACAAAGCACACCTAAATATTTCCAGCCCATTACTTTGTTTTGCTATTAAATTTCATTTTAATCAAATTAAACTAACATTGAAAAAATACAAGAATGTTCAAAATGATTATTTTAGTTGTTATATTTTTTATGCAGCTCTAGAAATAGATGCAAATGATTTTTTGTTTTCTTTGTATTATATTGCATTTTTAAAACCGAGTTTACGTAAATATGGTAAATTCCTCTACAAGGCCAATTTTTTAAAATTTGATTTCCACCATTTGGTCATAAACAGTTGCAATAATCTTGTGTTTCGTTTCTCTTTATTATATGGTATTTTTATGAACTAAATTTATATGCTTTTAAGTCCAATGGGGTACTAAGTGATTTCTGTATAAAATCAATCCTCTCACAATGAACACCTAAATAGTTGCAGCCTATTACTTCGTTTTGCTATTAAATTTCATCTTAACCAAATTAAACTAACATTGAAAAAATACAAGAATGTTCAAAATGATTATTTTAGTTGTTATATTTTTTATGCAGCTCTAGAAATAGATGCAAATGATTTTTTGTTTTCTTTGTATTATATTGCATTTTTAAAACCGAGTTTACGTAAATATGGTAAATTCCTCTATAAGGCCAATTTTTTAAAATTTGATTTCCACCATTTGGTCATGAATAGTTGCAATAATCTTGTGTTTTGTTTCTCTTTATTATATGGTATTTTTATGAACTAAATTTATATGCTTTAAAGTCCAATGGGGTACTAAGTGATTTGTGTATAAAATCAATCCTTTCACAAAGAACACCTAAATAGTTTCAGCCTATTACTTTGTTTTGCTATTAAATTTCATTTTAATCAAATTAAACTAACATTGAAAAAATACAAGAATGTTCAAAATGATTATTTTTGTTGTTATATTTTTTATTCAGCTCTAGAAATAGATGCAAAGGATTTTTTGTTTTCATTGTATTATATTGCATTTGAAAAACCGAGTTTACGTAAATATGGAAAATTCCACTACAAGGCCAATTTGTTAAAATTTGATATCCACCATTTGGTCATGAACAGTTGCAATAATCTTGTGTTTCGCTTCTCTTTATTATATGGTATTTTTATGAACTAAATTTATATGCTTTAAAGTCCAATTGGGTACCAAATGATATGTGTATAAAATCAATCCTTTCACAAAGCACACCTAAATATTTCCAGCCTATTACTTTGTTTTGCTATTAAATTTCATTTTAATCAAATTAAACTAACATTGAAAAAATACAAGAATGTTCAAAATGATTATTTTAGTTGTTATATTTTTTATGCAGCTCTCGAAATAGATTTAAAGGATTTTTTGTTTTCATTGTATTATATTGTATTTTTAAAACCGCGTTTACGTCAATATGGTAAATTCCACTACAAGGCCAATTTTTAAAAATTTGATTTCCACCATTTGGTCATGAACAGTTGCAATAATCTTGTGTTTCGTTTCTCTTTATTATATGGTATTTTTATGTACTAAATTTATATGCTTTAAAGTCCAATGGGGTACTAAGTGATTTCTGTATAAAATCAATCCTCTCACAAAGCACACCTTAATTGTTCCAGCCTATTACTTTGTTTTGCTATTAAATTTCATCTTAACCAAATTAAAATAACATTGAAAAAATATAAGAATGTTCAAAATGATTATTTTAGTTGTTATATTTTTTATGCAGCTCTAGAAATAGATGCAAAGGATTTTTTGTTTTCATTGTATTATATTGCATTTTTACAACCGCGTTTACGTCAATATGGTAAATTCCACTACAAGGCCAATTTGTTAAAATTTGATATCCACCATTTGGTATTGAATAGTTGCAATAATCTTGTGTATCGTTTCTCTTTATTATATGGTATTTTTATGAACTAAATTTATATGTTTTAAGTCCAATGGGGTACCAAATGGCATGTGTATAAATTCAATCCTTTCACAAAGCACACCTAAGTAGTTCCACACTATTACTTTGTTTTGCTATTAAATTTCATTTAAAAGAAACTAAACTAACATTGAAAAAATACAAGAATGTTCAAAATGATTATTTTAGTTGTTATATTTTTTATGCAGCTCTAGAAATAGATGCAAAGGATTTTTCGTTTTCATTGTATTATACTGCATTTTTAAAAACCGAGATTACGTAAATATGGTTAATTCAAATACAAGGCCAATATTTTAAAATTTGATTTCCACCATTTGGTCATGAACAGTTGCAATAATCTTGTGTTTGGTTTCTCTTTATTATATGGTATTTTTATGAACTAAATTTATATGCTTTAAAGTCCAATGGGGTACCAAATGATTTGTGTATAAAATCAATCCTTTCACAAAGCACACCTAAATAGTTGCAGCCTATTACTTTGTTTTGCTATTAAATTTCATTTAAAAGAAACTAAACTAACATTGAAAAAATACAAGAATGTTCAAAATGATTATTTTAGTTGTTATATTTTTTATGCAGCTCTAGAAACAGATGCGAAAGATTTTTTTGTTTTCATTGTATTGTACTGCATTTTCAAAAACCGAGATTACGTAAATATGGTAAATTCCACTACAAGGCCAATTTTTTAAAATTTGATTTCCACCATTTGATCATGAGTAGTTGCAATAATCTTGTGTTTTGTTTCTCTTTATTATATGGTATTTTTATGAACTAAATTTATATGCTTTTAAGTCCAATGGGGTACCAAATGATTTGTGTATAAAATCAATTCATTCACAAAGCACACCTAAATAGTTTCAGCCTATTACTTTGTTTTGCTATTAAATATCATCTTAACCAAATTAAACTAAGATTGAAAAAATACAAGAATGTTCAAAATGATTATTTAAGTTGTTATATTTTTTATGCAGCTCTAGAAATAGATGCAAAGGATTTTTTGTTTTCATTGTATTATATTGTATTTTTAAAACCGCGTTTACGTCAATATGGTAAATTCCACAACAAGGCCAATTTTTTAAAATTTGATTTCCACCATTTGGTCATGAATAGTTGCAATAATCTTGTGTTTTGTTTCTCTTTATTATATGGTATTTTTATGAACTAAATTTATATGCTTTTAAGTCCAATGGGGTACCAAATGATTTGTGTATAAAATCAATCCTTTCACAAAGCACACCTAAATAGTTCCAGCCTATTACTTTGTTTTGCTATTAAATTTCATTTTAATCAAATTAAACTAACATTGAAAAAATACAAGAATGTTCAAAATGATTATTTTTGTTGTTATTTTTTTTATGCAGCTCTAGAAATAGATGCAAAGGATTTTTTGTTTTCATTGTATTATATTGCATTTGTAAAACCGAGTTTACGTAAATATGGTAAATTCCACTACAAGGCCAATTTTTTAAAATTTGATTTCCACCATTTGGTCATGAATAGTTGCAATAATCTTGTGTTTTGTTTCTCTTTATTATATGTTATTTCTATGAACTAAATTTATATGCTTAAAGTCCAATTGGGTACCGATCGTTATGTGTATAAAATCAATCCTTTCACGAAGCACACCTAAATATTTCCAGCCCATTACTTTGTTTTGCTATTAAATTTCATTTTAATCAAATTAAACTAACATTGAAAAAATACAAGAATGTTCAAAATGATTATTTTAGTTGTTATATTTTTTATGCAGCTCTAGAAATAGATGCAAATGATTTTTTGTTTTCTTTGTATTATATTGCATTTTTAAAACCGAGTTTACGTAAATATGGTAAAGTCCTCTACAAGGCCAATTTTTTAAAATTTGATTTCCACCATTTGGTCATGAATAGTTGCAATAATCTTGTGTTTCGTTTCTCTTTATTATATGGTATTGTTATGAACTAAATTTATATGCTTTTAAGTCCAATGGGGTACTAAGTGATTTCTGTATAAAATCATTCCTCTCACAATGAACACCTAAATAGTTGCAGCCTATTACTTCGTTTTGCTATTAAATTTCATCTTAACCAAATTAAACTAACATTGAAAAAATACAAGAATGTTCAAAATGATTATTTTAGTTGTTATATTTTTTATGCAGCTCTAGAAATAGATGCAAATGATTTTTTGTTTTCTTTGTATTATATTGCATTTTTAAAACCGAGTTTACGTAAATATGGTAAATTCCTCTATAAGGCCAATTTGTTAAAATTTGATTTCCTCCATTTGGTCATGAATAGTTGCAATAATCTTGTGTTTTGTTTCTCTTTATTATATGGTATTTTTATGAACTAAATTTATATGCTTTAAAGTCCAATGGGGTACTAAGTGATTTGTGTATAAAATCAATCCTTTCACAAAGAACACCTAAATAGTTTCAGCCTATTACTTCGTTTTGCTATTAAATTTCATTTTAATCAAATTAAACTAACATTGAAAAAATACAAGAATGTTCAAAATGATTATTTTTGTTGTTATATTTTTTATGCAGCTCTAGAAATAGATGCAAAGGATTTTTTGTTTTCATTGTATTATATTGCATTTGAAAAACCGAGTTTACGTAAATATGGAAAATTCCACTACAAGGCCAATTTGTTAAAATTTGATATCCACCATTTGGTCATGAACAGTTGCAATAATCTTGTGTTTCGTTTCTCTTTATTATATGGTATTTTTATGAACTAAATTTATATGCTTTAAAGTCCAATGGGGTACCAAGTGATTGTGTATAAAATCAATCCTTTCACAAAGCACATCTAAATAGTTCCAGCATATTACTTTGTTTTGCTATTAAATTTCATTTTAATCAAATTAAACTAACATTTAAAAAATACAAGAATGTTCAAAATGATTATTTTAGTTGTTATATTTTTTATGCAGCTCTCGAAATAGATTTAAAGGATTTTTTGTTTTCATTGTATTATATTGTATTTTTAAAACCGCGTTTACGTCAATATGGTAAATTCCACTACAAGGCCAATTTTTAAAAATTTGATTTCCACCATTTGGTCATGAACAGTTGCAATAATCTTGTGTTTCGTTTCTCTTTATTATATGGTATTTTTATGTACTAAATTTATATGCTTTAAAGTCCAATGGGGTACTAAGTGATTTCTGTATAAAATCAATCCTCTCACAAAGCACACCTTAATTGTTCCAGCCTATTACTTTGTTTTGCTATTAAATTTCATCTTAACCAAATTAAAATAACATTGAAAAAATATAAGAATGTTCAAAATGATTATTTTAGTTGTTATATTTTTTATGCAGCTCTAGAAATAGATGCAAAGGATTTTTTGTTTTCATTGTATTATATTGCATTTTTACAACCGCGTTTACGTCAATATGGTAAATTCCACTACAAGGCCAATTTGTTAAAATTTGATATCCACCATTTGGTATTGAATAGTTGCAATAATCTTGTGTATCGTTTCTCTTTATTATATGGTATTTTTATGAACTAAATTTATATGTTTTAAGTCCAATGGGGTACCAAATGGCATGTGTATAAATTCAATCCTTTCACAAAGCACACCTAAGTAGTTCCACACTATTACTTTGTTTTGCTATTAAATTTCATTTAAAAGAAACTAAACTAACATTGAAAAAATACAAGAATGTTCAAAATGATTATTTTAGTTGTTATATTTTTTATGCAGCTCTAGAAATAGATGCAAAGGATTTTTCGTTTTCATTGTATTATACTGCATTTTTAAAAACCGAGATTACGTAAATATGGTTAATTCAAATACAAGGCCAATATTTTAAAATTTGATTTCCACCATTTGGTCATGAACAGTTGCAATAATCTTGTGTTTGGTTTCTCTTTATTATATGGTATTTTTATGAACTAAATTTATATGCTTTAAAGTCCAATGGGGTACCAAATGATTTGTGTATAAAATCAATCCTTTCACAAAGCACACCTAAATAGTTGCAGCCTATTACTTTGTTTTGCTATTAAATTTCATTTTAATCAAATTAAACTAACATTGAAAAAATACAAGAATGTTCAAAATGATTATTTTAGTTGTTATATTTTTTATGCAGCTCTAGAAACAGATGCGAAAGATTTTTTTGTTTTCATTGTATTGTACTGCATTTTCAAAAACCGAGATTACGTAAATATGGTAAATTCCACTACAAGGCCAATTTTTTAAAATTTGATTTCCACCATTTGGTCATGAACAGTTGCAATAATCTTGTGTTTGGTTTCTCTTTATTATATGGTATTTTTATGAACTAAATTTATATGCTTTAAAGTCCAATGGGGTACCAAGTGATTGTGTATAAAATCAATCCTTTCACAAAGCACATCTAAATAGTTCCAGCCTATTACTTCGTTTTGCTATTAAATTTCATTTTATTCAAATTAAACTAACATTGAAAAAATACAAGAATGTTCAAAATGATTATTTTTGTTGTTATTTTTTTTTATGCAGCTCTAGAAATAGATGCGAAGGATTTTTTGTTTTCTTTGTATTATATTGCATTTTTAAAACCGAGTTTACGTAAATATGGTAAATTCCACTCCAAGGCCAATTTTTTAAAATTTGATTTCCACCATTTGGTCATGAACAGTTGCAATAAGCTTGTGTTTCGTTTCTCTTTATTATATGGTATTTTTATGAACTAAATTTATATGCTTTTAAGTCCAATGGGGTACCAAGTGATTGTGTATAAAATCAATCCTTTCACAAAGCACATCTAAATAGTTCCAGCCTATTACTTCGTTTTGCTATTAAATTTCATTTTATTCAAATTAAACTAACATTGAAAAAATACAAGAATGTTCAAAATGATTATTTTTGTTGTTATTTTTTTTTATGCAGCTCTAGAAATAGATGCGAAGGATTTTTTGTTTTCTTTGTATTATATTGCATTTTTAAAACCGAGTTTACGTAAATATGGTAAATTCCACTCCAAGGCCAATTTTTTAAAATTTGATTTCCACCATTTGGTCATGAACAGTTGCAATAAGCTTGTGTTTCGTTTCTCTTTATTATATGGTATTTTTATGAACTAAATTTATATGCTTTTAAGTCCAATGGGGTACCAAATGATTTGTGTATAAAATCAATCCTTTCACAAAGCACACCTAAATAGTTCCATCCTATTACTTCGTTTTGCTATTAATTTTGTTTTAAACAAATAAAACTAATATTGAAAAAATACAAGAATGTTCAAAAAGATTAGTTTATTTGTTATATTTTTTATGCAGGTCTAGAAATAGATGCACATGATTTTTTGTTTTCTTTGTATTATATTGCATTTTTAAAACCGAGTTTACGTAAATATGGAAAATTTTACTACAGGGCCAATTTTTTAAAATTTGATTTCCACCATTTGGTCATGAACAGTTGCAATAAGCTTGTGTTTCGTTTTTCTTTATTATATGGTATTTTTATGAACTAAATTTATATGCTTTTAAGTCCAATGGGGTACCAAATGATTTGTGTATAAAATCAATCCTTTCACAAAGCACACCTAAATAGTTCCAGCCTATTACTTTGTTTTGCTATTAAATTTCATTTTAATCAAATAAAACTAATATTGAAAAAATACAAGAATGTTCAAAATGATTATGTTCGTTGTTATATTTTTTATGCAGGTCTAGAAATAGATGCAAATGATATTTTGTTTTCTTTGTATAATATTGCATTTTTAAAACCGAGTTTACGTAAATATGGAAAATTTTACTACAAGGAAAATTTTTTAAAATTTGATTTCCACCATTTGGTCATGAATAGTTGCAATAAGCTTGTGTATCGTTTCTCTTTATTATATGGTATTTTTATGAACTAAATTTATATGCTTTTAAGTCCAATGGGGTACCAAATGATTTGTGTATAAAATCAATCCTTTCACAAAGCACACATAAATAATTGCAGCCTATTACTTCGTTTTGCTATTAATTTTGTTTTAAACAAATAAAACTAACATTGAAATAATACAAGAATAATCAAAATGATTATTTTTGTTGTTATTTTTTTTATGCAGCTTCAGAATCAGATGCGAAGAATTTTTTTGTTTTCATTGTATTGTACTGAATTTTCAAAAACCGAGTTTACGTAAATATGGTAAATTCCAATACAAGGCCAATTTTTTAAAATTTGATTTCCACCATTTGGTCATGAATAGTTGCAATAATCTTGTGTTTATTTTCTCTTTATTGTATGGTATTTTTCCGAACTTAATTTATATGCTTTAAAGTCCAATTGGGTACCAAATAATTTGTGTATAAAATCAATCCTTTCACAAAGCACACATAAATAGTTGCAGCCTATTACTTCGTTTTGCTATTAAATTTCATTTTAAATCAAATAAAACTAACATTGAAATAACACAAGAATAATCAAAATGATTATTTTTGTTGTTATTTTTTTTTATGCAGCTCTAGTATTAGATGCGAAAGATTTTTTTGTTTTCATTGTATTATGCTGCATTTTTAAAAACCGAGTTTACGCAAATATGGTAAATTCCAATACAAGGCCAATTTTTTAAAATTTGATTTCCACCATTTGGTCATGAATAGTTGCAATAATCTTGTGTTTTGTTTCTCTTTATTATATGGCATTGTTATGAACTAAATTTATATGCTTTAAAGTCCAATGGGGTACCAAGTGATTGTGTATAAAATCAATCCTTTCACAAAGCACATCTAAACAGCTCCAGCCTATTACTTCGTTTTGCTATTAAATTTCATTTTAATCAAATTAAACTAACATTGAAAAAATACAAGCATATTCAAAATGATTATTTTTGTTGTTATTTTTTTTTATGCAGGTCTAGAAATAGATGCAAATGATTTTTTGTTTTCTTTGTATTATATTGCATTTTTAAAACCGAGTATATGTAAATATGGTAAATTCCACTACAAGGCCAATTTTCTAAATTTTGATTTGCACCATTTGGTCAAGAACAGTTGCAATAATCTTGAGTTTCGTTTCTCTTTATTATATGGTATTTTTATGAACTAAATATGTATGCTTTCAAGTCCAATAGGATACTAAGTCATTTGTGTATAAAATCAATCCTTTCACAGAGCACACCTAAATAGTTCCAGCCTATTACTTCGTTTTGCTATTAATTTTGTTTTAAACAAATAAAACTAATATTGAAAAAATACAAGAATGTTCAAAAAGATTAGTTAAGTTGTTATATTTTTTATGCAGCTCTAGAAATAGATGGAAATGATTTTTTGTTTTCTTCGTATTATATTGCATTTTTAAAACCGAGTTTACGTAAATATGGTAAATTCCACTAGAAAGCCAATTTTCTAAATTTTGATTTGCACCATTTGGTCAAGAACAGTTGCAATAATCTTGAGTTTCGTTTCTCTTTATTATATGGTATTTTTATGAACTAAATTTGTATGCTTTCAAGTCCAATAGGATACTAAGTCATTTGTGTATAAAATCAATCCTTTCACAAAGCACACCTAAATAGTTCCAGCCTATTACTTCGTTTTGCTATTAATTTTGTTTTAAACAAATAAAACTAATATTGAAAAAATACAAGAATGTTCAAAAAGATTAGTTTAGTTGTTATATTTTTTATGCAGGTCTAGAAATAGATGCAAAGGATTTTTTGTTTTCTTTGTATTATATTGCATTTTTAAACCCGAGTTTACGTAAATATGGTAAATTCCACTACAAGGCCAATTTTTTAAAATTTAATTTCAACCATTTGGTCATGAATAGTTGCAATAATCTTGTGTTTTGTTTCTCTTTATTATATGGTATTTTTATGAACTAAATTTATATGCTTTAAAGTCCAATTGGGTACCGAATGATTTGTGTATAAAATCAATCCTTTCACAAAGCACACCTAAATAGTTGCAGCCTATTACTTCGTTTTGCTATTAATTTTGTTTAAAACAAATAAAACTAATATTGAAAAAAATACAAGAATGTTCAAAATGATAATTTTCGTTGTTATATTTTTTATGCAGCTCTAGAAATAGATGCGAAGGATTTTTTTGTTTTCATTGTATTGTACTGAATTTTCAAAAACCGAGTTTACGTAAATATGGTAAATTCCAATACAAGGCCAATTTTTTAAAATGTGAATTCCACCATTTGGTCATAAATAGTTGCAATAATCTTGTGTTTTGTTTCTCTTTATTATATGGTATTTTTATGAACTAAATTTATTTGCTTTCAAGTCCAATGGGGTACCAAATGATTTTTCTATCAGATCAATCCTTTCACAAAGCACACCTAAATAGTTGCAGCCTATTACTTTGTTTTGCTATTAAATTTCATTTTAATCAAATAAAACTAATATTGAAAAAATACAAGAATGTTCAAAATGATTATTTTCGTTGTTATTTTTTTTATGCAGCTCTAGAATTAGATGCGAAGGTTTTTTGTTTTCATTGTATTGTACTGAATTTTCAAAAACCGAGTTTACGTAAATATGGTAAATTCCAATACAAGGCCAATTTTTTAAAATTCAATTTCCACCATTTGGTCATGAACAGTTGCAATAATCTTGTGTTTATTTTCTCTTTATTATATGGTCTTTTTACGAACTTAATTTATATGCTTTAAAGTCCAATTGGGTACCAAATGATTTGTGTATAAAATCAATCCATTCACAAAGCACACATAAATAGTTGCAGCCTATTACTTCGTTTTGCTATTAAATTTCATTTTAAATCAAATAAAACTAACATTGAAATAATACAAGAATAATCAAAATGATTATTTTATTGTTTTTTTTTTTATGCAGCTCTAGAATTATATGCGAAGGATTTTTTGTTTTCATTGTATTATACTGCATTTTTAAAAACCGAGTTTACGCAAATATGGTAAATTCCAATACAAGGCCAATTTTTTAAAATTTGATTTCCACCATTTGGTCATGAATAGTTGCAATAATCTTGTGTTTTGCTTCTCCTTATTATATGGCATTGTTATGAACTAAATGTATATGCTTCAAAGTCCAATGGGGTACCAAGTGATTTGTGTATAAAATCAATCCTTTCACAAAGCACATCAAAATAGCTCCAGCCTATTACTTCGTTTTGCTATTAAATTTCAATTTAATCAAATTAAACTAACATTGAAAAAATACAAGCATAATCAAAATGATTATTTTTGTTGTTATTTTTTTTTATGCAGGTCTAGAAATAGATGCAAATGATTTTTTGTTTTCTTTGTATTATATTGCATTTTTAAAACCGAGTTTACGTAAATATGGAAAATTTTACTACAAGGCCAATTTTTTAAAATTTGATTTCCACCATTTGGTCATGAACAGTTGCAATAAGCTTGTGTTTCGTTTCTCTTTATTATATGGCATTGTTATGAACTAAATTTAATGCTTTTATGTCCAATGGGGTAGCAAATGATTTGTGTATAAAAATCAATCCCTTCACAAAGCACACCTAAATAGTTCCAGCCTATTACTTCGTTTTGCTATTAATTTTGTTTTAAACAAATAAAACTAATATTGAAAAAATACAAGAATGTTCAAAAAGATTAGTTTAGTTGTTATATTTTTTATGCAGGTCTAGAAATAGATGCAAATGATTTTTTGTTTTCTTTGTATTATACTGCATTTTTAAAACCGAGTTTACGTAAATATGGAAAATTTTACTACAAGGCCAATTTTTAAAAATTTGATTTCCACCATTTGGTCATGAATAGTTGCAATAATCTTGTGTTTTGTTTCTCTTTAATATATGGTATTTTTATGAACTAAATGTATATGCTTTTAAGTCCAATGGGGTAGCAAATGATTTGTGTATAAAAATCAATCCATTCACAAAGCACACCTAAATAGTTCCAGCCTGTTACTTCGTTTTGATATTAATTTTGTTTTAAACAAATAAAACTAATATTGAAAAAATACACGAATGTTCAAAATGATTATTTTCGTTGTTATATTTTTTATGCAGCTCTAGAAATAGATGCGAAGGATTTTTTTGTTTTCATTGTATTGTACTGAATTTTCAAAAACCGAGTTTACGTAAATATGGAAAATTTTACTACAAGGAAAATTTTTTAAAATGTGAATTCCACCATTTGGTCATGAATAGTTGCAATAATCTTGTGTTTTGTTTCTCTTTAATATATGGTATTTTTATGAACTAAATTTATATGCTTTTAAGTCCAATGGGGTAGCAAATGATTTGTGTATAAAAATCAATCCTTTCACAAAGCACACCTAAATAGTTCCAGCCTGTTACTTCGTTTTGATATTAATTTTGTTTTAAACAAATAAAACTAATATTGAAAAAATACACGAATGTTCAAAATTATTATTTTCGTTGTTTTATTTTTTATGCAGCTCTAGAAATAGATGGAAATGATTTTTTGTTTTCTTCGTATTATATTGCATTTTTAAAACCGAGTTTACGTAAATATGGTAAATTCCACTAGAAAGCCAATTTTCTAAACTTTGATTTGCACCATTTGGTCAAGAACAGTTGCAATAATCTTGAGTTTCGTTTCTCTTTATTATATGGTATTTTTATGAACTAAATTTGTATGCTTTCAAGTCCAATAGGATACTAAGTCATTTGTGTATAAAATCAATCCTTTCACAAAGCACACCTAAATAGTTCCAGCCTATTACTTCGTTTTGCTATTAATTTTGTTTTAAACAAATAAAACTAATATTGAAAAAATACAAGAATGTTCAAAAAGATTAGTTAAGTTGTTATATTTTTTATGCAGCTCTAGAAATAGATGGAAATGATTTTTTGTTTTCTTCGTATTATATTGCATTTTTAAAACCGAGTTTACGTAAATATGGTAAATTCCACTAGAAAGCCAATTTTCTAAATTTTGATTTGCACCATTTGGTCAAGAACAGTTGCAATAATCTTGAGTTTCGTTTCTCTTTATTATATGGTATTTTTATGAACTAAATATGTATGCTTTCAAGTCCAATAGGATACTAAGTCATTTGTGTATAAAATCAATCCTTTCACAGAGCACACCTAAATAGTTCCAGCCTATTACTTCGTTTTGCTATTAATTTTGTTTTAAACAAATAAAACTAATATTGAAAAAATACAAGAATGTTCAAAAAGATTAGTTAAGTTGTTATATTTTTTATGCAGCTCTAGAAATAGATGGAAATGATTTTTTGTTTTCTTCGTATTATATTGCATTTTTAAAACCGAGTTTACGTAAATATGGTAAATTCCACTAGAAAGCCAATTTTCAAAATTTTGATTTGCACCATTTGGTCAAGAACAGTTGCAATAATCTTGAGTTTCGTTTCTCTTTATTATATGGTATTTTTATGAACTAAATTTGTATGCTTTCAAGTCCAATAGGATACTAAGTCATTTGTGTATAAAATCAATCCTTTCACAAAGCACACCTAAATAGTTCCAGCCTATTACTTCGTTTTGCTATTAATTTTGTTTTAAACAAATAAAACTAATATTGAAAAAATACAAGAATGTTCAAAAAGATTAGTTTAGTTGTTATATTTTTTATGCAGCTCTAGAAATAGATGCAAAGGATTTTTTGTTTTCTTTGTATTATATTGCATTTTTAAAACCGAGTTTATGTAAATATGGTAAATTCCACTACAAGGCCAATTTTCTAAATTTTGATTTGCACCATTTGGTCAAGAACAGTTGCAATAATCTTGAGTTTCGTTTCTCTTTATTATATGGTATTTTTATGAACTAAATATGTATGCTTTCAAGTCCAATAGGATACTAAGTCATTTGTGTATAAAATCAATCCTTTCACAGAGCACACCTAAATAGTTCCAGCCTATTACTTCGTTTTGCTATTAATTTTGTTTTAAACAAATAAAACTAATATTGAAAAAATACAAGAATGTTCAAAAAGATTAGTTAAGTTGTTATATTTTTTATGCAGCTCTAGAAATAGATGGAAATGATTTTTTGTTTTCTTCGTATTATATTGCATTTTTAAAACCGAGTTTACGTAAATATGGTAAATTCCACTACAAGGCCAATTTTTTAAAATTTAATTTCAACCATTTGGTCATGAATAGTTGCAATAATCTTGTGTTTTGTTTCTCTTTATTATATGGTATT
Organism: Anthrax anthrax; assembly: GCA_963971155.1. NCBI lineage: Eukaryota > Metazoa > Arthropoda > Insecta > Diptera > Bombyliidae > Anthrax > Anthrax anthrax. The sequence goes on from OZ020117.1 coordinate 28,624,504, forward strand.
TTTATGAACTAAATTTATATGCTTTAAAGTCCAATGGGGTACCAAGTGATTGTGTATAAAATCAATCCTTTCACAAAGCACATCTAAATAGCTCCAGCCTATTACTTCGTTTTGCTATTAAATTTCATTTTAATCAAATTAAACTAACATTGAAAAAATACAAGCATATTCAAAATGATTATTTTTGTTGTTATTTTTTTTTATGCAGGTCTAGAAATAGATGCAAATGATTTTTTGTTTTCTTTGTATTATATTGCATTTTTAAAACCGAGTTTATGTAAATATGGTAAATTCCACTACAAGGCCAATTTTCTAAATTTTGATTTGCACCATTTGGTCAAGAACAGTTGCAATAATCTTGAGTTTCGTTTCTCTTTATTATATGGTATTTTTATGAACTAAATATGTATGCTTTCAAGTCCAATAGGATACTAAGTCATTTGTGTATAAAATCAATCCTTTCACAGAGCACACCTAAATAGTTCCAGCCTATTACTTCGTTTTGCTATTAATTTTGTTTTAAACAAATAAAACTAATATTGAAAAAATACACGAATGTTCAAAAAGATTAGTTAAGTTGTTATATTTTTTATGCAGCTCTAGAAATAGATGGAAATGATTTTTTGTTTTCTTCGTATTATATTGCATTTTTAAAACCGAGTTTACGTAAATATGGTAAATTCCACTAGAAAGCCAATTTTCTAAATTTTGATTTGCACCATTTGGTCAAGAACAGTTGCAATAATCTTGAGTTTCGTTTCTCTTTATTATATGGTATTTTTATGAACTAAATTTGTATGCTTGCAAGTCCAATAGGATACTAAGTCATTTGTGTATAAAATCAATCCTTTCACAAAGCACACCTAAATAGTTCCAGCCTATTACTTCGTTTTGCTATTAATTTTGTTTTAAACAAATAAAACTAATATTGAAAAAATACAAGAATGTTCAAAAAGATTAGTTTAGTTGTTATATTTTTTGTGCAGCTCTAGAAATAGATGCAAAGGATTTTTTGTTTTCTTTGTATTATATTGCATTTTTAAACCCGAGTTTACGTAAATATGGTAAATTCCACTACAAGGCCAATTTTTTAAAATTTAATTTCAACCATTTGGTCATGAATAGTTGCAATAATCTTGTGTTTTGTTTCTCTTTATTATATGGTATTTTTATGAACTAAATTTATATGCTTTAAAGTCCAATTGGGTACCGAATGATTTGTGTATAAAATCAATCCTTTCACAAAGCACACCTAAATAGTTGCAGCCTATTACTTCGTTTTGCTATTAATTTTGTTTAAAACAAATAAAACTAATATTGAAAAAAATACAAGAATGTTCAAAATGATTATTTTCGTTGTTATATTTTTTATGCAGCTCTAGAAATAGATGCGAAGGATTTTTTTGTTTTCATTGTATTGTACTGAATTTTCAAAAACCGAGTTTACGTAAATATGGTAAATTCCAATACAAGGCCAATTTTTTAAAATGTGAATTCCACCATTTGGTCATAAATAGTTGCAATAATCTTGTGTTTTGTTTCTCTTTATTATATGGTATTTTTATGAACTAAATTTATTTGCTTTCAAGTCCAATGGGGTACCAAATGATTTTTCTATCAGATCAATCCTTTCACAAAGCACACCTAAATAGTTGCAGCCTATTACTTTGTTTTGCTATTAAATTTCATTTTAATCAAATAAAACTAATATTGAAAAAATACAAGAATGTTCAAAATGATTATTTTCGTTGTTATTTTTTTTATGCAGCTCTAGAATTAGATGCGAAGGTTTTTTGTTTTCATTGTATTGTACTGAATTTTCAAAAACCGAGTTTACGTAAATATGGTAAATTCCAATACAAGGCCAATTTTTTAAAATTCAATTTCCACCATTTGGTCATGAACAGTTGCAATAATCTTGTGTTTATTTTCTCTTTATTATATGGTCTTTTTACGAACTTAATTTATATGCTTTAAAGTCCAATTGGGTACCAAATGATTTGTGTATAAAATCAATCCTTTCACAAAGCACACATAAATAGTTGCAGCCTATTACTTCGTTTTGCTATTAAATTTCATTTTAAATCAAATAAAACTAACATTGAAATAATACAAGAATAATCAAAATGATTATTTTTGTTGTTATTTTTTTTATGCAGCTCTAGAATTATATGCGAAGGATTTTTTGTTTTCATTGTATTATACTGCATTTTTAAAAACCGAGTTTACGCAAATATGGTAAATTCCAATACAAGGCCAATTTTTTAAAATTTGATTTCCACCATTTGGTCATGAATAGTTGCAATAATCTTGTGTTTTGCTTCTCCTTATTATATGGCATTGTTATGAACTAAATGTATATGCTTCAAAGTCCAATGGGGTACCAAGTGATTTGTGTATAAAATCAATCCTTTCACAAAGCACATCAAAATAGCTCCAGCCTATTACTTCGTTTTGCTATTAAATTTCATTTTAATCAAATTAAACTAACATTGAAAAAATACAAGCATAATCAAAATGATTATTTTTGTTGTTATTTTTTTTTATGCAGGTCTAGAAATAGATGCAAATGATTTTTTGTTTTCTTTGTATTATATTGCATTTTTAAAACCGAGTTTACGTAAATATAGAAAATTTTACTACAAGGCCAATTTTTTAAAATTTGATTTCCACCATTTGGTCATGAACAGTTGCAATAAGCTTGTGTTTCGTTTCTCTTTATTATATGGCATTGTTATGAACTAAATTTATATGCTTTTATGTCCAATGGGGTAGCAAATGATTTGTGTATAAAAATCAATCCCTTCACAAAGCACACCTAAATAGTTCCAGCCTATTACTTCGTTTTGCTATTAATTTTGTTTTAAACAAATAAAACTAATATTGAAAAAATACAAGAATGTTCAAAAAGATTAGTTTAGTTGTTATATTTTTTATGCAGGTCTAGAAATAGATGCAAATGATTTTTTGTTTTCTTTGTATTATACTGCATTTTTAAAACCGAGTTTACGTAAATATGGAAAATTTTACTACAAGGCCAATTTTTAAAAATTTGATTTCCACCATTTGGTCATGAATAGTTGCAATAATCTTGTGTTTTGTTTCTCTTTAATATATGGTATTTTTATGAACTAAATGTATATGCTTTTAAGTCCAATGGGGTAGCAAATGATTTGTGTATAAAAATCAATCCATTCACAAAGCACACCTAAATAGTTCCAGCCTGTTACTTCGTTTTGATATTAATTTTGTTTTAAACAAATAAAACTAATATTGAAAAAATACACGAATGTTCAAAATGATTATTTTCGTTGTTATATTTTTTATGCAGCTCTAGAAATAGATGCGAAGGATTTTTTTGTTTTCATTTTATTGTACTGAATTTTCAAAAACCGAGTTTACGTAAATATGGAAAATTTTACTACAAGGAAAATTTTTTAAAATGTGAATTCCACCATTTGGTCATGAATAGTTGCAATAATCTGGTGTTTTGTTTCTCTTTAATATATGGTATTTTTATGAACTAAATTTATATGCTTTTAAGTCCAATGGGGTAGCAAATGATTTGTGTATAAAAATCAATCCTTTCACAAAGCACACCTAAATAGTTCCAGCCTGTTACTTCGTTTTGATATTAATTTTGTTTTAAACAAATAAAACTAATATTGAAAAAATACACGAATGTTCAAAATTATTATTTTCGTTGTTTTATTTTTTATGCAGCTCTAGAAATAGATGGAAATGATTTTTTGTTTTCTTCGTATTATATTGCATTTTTAAAACCGAGTTTACGTAAATATGGTAAATTCCACTAGAAAGCCAATTTTCTAAATTTTGATTTGCACCATTTGGTCAAGAACAGTTGCAATAATCTTGAGTTTCGTTTCTCTTTATTATATGGTATTTTTATGAACTAAATTTGTATGCTTTCAAGTCCAATAGGATACTAAGTCATTTGTGTATAAAATCAATCCTTTCACAAAGCACACCTAAATAGTTCCAGCCTATTACTTCGTTTTGCTATTAATTTTGTTTTAAACAAATAAAACTAATATTGAAAAAAATAAAAGAATGTTCAAAATGATTATTTTCGTTGTTATATTTTTTATGCAGCTCTAGAAATAGATGGAAATGATTTTTTGTTTTCTTCGTATTATATTGCATTTTTAAAACCGAGTTTACGTAAATATGGTAAATTCCACTAGAAAGCCAATTTTCAAAATTTTGATTTGCACCATTTGGTCAAGAACAGTTGCAATAATCTTGAGTTTCGTTTCTCTTTATTATATGGTATTTTTATGAACTAAATTTATATGCTTTTAAGTCCAATGGGGTACCAAGTGATTTGTGTATAAAATCAATCCTTTCACAAAGCACATCTAAATAGTTCCAGCCTATTACTTCGTTTTGCTATTAATTTTGTTTTAAACAAATAAAACTAATATTGAAAAAATACAAGAATGTTCAAAATGATTAGTCTAGTTGTTTTATTTTTTATGCTGCTCTAGAAATAGATGCAAAGGATTTTTTCTTTTCTTTGTATCATATTGCATTTTTAAAACCGAGTTTACGTAAATATGGTAAATTCCACTACAAGGCCAATTTTTTAAAATTTGGTTTCCACCATTTGGTCATAAATAGTTGCAATAATCTTGTGTTTTGTTTCTCTTTATTATATGGTATTTTTATGAACTAAATTTATATGCTTTTAAGTCCAATGGGGTACCAAGTGATTTGTGTATAAAATCAATTCTTTCACAAAGCACACCTAAATAGTTCCAGCCTATCACTTCGTTTTGCTATTAATTTTGTTTTAAACAAATGAAACTAATATTGAAAATATTCGAGAATGTTCAAAATGATTATTTTCGTTGTTATATTTTTTATGCAGCTCTAGAAATAGATGCGAAGGATTTTTTTGTTTTCATTGTATTGTACTGAATTTTCAAAAACCGAGTTTACGTAAATATGGTAAATTCCAATACAAGGCAAATTTTTTAAAATTTGATTTCCACCATTTGGCCATGAATAGTTGCAATAATCTTGTGTTTCGTTTCTCTTTATTATATGGTATTTTTATGAACTAAATTTATATGCTTTAAAGTCCAATTGGGTCCCAAATTATTTGTGTATAAAATCAATCCTTTCACAAAGCACACATAAATAGTTGCAGCCTATTACTTCGTTTTGCTATTAAATTTCATTTTAATCAAATAAAACTATCATTGAAAAAATACAAGGATATTCAAAATGATTATTTTTGTTGTTATTTTTTTTATGCAGCTCTAGAATTAGATGCGAAGGAATTTTTGTTTTCATTGTATTATACTGCATTTTTAAAAACCGAGTTTACGTAAATATGGTAAATTCCAATACAAGGCCAATTTTTCAATATTAGATTTCCACCATTTGGTCATGAACAGCTGCAATAATCTTGTGCTTCGTTTCCCTTCATTATATGGTATTTTTATGAACTAAATTTGTATGCTATAAAGTCCAATGGGGTACCAAGTGATTTGTGTATAAAATCAATCCTTTCACAAAGCTCATCTTAATAGTTCCAGCCTATTACTTTGTTTTGCTATTAAATTTCATTTTAATCAAATAAAACTAATATTGAAAAAATACAAGAATGTTCAAAATGATTATTTTCGTTGTTATATTTTTTATGCAGCTCTAGAAATAGATGCGAAGGATTTTTTTGTTTTCATTGTATTGTACTGAATTTTCAAAAACCGAGTTTACGTAAATATGGTAAATTCCAATACAAGGCAAATTTTTTAAAATTTGATTTCCATCATGTGGTCATGAATAGTTGCAATAATCTTGTGTTTCGTTTCTCTTTATTATATGGTATTTTTATGATCTAAATTTATATGCTTTAAAGCCCAATTGGGTACCAAATGATTTGTGTATAAAATCAATCCTTTCACAAAGCAAATCTAAATAGTTCCAGCCTATTACTTCGTTTTGCTATTGAATTTCATTTTAATCAAATTAATCTATAGTTGAAAAAATACAAGGATATTCAAAATGATTATTTTTGTTGTTATTTTTTTTATGCAGGTCTAGAAATAGATGCGAAGGATTTTTTGTTTTCTTTGTGTTATATTGCATTCTTAAAACCGAGTTTACGTAAATATAGTAAATTCCACTCCAAGGCCAATTTTTTAAAATTTGATTTCCACCATTTGGTCATGAACAGTTGCAATAAGCTTGTGTTTCGTTTCTCTTAATTATATGGTATTTTTATGAACTAAATTTATATGCTTTTAAGTCCAATGGGGTACCAAATGATTTGTGTATAAAATCAATCCTTCCACAAAGCACACCTAAATAGTTCCAGCCAATTACTTCGTTTTGCTATTAAATTTCATTTTAAACAAATTAAACTAAGATTGAAATAATACAAGAATAATCAAAATGATTATTTTTGTTGTTACTTTTTTTTATGCAGGTCTAGAAATAGATGCAAATGATTTTTTGTTTTCTTTGTATTATATTGCATTTTTAAAACCGAGTTTATGTAAATATGGTAAATTCCACTACAAGGCCAATTTTCTAAATTTTGATTTGCACCATTTGGTCAAGAACAGTTGCAATAATCTTGAGTTTCGTTTCTCTTTATTATATGGTATTTTTATGAACTAAATATGTATGCTTTCAAGTCCAATAGGATACTAAGTCATTTGTGTATAAAATCAATCCTTTCACAGAGCACACCTAAATAGTTCCAGCCTATTACTTCGTTTTGCTATTAATTTTGTTTTAAACAAATAAAACTAATATTGAAAAAATACAAGAATGTTCAAAATGATTATTTTCGTTGTTATATTTTTTATGCAGCTCTAGAAATAGATGGAAATGATTTTTTGTTTTCTTCGTATTATATTGCATTTTTAAAACCGAGTTTACGTAAATATGGTAAATTCCACTAGAAAGCCAATTTTCTAAATTTTGATTTGCACCATTTGGTCAAGAACAGTTGCAATAATCTTGAGTTTCGTTTCTCTTTATTATATGGTATTTTTATGAACTAAATTTGTATGCTTTCAAGTCCAATAGGATACTAAGTCATTTGTGTATAAAATCAATCCTTTCACAAAGCACACCTAAATAGTTCCAGCCTATTACTTCGTTTTGCTATTAATTTTGTTTTAAACAAATAAAACTAATATTGAAAAAATACAAGAATGTTCAAAAAGATTAGTTTAGTTGTTATATTTTTTGTGCAGCTCTAGAAATAGATGCAAAGGATTTTTTGTTTTCTTTGTATTATATTGCATTTTTAAACCCGAGTTTACGTAAATATGGTAAATTCCACTACAAGGCCAATTTTTTAAAATTTAATTTCAACCATTTGGTCATGAATAGTTGCAATAATCTTGTGTTTTGTTTCTCTTTATTATATGGTATTTTTATGAACTAAATTTATATGCTTTAAAGTCCAATTGGGTACCGAATGATTTGTGTATAAAATCAATCCTTTCACAAAGCACACCTAAATAGTTGCAGCCTATTACTTCGTTTTGCTATTAATTTTGTTTAAAACAAATAAAACTAATATTGAAAAAAATACAAGAATGTTCAAAAAGATTAGTTTAGTTGTTATATTTTTTGTGCAGCTCTAGAAATAGATGCAAAGGATTTTTTGTTTTCTTTGTATTATATTGCATTTTTAAACCCGAGTTTACGTAAATATGGTAAATTCCACTACAAGGCCAATTTTTTAAAATTTAATTTCAACCATTTGGTCATGAATAGTTGCAATAATCTTGTGTTTTGTTTCTCTTTATTATATGGTATTTTTATGAACTAAATTTATATGCTTTAAAGTCCAATTGGGTACCGAATGATTTGTGTATAAAATCAATCCTTTCACAAAGCACACCTAAATAGTTGCAGCCTATTACTTCGTTTTGCTATTAATTTTGTTTAAAACAAATAAAACTAATATTGAAAAAAATACAAGAATGTTCAAAATGATTATTTTCGTTGTTATTTTTTTTATGCAGCTCTAGAATTAGATGCGAAGGTTTTTTGTTTTCATTGTATTGTACTGAATTTTCAAAAACCGAGTTTACGTAAATATGGTAAATTCCAATACAAGGCCAATTTTTTAAAATTCAATTTCCACCATTTGGTCATGAACAGTTGCAATAATCTTGTGTTTATTTTCTCTTTATTATATGGTCTTTTTACGAACTTAATTTATATGCTTTAAAGTCCAATTGGGTACCAAATGATTTGTGTATAAAATCAATCCTTTCACAAAGCACACATAAATAGTTGCAGCCTATTACTTCGTTTTGCTATTAAATTTCATTTTAAATCAAATAAAACTAACATTGAAATAATACAAGAATAATCAAAATGATTATTTTTGTTGTTATTTTTTTTATGCAGCTCTAGAATTATATGCGAAGGATTTTTTGTTTTCATTGTATTATACTGCATTTTTAAAAACCGAGTTTACGCAAATATGGTAAATTCCAATACAAGGCCAATTTTTTAAAATTTGATTTCCACCATTTGGTCATGAATAGTTGCAATAATCTTGTGTTTTGCTTCTCCTTATTATATGGCATTGTTATGAACTAAATGTATATGCTTCAAAGTCCAATGGGGTACCAAGTGATTTGTGTATAAAATCAATCCTTTCACAAAGCACATCAAAATAGCTCCAGCCTATTACTTCGTTTTGCTATTAAATTTCATTTTAATCAAATTAAACTAACATTGAAAAAATACAAGCATAATCAAAATGATTATTTTTGTTGTTATTTTTTTTTATGCAGGTCTAGAAATAGATGCAAATGATTTTTTGTTTTCTTTGTATTATATTGCATTTTTAAAACCGAGTTTACGTAAATATAGAAAATTTTACTACAAGGCCAATTTTTTAAAATTTGATTTCCACCATTTGGTCATGAACAGTTGCAATAAGCTTGTGTTTCGTTTCTCTTTATTATATGGCATTGTTATGAACTAAATTTATATGCTTTTATGTCCAATGGGGTAGCAAATGATTTGTGTATAAAAATCAATCCCTTCACAAAGCACACCTAAATAGTTCCAGCCTATTACTTCGTTTTGCTATTAATTTTGTTTTAAACAAATAAAACTAATATTGAAAAAATACAAGAATGTTCAAAAAGATTAGTTTAGTTGTTATATTTTTTATGCAGGTCTAGAAATAGATGCAAATGATTTTTTGTTTTCTTTGTATTATACTGCATTTTTAAAACCGAGTTTACGTAAATATGGAAAATTTTACTACAAGGCCAATTTTTAAAAATTTGATTTCCACCATTTGGTCATGAATAGTTGCAATAATCTTGTGTTTTGTTTCTCTTTAATATATGGTATTTTTATGAACTAAATGTATATGCTTTTAAGTCCAATGGGGTAGCAAATGATTTGTGTATAAAAATCAATCCATTCACAAAGCACACCTAAATAGTTCCAGCCTGTTACTTCGTTTTGATATTAATTTTGTTTTAAACAAATAAAACTAATATTGAAAAAATACACGAATGTTCAAAATGATTATTTTCGTTGTTATATTTTTTATGCAGCTCTAGAAATAGATGCGAAGGATTTTTTTGTTTTCATTGTATTGTACTGAATTTTCAAAAACCGAGTTTACGTAAATATGGAAAATTTTACTACAAGGAAAATTTTTTAAAATGTGAATTCCACCATTTGGTCATGAATAGTTGCAATAATCTGGTGTTTTGTTTCTCTTTAATATATGGTATTTTTATGAACTAAATTTATATGCTTTTAAGTCCAATGGGGTAGCAAATGATTTGTGTATAAAAATCAATCCTTTCACAAAGCACACCTAAATAGTTCCAGCCTGTTACTTCGTTTTGATATTAATTTTGTTTTAAACAAATAAAACTAATATTGAAAAAATACACGAATGTTCAAAATTATTATTTTCGTTGTTTTATTTTTTATGCAGCTCTAGAAATAGATGGAAATGATTTTTTGTTTTCTTCGTATTATATTGCATTTTTAAAACCGAGTTTACGTAAATATGGTAAATTCCACTAGAAAGCCAATTTTCTAAATTTTGATTTGCACCATTTGGTCAAGAACAGTTGCAATAATCTTGAGTTTCGTTTCTCTTTATTATATGGTATTTTTATGAACTAAATTTGTATGCTTTCAAGTCCAATAGGATACTAAGTCATTTGTGTATAAAATCAATCCTTTCACAAAGCACACCTAAATAGTTCCAGCCTATTACTTCGTTTTGCTATTAATTTTGTTTTAAACAAATAAAACTAATATTGAAAAAATACAAGAATGTTCAAAAAGATTAGTTTAGTTGTTATATTTTTTATGCAGCTCTAGAAATGGATGCAAAGGATTTTTTGTTTTCTTTGTATTATATTGCATTTTTAAACCCGAGTTTACGTAAATATGGTAAATTCCACTACAAGGCCAATTTTTTAAAATTTAATTTCAACCATTTGGTCATGAATAGTTCCAATAATCTTGTGTTTTGTTTCTCTTTATTATATGGTATTTTTATGAACTGAATTTATATGCTTTTAAGTCCAATGGGGTAGCAAATGATTTGTGTATAAAAATCAATCCTTTCACAAAGCACACCTAAATAGTTCCAGCCTATTACTTCGTTTTGATATTTGTTTTACACAAATAAAACTAATATTGAAAAAAATAAAAGAATGTTCAAAATGATTATTTTCGTTGTTATATTTTTTATGCAGCTCTAGAAATAGATGGAAATGATTTTTTGTTTTCTTCGTATTATATTGCATTTTTAAAACCGAGTTTACGTAAATATGGTAAATTCCACTAGAAAGCCAATTTTCAAAATTTTGATTTGCACCATTTGGTCAAGAACAGTTGCAATAATCTTGAGTTTCGTTTCTCTTTATTATATGGTATTTTTATGAACTAAATTTATATGCTTTTAAGTCCAATGGGGTACCAAATGATTTGTGTATAAAATCAATCCTTTCACAAAGCACATCTAAATAGTTCCAGCCTATTACTTCGTTTTGCTATTAATTTTGTTTTAAACAAATAAAACTAATATTGAAAAAATACAAGAATGTTCAAAATGATTAGTCTAGTTGTTTTATTTTTTATGCTGCTCTAGAAATAGATGCAAAGGATTTTTTCTTTTCTTTGTATCATATTGCATTTTTAAAACCGAGTTTACGTAAATATGGTAAATTCCACTACAAGGCCAATTTTTTAAAATTTGGTTTCCACCATTTGGTCATAAATAGTTGCAATAATCTTGTGTTTTGTTTCTCTTTATTATATGGTATTTTTATGAACTAAATTTATATGCTTTTAAGTCCAATGGGGTACCAAGTGATTTGTGTATAAAATCAATTCTTTCACAAAGCACACCTAAATAGTTCCAGCCTATTACTTCGTTTTGCTATTAATTTTGTTTCAAACAAATGAAACTAATATTGAAAATATTCGAGAATGTTCAAAATGATTATTTTCGTTGTTATATTTTTTATGCAGCTCTAGAAATAGATGCGAAGGATTTTTTTGTTTTCATTGTATTGTACTGAATTTTCAAAAACCGAGTTTACGTAAATATGGTAAATTCCAATACAAGGCAAATTTTTTAAAATTTGATTTCCACCATTTGGCCATGAATAGTTGCAATAATCTTGTGTTTCGTTTCTCTTTATTATATGGTATTTTTATGAACTAAATTTATATGCTTTAAAGTCCAATTGGGTCCCAAATTATTTGTGTATAAAATCAATCCTTTCACAAAGCACACATAAATAGTTGCAGCCTATTACTTCGTTTTGCTATTAAATTTCATTTTAATCAAATAAAACTATCATTGAAAAAATACAAGGATATTCAAAATGATTATTTTTGTTGTTATTTTTTTTATGCAGCTCTAGAATTAGATGCGAAGGAATTTTTGTTTTCATTGTATTATACTGCATTTTTAAAAACCGAGTTTACGTAAATATGGTAAATTCCAATACAAGGCCAATTTTTCAATATTAGATTTCCACCATTTGGTCATGAACAGCTGCAATAATCTTGTGCTTCGTTTCCCTTCATTATATGGTATTTTTATGAACTAAATTTGTATGCTATAAAGTCCAATGGGGTACCAAGTGATTTGTGTATAAAATCAATCCTTTCACAAAGCTCATCTTAATAGTTCCAGCCTATTACTTTGTTTTGCTATTAAATTTCATTTTAATCAAATAAAACTAATATTGAAAAAATACAAGAATGTTCAAAATGATTATTTTCGTTGTTATATTTTTTATGCAGCTCTAGAAATAGATGCGAAGGATTTTTTTGTTTTCATTGTATTGTACTGAATTTTCAAAAACCGAGTTTACGTAAATATGGTAAATTCCAATACAAGGCAAATTTTTTAAAATTTGATTTCCATCATGTGGTCATGAATAGTTGCAATAATCTTGTGTTTCGTTTCTCTTTATTATATGGTATTTTTATGATCTAAATTTATATGCTTTAAAGCCCAATTGGGTACCAAATGATTTGTGTATAAAATCAATCCTTTCACAAAGCAAATCTAAATAGTTCCAGCCTATTACTTCGTTTTGCTATTGAATTTCATTTTAATCAAATTAATCTATAGTTGAAAAAATACAAGGATATTCAAAATGATTATTTTTGTTGTTATTTTTTTTATGCAGGTCTAGAAATAGATGCGAAGGATTTTTTGTTTTCTTTGTGTTATATTGCATTCTTAAAACCGAGTTTACGTAAATATAGTAAATTCCACTCCAAGGCCAATTTTTTAAAATTTGATTTCCACCATTTGGTCATGAACAGTTGCAATAAGCTTGTGTTTCGTTTCTCTTTATTATATGGTATTTTTATGAACTAAATTTATATGCTTTTAAGTCCAATGGGGTACCAAATGATTTGTGTATAAAATCAATCCTTCCACAAAGCACACCTAAATAGTTCCAGCCAATTACTTCGTTTTGCTATTAAATTTCATTTTAAACAAATTAAACTAAGATTGAAATAATACAAGAATAATCAAAATGATTATTTTTGTTGTTACTTTTTTTATGCAGCTCTAGTATTAGATGCGAAGGATTTTTTGTTTTCATTGTATTATACTGCATTTTTAAAAACCGAGTTTACGTAAATATGGTAAATTCCAATACAAGGCCAATTATTCAAAATTAGATTTCAACCATTTGGTCATGAACAGTTGCAATAATCTTGTGTTTCGTTTCCCTTCATTATATGGCATTTTTATGAACTAAATTTATATGCTTTAAAGCCCAATTGGGTATCAAATGATTTGTGTATAAAATCAATCCTTTCACAAAGCACATCTAAATAGTTCCAGCCTATTACTTCGTTTTGCTATTAAATTTCATTTTAAACAAATTAAACTAACATTGAAATAATACAAGAATAATCGAAATGATTATTTTTGTTGTTATTTTTTTTATGCAGCTCTAGTATTAGATGCGAAGGATTTTTTGTTTTCATTGTATTATACTGCATTTTTAAAAACCGAGTTTACGCAAATATGGTAAATTCCAATATAAGGCCAATTTTTTAAAATTTGATTTCCACCATTTGGTCATGAATAGTTGCAATATTCTTGTTGTTTGCTTCTCTTTATTATATGGCATTGTTATGAACTAAATTTATATGCTTCAAAGTCCAATGGGGTACCAAGTGATTTGTGTATAAAATCAATCCTTTCACAAAGCACATCTAAATAGCTCCAGCCTATTACTTCGTTTTGCTATTAAATTTCATTTTAAACAAATTAAACTAACATTGAAATAATACAAGAATAATCGAAATGATTATTTTTGTTGTTACTTTTTTTATGCAGCTCTAGTATTAGATGCGAAGGATTTTTTGTTTTCATTGTATTATACTGCATTTTTAAAAACCGAGTTTACGCAAATATGGTAAATTCCAATACAAGGCCAATTTTTTAAAATTTGATTTCCACCATTTGGTCATGAATAGTTGCAATATTCTTGTTGTTTGCTTCTCTTTATTATATGGCATTGTTATGAACTAAATTTATATGCTTTAAAGTCCAATGGGGTACCAAGTGATTTGTGTATAAAATCAATCCTTTCACAAAGCACATCTAAATAGCTCCAGCCTATTACTTCGTTTTGCTATTAAATTTCATTTTAAACAAATTAAACTAACATTGAAATAATACAAGAATAATCGAAATGATTATTTTTGTTGTTATTTTTTTTATGCAGCTCTAGTATTAGATGCGAAGGATTTTTTGTTTTCATTGTATTGTACTGCATTTTCAAAAACCGAGTTTACGTAAATATGGTAAATTCCACTCCAAGGCCAATTTTTTAAAATTTGATTTCCACCATTTGGTCATAAATAGTTGCAATAATCTTGTGTTTCGTTTCTTTTTATTATATGGTATTTTTATGAACTAAATTTATATGTTTTAAAGTCCAATGGGGTACCAAGTGATTTGTGTATAAAATCAATCCTTTCACAAAGCACACCTAAATAGTTGCAGCCTATTACTTCGTTTTGCTATTATATTATCATTTTAATCAAATAAAACTAATATTGAAAAAATACAAGAATGTTCAAAATGATTATTTTAGTTGTTATATTTTTTATGCAGCTCTAGAAATAGATGCGAAGGATTTTTTTGTTTTCTTTGTATTATATTGCATTCTTAAAACCGAGTTTACGTAAATATGGTAAATTCCACTCCAAGGCCAATTTTTTAAAATTTGATTTCCACCATTTGGTCATGAATAGTTGCAATAAGCTTGTGTTTATTTTCTCTTTATTATATGGTATTTTTATGAACTAAATTTATATGCTTTTAAGTCCAATGGGGTACCAAATGATTTGTGTATAAAATCAATCCTTTCACAAAGCACACCTAAATAGTTCCAGCCTATTACTTCGTTTTGCTATTAACTTTGTTTTAAACAAATAAAACTAATATTGAAAAAATACAAGAATGTTCAAAAAGATTAGTTTAGTTGTTATATTTTTTATGCACTCTAGAAATAGATGCGAAGGATTTTTTTGTTTTCTTTGTATTATATTGCATTCTTAAAACCGAGTTTACGTAAATATGGTAAATTCCACTCCAAGGCCAATTTTTTAAAATTTGATTTCCACCATTTGGTCATGAACAGTTGCAATAAGCTTGTGTTTCGTTTCTCTTTATTATATGGTATTTTTATGAACTAAATTTGTATGCTTTAAAGTCCAATAGGATACTAAGTCATTTGTGTATAAAAATCAATCCTTTCACAGAGCACACTTAAATAGTTCCAGCCTATTACTTCGCTTTGCTATTAATTTTGTTCTAAACAAATAAAACTAATATTGAAAAAATACAAGAATGTTCAAAATGATTAGTTTAGTTGTTATATTTTTTATGCAGCTCTAGAAATAGATGCGAAGGATTTTTTGTCTTCTTTGTATCATATTGCATTTTTAAAACCGAGTTTACGTAAATATGGTAAATTCCACTACAAGGCCAATTTTTTAAAATTTGGTTTCCACCATTTGGTCATAAATAGTTGCAATAATCTTGTGTTTTGTTTCCCTTTATTATATGGTATTTTTATGAACTAAATTTATATGCTATAAAGTCCAATGGGGTACCAAGTGAATTGTGTATAAAATCAATCCTTTCACAAAGCACATCTTAATAGTTCCAGCCTATTACTTTGTTTTGCTATTAAATTTCATTTTAATCAAATAAAACTAATATTGAAAAAATACAAGAATGTTCAAAATGATTATTTTTGTTGTTATATTTTTTATGCAGCTCTAGAAATAGATGCGAAGGATTTTTTTGTTTTCATTGTATTGTACCGAATTTTCAAAAACCGAGTTTACGTAAATATGGTAAATTCCAATACAAGGCCAATTATTCAAAATTAGATTTCAACCATTTGGTCATGAACAGTTGCAATAATCTTGTGTTTCGTTTCCCTTCATTATATGGCATTTTTATGAACTAAATTTATATGCTTTAAAGCCCAATTGGGTACCAAATGATTTGTGTATAAAATCAATCCTTTCACAAAGCACATCTAAATAGTTCCAGCCTATTACTTCGTTTTGCTATTAAATTTCATTTTAATCAAATTAATCTAACATTGAAAAAATACAAGGATATTCAAAATGATTATTTTTGTTGTTATTTTTTTTATGCAGGTCTAGAAATAGATGCAAATGATTTTTTGTTTTCTTTGTATTATATTGCATTTTTAAAACCGAGTGTACGTAAATATGGAAAATTTTACTACAAGGCCAATTTTTAAAAATTTGATTTCCACCATTTGGTCATGAATAGTTGCAATAAGCTTGTGTTTCGTTTCTCTTTATTATATGGTATTTTTATGAACTAAATTTATATGCTTTTAAGTCCAATGGGGTACAAAATGATTTGTGTATAAAATCAATCCTTTCACAAAGCACACCTAAATAGTTCCAGCCTATTACTTCGTTTTGCTATTAACTTTGTTTTAAACAAATAAAACTAATATTGAAAAAATACAAGAATGTTCAAAAAGATTAGTTTAGTTGTTATATTTTTTATGCACTCTAGAAATAGATGCGAAGGATTTTTTTGTTTTCTTTGTATTATATTGCATTCTTAAAACCGAGTTTACGTAAATATGGTAAATTCCACTCCAAGGCAAATTTTTTAAAATTTGATTTCCACCATTTGGTCATGAACAGTTGCAATAAGCTTGTGTTTCGTTTCTCTTTATTATATGGTATTTTTATGAACTAAATTTGTATGCTTTAAAGTCCAATAGGATACTAAGTCATTTGTGTATAAAAATCAATCCTTTCACAGAGCACACTTAAATAGTTCCAGCCTATTACTTCGTTTTGCTTTAATTTTGTTTTAAACAAATAAAACTAATATTGAAATAATACAAGAATATTCAAAATGATTATTTTTGTTGTTATTTTTTTTATGCAGCTCTAGAATTAGATGCGAAGGATATTTTGTTTTCATTGTATTATACTGCATTTTTAAAAACCGAGTTTACGTAAATATGGTAAATTCCAATACAAGGCCAATTTTTCAAAATTTGATTTCCACCATTTGGTCATGAACAGTTGCAATAATCTTGTGTTTCGTTTCCCTTCATTATATGGCATTTTTATGAACTTAATTTATATGCTATAAAGTCCAATTGGGTCCCAAATGATTTGTGTATAAAATCAATCCTTTCACAAAGCACATCTAAATAGTTCCAGCCTATTACATTGTTTTGCTATTAAATTTCATTTTAATCAAATAAAACTAATATTGAAAAAATACAAGAATGTTCAAAAAGATTAGTTTAGTTGTTATATTTTTTATGCAGCTCTAGAAATAGATGCGAAGGATTTTTTGTTTTCATTGTATTATACTGCATTTTTAAAAACCGAGTTTACGTAAATATGGTAAATTCCAATACAAGGCCAATTATTCAAAATTAGATTTCAACCATTTGGTCATGAACAGTTGCAATAATCTTGTGTTTCGTTTCCCTTCATTATATGGCATTTTTATGAACTAAATTTATATGCTTTAAAGCCCAATTGGGTACCAAATGATTTGTGTATAAAATCAATCCTTTCACAAAGCACATCTAAATAGTTCCAGCCTATTACTTCGTTTTGCTATTAAATTTCATCTTAACCAAATTAAACTAACATTGAAAAAATACAAGAATGTTCAAAATGATTATTTTAGTTGTTATATTTTTTATGCAGCTCTAGAAATAGATGCAAAGGATATTTTGTTTTCATTGTATTATATTGCATTTTTAAAACCGAGTTTACGTAAATATGGTAAATTCCACTACAAGGCCAATTTTTTAAAATTTGATTTCCACCATTTGGTCATGAATAGTTGCAATAGTCTTGTGTTTTATTTCTCTTTATTATATGGTATTTTTATGAACTAAATTTATATGCTTTAAAGTCCAATTGGGTACCAGATGATTTGTGTATAAAATCAATCCTTTCACAAAGCACACCTAAATAGTTGCAGCCTATTACTTCGTTTTGCTATTAAATTTCATCTTAACCAAATTAAACTAACATTGAAAAAATACAAGAATGTTCAAAATGATTATTTTAGTTGTTATATTTTTTATGCAGCTCTAGAAATAGATGCAAAGGATATTTTGTTTTCATTGTATTATATTGCATTTTTAAAACCGAGTTTACGTAAATATGGAAAATTCCACTACAAAGCCAATTTTTTAAAATTTGATTTCCACCATTTGGTCATGAATAGTTGCAATAATCTTGTGTTTCGTTTCCCTTCATTATATGGCATTTTTATGAACTTAATTTATATGCTAAAAAGTCCAATTGGGTCCCAAATGATTTGTGTATAAAATCAATCCTTTCACAAAGCACATCTAAATAGTTCCAGCCTATTACATTGTTTTGCTATTAAATTTCATTTTAATCAAATAAAACTAATATTGAAAAAATACAAGAATGTTCAAAAAGATTAGTTTAGTTGTTATATTTTTTATGCAGCTCTAGAAATAGATGCGAAGGATTTTTTTGTTTTCATTGTATTGTACTGAATTTTCAAAAACCTAGTTTACGTAAATATGGTAAATTCCAATACAAGGCAAATTTTTTAAAATTTGATTTCCACCATGTGGTCATGAATAGTTGCAATAATCTTGTGTTTCGTTTCTCTTTATTATATGGTATTTTTATGAACTGAATTTATATGCTTTTAAGTCCAATGGGGTACCAAATGATTTGTGTATAAAATCAATCCTTTCACAAAGCACACCTAAATAGTTCCAGCCTATTACATTGTTTTGCTATTAAATTTCATTTTAATCAAATAAAACTAATATTGAAAAAATACAAGAATGTTCAAAATGATTAGTTTAGTTGTTATATTTTTTATGCAGCTCTAGAAATAGATGCGAAGGATTTTTTGTTTTCTTTGTATCATATTGCATTTTTAAAACCGAGTTTACGTAAATATGGTAAATTCCACTACAAGGCCAATTTTTTAAAATTTGTTTTCCACCATTTGGTCATAAATAGTTGCAATAATCTTGTGTTTCGTTTCTCTTTATTATATGGTATTTTTATGAACTGAATTTATATACTTTTAAGTTCAATGGGGTACCAAATGATTTGTGTATAAAATCAATCCTTTCACAAAGCACACCTAAATAGTTCCAGCCTATTACTTCGTTTTGCTATTAATTTTGTTTTAAACAAATAAAACTAATATTGAAATAATACAAGAATATTCAAAATGATTATTTTTGTTGTTATTTTTTTTATGCAGCTCTAGAATTAGATGCGAAGGATATTTTGTTTTCATTGTATTATACTGCATTTTTAAAAACCGAGTTTACGTAAATATGGTAAATTCCAATACAAGGCCAATTTTTCATAATTTGATTTCCACCATTTGGTCATGAACAGTTGCAATAATCTTGTGTTTCGTTTCCCTTCATTATATGGCATTTTTATGAACTTAATTTATATGCTATAAAGTCCAATTGGGTCCCAAATGATTTGTGTATAAAATCAATCCTTTCACAAAGCACATCTAAATAGTTCCAGCCTATTACATTGTTTTGCTATTAAATTTCATTTTAATCAAATAAAACTAATATTGAAAAAATACAAGAATGTTCAAAATGATTAGTTTAGTTGTTATATTTTTTATGCAGCTCTAGAAATAGATGCGAAGGATTTTTTGTTTTCTTTGTATCATATTGCATTTTTAAAACCGAGTTTACGTAAATATGGTAAATTCCACTACAAGGCCAATTTTTTAAAATTTGTTTTCCACCATTTGGTCATAAATAGTTGCAATAATCTTGTGTTTCGTTTCTCTTTATTATATGGTATTTTTATGAACTGAATTTATATACTTTTAAGTTCAATGGGGTACCAAATGATTTGTGTATAAAATCAATCCTTTCACAAAGCACACCTAAATAGTTCCAGCCTATTACTTCGTTTTGCTATTAATTTTGTTTTAAACAAATAAAACTAATATTGAAATAATGCAAGAATATTCAAAATGATTATTTTTGTTGTTATTTTTTTTATGCAGCTCTAGAATTAGATGCGAAGGATATTTTGTTTTCATTGTATTATACTGCATTTTTAAAAACCGAGTTTACGTAAATATGGTAAATTCCAATACAAGGACAATTTTTTAAAATTTGATTTCCACCATTTGGTCATGAACAGTTGCAATAATCTTGTGTTTCGTTTCCCTTCATTATATGGCATTTTTATGAACTTAATTTATATGCTATAAAGTCCAATTGGGTCCCAAATGATTTGTGTATAAAATCAATCCTTTCACAAAGCACATCTAAATAGTTCCAGCCTATTACATTGTTTTGCCATTAAATTTCATTTTAATCAAATAAAACTAATATTGAAAAAATACAAGAATGTTCAAAAAGATTAGTTTAGTTGTTATATTTTTTATGCAGCTCTAGAAATAGATGCGAAGGATTTTTTTGTTTTCATTGTATTATACTGAATTTTCAAAAACCGAGTTTACGTAAATATGGTAAATTCCAATACAAGGCAAATTTTTTAAAATTTGATTTCCACCATGTGGTCATGAATAGTTGCAATAATCTTGTGTTTATTTTCTCTTTATTATATGGTATTTTTATGATCTAAATTTATATGCTTTAAAGCCCAATTGGGTACCAAATGATTTGTGTATAAATTCAATCCTTTCACAAAGCACATCTAAATAGTTCCAGCCTATTACTTCGTTTTGCTATTAAATTTCATTTTAATCAAATTAAACTAACATTGAAAAAAAACAAGGATATTCAAAATGATTATTTTCGTTGTTATTTTTTTTATGCAGGTCTAGAAATAGATGCAAAGGATTTTTTGTTTTCTTTGTATCATATTGCATTTTTAAAACCGAGTTTACGTAAAAATGGTAAATTCCACTACAAGGCCAATTTTTTAAAATTTGGTTTCCACCATTTAGTCATAAATAGTTGCAATAATCTTCTATGGTAAATTCCACTACAAGGCCAATTTGTTAAAATTTGGTTTCCACCATTTGGTCATAAATAGTTGCAATAATCTTGTGTTTCGTTTCTCTTTATTATATAGTATTTTTATGAACTAAATTTATATGCTTTAAAGTCCAATGGGGTACTAAGTGATTTGTGTATAAAATCAATCCTTTCACAAAGAAGACCTAAATAGTTCCAGCCTATTACTTTGTTTTGCTATTAAATTTCATTTTAATCAAATAAAACTAATATTGAAAAAATACAAGAATGTTCAAATTTTCGTTGTTATATTTTTTATGCAGCTCTAGAAATAGATGAGAAGGATTTTTTTGTTTTCATTGTATTGTACTGAATTTTCAAAAACCGAGTTTACGTAAATATGGTAAACTTTAATACAAGGCAAATTTTTTAAAATTTGATTTCCACCATGTGGTCATGAATAGTTGCAATAATCTTGTGTTTAGTTTCTCTTTATTATATGGTATTTTTATGATCTAAATTTATATGCTTTAAAGCCCAATTGGGTACCAAATGATTTGTGTATAAATTCAATCCTTTCACAAAGCACATCTAAATTGTTCCAGCCTATTACATCGTTTTGCTATTAAATTTCATTTTAATCAAATTAAACTAACATTGAAAAAATACAAGGATATTCAAAATGATTATTTTTGTTGTTATTTTTTTTATGCAGGTCTAGAAATAGATGCGAAGGATTTTTTGTTTTCTTTGTATTATATTGCATTTTTAAAACCGAGTTTACGTAAATATGGTAAATTCCAATACAAGGCCAATTTTTAAAAATTTGATTTGCACCATTTGGTCATGAACAGTTGCAATAAGCTTGTGTTTCGTTTCTCTTTATTATATGGTATTTTTATGAACTAAATTTATATGCTTTTAAGTCCAATGGGGTACCAAATGATTTGTGTATAAAATCAATCCTTTCACAAAGCACACCTAAATAGTTCCAGCCTATTACTTCGTTTTGCTATTAATTTTGTTTTAAACAAATAAAACTAATATTGAAAAAATACAAGACCGTTCAAAATGAATAGTTTAGTTGTTATATTTTTTATGCAGCTCTAGAAATAGATGCAAAGGATTTTTTGTTTTCTTTGTATCATATTGCATTTTTAAAACCGAGTTTACGTAAATATGGTAAATTCCACTACAAGGCCAATTTTTTAAAATTTGGTTTCCACCATTTGGTCATAAATAGTTCCAATAATCTTGTGTTTCGTTTCTCTTTATTATATGGTATTTTTATGAACTAAATTTATATACTTTTAAGTCCAATGGGGTACCAAATGATTTGTGTATAAAATCAATCCTTTCACAAAGCACACCTAAATAGTTCCAGCCTATTACTTCGTTTTGCTATTAACTTTGTTTTAAACAAATAAAACTAATATTGAAATAATACAAGACTAATCAAAATGATTATTTTTGTTGTTATTTTTTTTATGCAGCTCTAGAAATAGATGCAAAGGATTTTTTGTTTTCTTTGTATCATATTGCATTTTTAAAACCGAGTTTACGTAAATATGGTAAATTCCAATACAAGGCCAATTTTTCAAAATTTGATTTCCACCATTTGGTCATGACAAGTTGCAATAATCTTGTGTTTCGTTTCCCTTCATTATATGGCATTTTTATGAACTTAATTTATATGCTATAAAGTCCAATTGGGTCCCAAATGATTTGTGTATAAAATCAATCCTTTCACAAAGCACATCTAAATAGTTCCAGCCTATTACTTTGTTTTGCTATTAAATTTCATTTTAATCAAATAAAACTAATATTGAAAAAATACAAGAATGTTCAAAATGATTATTTTCGTTGTTATATTTTTTATGCAGCTCTAGAAATAGATGCGAAGGATTTTTTTGTTTTCATTGTATTGTACTGAATTTTCAAAAACCGAGTTTACGTAAATATGGTAAATTCCAATACAAGGCAAATTTTTTAAAATTTGATTTCCACCATGTGGTCATGAATAGTTGCAATAATCTTGTGTTTCGTTTCTCTTTATTATATAGTATTTTTATGAACTAAATTTACATGCTTTAAAGTCCAATGGGGTACCAAATGATTTGTGTATAAAATCAATCCTTTCACAAAGCACATCTAAATAGTTCCAGCCTATTACTTCGTTTTGCTATTAATTTTGTTTTAGACAAATAAAACTAATATTGAAAAAATACAAGAATGTTCAAAATGATTATTTTAGTTGTTATATTTTTTATGCAGCTCTAGAAATAGATGCAAAGGATTTTTTGTTTTCTTTGTATCATATTGCATTTTTAAAACCGAGTTTACGTAAATATGGTAAATTCCACTACAAGGCCAATTTGTTAAAATTTGGTTTCCACCATTTGGTCATAAATAGTTGCAATAATCTTGTGTTTCGTTTCTCTTTATTATATGGTATTTTTATGAACTAAATTTATATGCTTTAAAGTCCAATGGGGTACTAAGTGATTTGTGTATAAAATCAATCCTTTCACAAAGAAGACCTAAATAGTTCCAGCCTATTACTTTGTTTTGCTATTAAATTTCATTTTAATCAAATAAAACTAATATTGAAAAAATACAACAATGTTCAAAATGATTATTTTCGTTGTTATATTTTTTATGCAGCTCTAGAAATAGATGCGAAGGGTTTTTTTGTTTTCATTGTATTGTACTGAATTTTCAAAAACCGAGTTTACGTAAATATGGTAAATTCCAATACAAGGCAAATTTTTTAAAATTTGATTTCCACCATGTGGTCATGAATAGTTGCAATAATCTTGTGTTTATTTTCTCTTTATTATATGGTATTTTTATGATCTAAATTTATATGCTTTAAAGCCCAATTGGGTACCAAATGATTTGTGTATAAATTCAATCCTCTCACAAAGCACATCTAAATAGTTCCAGCCTATTACTTCGTTTTGCTATTAAATTTCATTTTAATCAAATTAAACTAACATTGAAAATATACAAGGATATTCAAAATGATTATTTTTGTTGTTATTTTTTTTATGCAGGTCTAGAAATAGATGCGAAGGATTTTTTGTTTTCTTTGTATTATATTTCATTTTTACAACCGAGTTTACGTAAATATGGTAAATTACACTACAAGGCCAATTTTTTAAATTTTGATTTCCACCATTTGGTCATGAACAGTTGCAATAAGCTTGTGTTTCGTTTCTCTTTATTATATGGTGTTTTTATGAACTAAATTTATATGCTTTAAAGCCCAATTGGGTACCAAATGATTTGTGTATAAATTCAATCCTTTCACAAAGCACATCTAAATAGTTCCAGCCTATTACTTCGTTTTGCTATTAAATTTCATTTTAATCAAATTAAACTAACATTGAAAAAATACAAGGATATTCAAAATGATTATTTTTGTTGTTATTTTTTTTATGCAGGTCTAGAAATAGATGCAAAGGATTTTTTGTTTTCTTTGCATCATATTGCATTTTTAAAACCGAGTTTACGTAAATATGGTAAATTCCACTACAAGGCCAATTTTTTAAAATTTGGTTTCCACCATTTGGTCATAAATAGTTGCAATAATCTTGTGTTTCGTTTCTCTTTATTATATGGTATTTTTATGAACTAAATTTACATGCTTTAAAGTCCAATGGGGTACCAAATGATTTGTGTATAAAATCAATCCTTTCACAAAGCACACCTAAATAGTTCCAGTCTATTACTTCGTTTTGCTATTAATTTTGTTTTAGACAAATAAAACTAATATTGAAAAAATACAAGAATGTTCAAAATGATTATTTTAGTTGTTATATTTTTTATGCAGCTCTAGAAATAGATGCAAAGGATTTTTTGTTTTCTTTGTATCATATTGCATTTTTAAAACCGAGTTTACGTAAATATGGTAAATTCCACTACAAGGCCAATTTGTTAAAATTTGGTTTCCACCATTTGGTCATAAATAGTTGCAATAATCTTGTGTTTCGTTTCTCTTTATTATATGGCATTGTTATGAACTAAATTTATATGCTTTAAAGTCCAATGGGGTACCAAGTGATTTGTGTATAAAATCAATCCTTTCACAAAGAAGACCTAAATAGTTCCAGCCTATTACTTTGTTTTGCTATTAAATTTCATTTTAATCAAATTAAACTAACATTGAAAAAATACAAGAATGTTCAAAATGATTATTTTAGTTGTTATATTTTTTATGCAGCTCTAGAAATAGATTTAAAGGATTTTTTGTTTTCATTGTATTATATTGTATTTTTAAAACCGCGTTTACGTCAATATGGTAAATTCCACAACAAGGCCAATTTTTTAAAATTTGATTTCCACCATTTGGTCATGAATAGTTGCAATAATCTTGTGTTTCGTTTCTCTTTATTATATGGTATTTTTATGAACTAAATTTATATGCTTTTAAGTCCAATGGGGTACCAAATGATTTGTGTATAAAATCAATCCTTTCACAAAGCACACCTAAATAGTTCCAGCCTATTACTTCGTTTTGCTATTAATTTTGTTTTAAACAAATAAAACTAATATTGAAAAAATACAAGACCGTTCAAAATGATTATTTTAGTTGTTATATTTTTTATGCAGCTCGAGAAATAGATGCGAAGGATTTTTTGTTTTCTTTGTATTATATTGCATTTTTAAAACCGAGTTTACGTAAATATGGTAAATTCCACTACAAGGCCAATTTTTTATATTTTGATTTCCACCATTTGGTCAGGAACAGTTGCAATAATCTTGTGTTTTGTTTCTCTTTATTATATGGTATTTTTATGAACTAAATTTGTATGCTTTGAAGTCCAATAGGATACTATGTCATTTGTGTATAAAAATCAATCCTTTCACAGAGCACACCTAAATAGTTCCAGCCTATTACTTCGTTTTGCTATTAATTTTGTTTTAAACAAATAAAATTAATATTGAAAAAATACAACAATGTTCAAAATGATTAGTTTAATTGTTATATTTTTTATGCAGCTCTAGAAATAGATGCAAAGGATTTTTTGTGTTCTTTGCATTATATTGCATTTTTAAAACCGAGTTTACGTAAATATGGTAAATTCCAATACAAGGCCAATTTTTTAAAATTTGATTTCAACCATTTGGTCATGAACAGTTGCAATAATCTTGTGTTTTGTTTCTCTTTATTATATGGTATTTTTAAGAACTAAATTTATATGCTTTTAAGTCCAATGGGGTACCAAATGATTTGTGTATAAAATCAATCCTTTCACAAAGCATACCTAAATAGTTCCAGCCTATTACTTCGTTTTGCTATTAATTTTGTTTTAAACAAATAAAACTAATATTGAAAAAATACAAGAATGTTCAAAATGATTAGTTTAGTTGTTATATTTTTTATGCAGCTCTAGAAAAAGATGCAAAGGATTTTTTGTTTTCTTTGTATTATATTGCATTTTTAAAACCGAGTTTACGTAAATATGGTAAATTCCACTACAAGGCCAATTTTTTAAAATTTGGTTTCCACCATTTGGTCAGAAATAGTTGAAATAATCTTGTGTTTCGTTTCTCTTTATTATATGGTATTTTTATGAACTAAATTTATATGCTTTTAAGTCCAATGGGGTACCAAATGATTTGTGTATAAAATCAATCCTTTCACAAAGCACACTTAAATAGTTGCAGCCTATTACTTTGTTTTGCTATTAAATTTCATTTTTAATCAAATGAAACTAACAGTGAAATAATACAAGAATAATCAAAATGATAATTTTCGTTATTTTTTTATGCAGCTCCAGAAATAGATGCGAAGGATTTTTTGTTTTAATTGTATTATACTGCATTTTTAAAAACCGAGTTTACGTAAATATGGTAAATTCCAATACAAGGCCAATTTTTTAAAATTTGATTTCCACCATTTGGTCATGAATAGTTGCAATAATCTTGTGTTTCGTTTCCCTTCATTATATGGCATTTTTATGAACTAAATTTATATGCTTTTAAGTCCAATGGGGTACCAAATGATTTGTGTATAAAATCAATCCTTTCACAAAGCACACTTAAATAGTTGCAGCCTATTACTTTGTTTTGCTATTAAATTTCATTTTTAATCAAATGAAACTAACAGTGAAATAATACAAGAATAATCAAAATGATAATTTTCGTTATTTTTTTATGCAGCTCCAGAAATAGATGCGAAGGATTTTTTGTTTTAATTGTATTATACTGCATTTTTAAAAACCGAGTTTACGTAAATATGGTAAATTTCAATACAAGGCCAATTTTTCAAAATTTGATTTCCACCATTTGGTCATGAATAGTTGCAATAATCTTGTGTTTCGTTTCCCTTCATTATATGGCATTTTTATGAACTAAATTTATATGCTTTAAAGTCCAATGGGGTACCAAGTGATTTGTGTATAAAATCAATCCTTTCACAAAGCACATCTAAATAGTTCCAGCCTATTACTTCGTTTTGCTATTAAATTTCATTTTAATCAAATTAAACTAACATTGAAAAAATACAAGGATATTCAAAATGATTATTTTTGTTGTTATTTTATTTATGCAGCTCTTGAAATAGATGCGAAGGATTTTTTTGTTTTCATTGAATTGTACTGAATTTTCAAAAACCGAGTTTACGTAAATATGGTAAATTCCAATACAAGGCAAATTTTTCAAAATTTGATTTCCACCATTTGGTCATGAATAGTTGCAATAATCTTGTGTTTCGTTTCCTTTCATTATATGGCATTTTTATGAAATAAATTTATATGCTTTAAAGTCAAATGGGGTACCAAATGATTTGTGTATAAAATCAATCCTTTCACAAAGCACATTTAAATAGTTGCAGCCTATTACTTTGTTTTGCTATTAAATTTCATTTTTAATCAAATGAAACTAACAGTGAAATAATACAAGAATAATCAAAATGATAATTTTTGTTATTTTTTTATGCAGGTCTAGAAATAGATGCGAAGGATTTTTTGTTTTCTTTGTATTATATTTCATTTTTACAACCGAGTTTACGTAAATATGGTAAATTACACTACAAGGCCAATTTTTTAAATTTTGATTTCCACCATTTGGTCATGAACAGTTGCAATAAGCTTGTGTTTCGTTTCTCTTTATTATATGGTGTTTTTATGAACTAAATTTATATGCTTTAAAGCCCAATTGGGTACCAAATGATTTGTGTATAAATTCAATCCTTTCACAAAGCACATCTAAATAGTTCCAGCCTATTACTTCGTTTTGCTATTAAATTTCATTTTAATCAAATTAAACTAACATTGAAAAAATACAAGGATATTCAAAATGATTATTTTTGTTGTTATTTTTTTTATGCAGGTCTAGAAATAGATGCAAAGGATTTTTTGTTTTCTTTGCATCATATTGCATTTTTAAAACCGAGTTTACGTAAATATGGTAAATTCCACTACAAGGCCAATTTTTTAAAATTTGGTTTCCACCATTTGGTCATAAATAGTTGCAATAATCTTGTGTTTCGTTTCTCTTTATTATATGGTATTTTTATGAACTAAATTTACATGCTTTAAAGTCCAATGGGGTACCAAATGATTTGTGTATAAAATCAATCCTTTCACAAAGCACACCTAAATAGTTCCAGTCTATTACTTCGTTTTGCTATTAATTTTGTTTTAGACAAATAAAACTAATATTGAAAAAATACAAGAATGTTCAAAATGATTATTTTAGTTGTTATATTTTTTATGCAGCTCTAGAAATAGATGCAAAGGATTTTTTGTTTTCTTTGTATCATATTGCATTTTTAAAACCGAGTTTACGTAAATATGGTAAATTCCACTACAAGGCCAATTTGTTAAAATTTGGTTTCCACCATTTGGTCATAAATAGTTGCAATAATCTTGTGTTTCGTTTCTCTTTATTATATGGCATTGTTATGAACTAAATTTATATGCTTTAAAGTCCAATGGGGTACCAAGTGATTTGTGTATAAAATCAATCCTTTCACAAAGAAGACCTAAATAGTTCCAGCCTATTACTTTGTTTTGCTATTAAATTTCATTTTAATCAAATTAAACTAACATTGAAAAAATACAAGAATGTTCAAAATGATTATTTTAGTTGTTATATTTTTTATGCAGCTCTAGAAATAGATTTAAAGGATTTTTTGTTTTCATTGTATTATATTGTATTTTTAAAACCGCGTTTACGTCAATATGGTAAATTCCACAACAAGGCCAATTTTTTAAAATTTGATTTCCACCATTTGGTCATGAATAGTTGCAATAATCTTGTGTTTCGTTTCTCTTTATTATATGGTATTTTTATGAACTAAATTTATATGCTTTTAAGTCCAATGGGGTACCAAATGATTTGTGTATAAAATCAATCCTTTCACAAAGCACACCTAAATAGTTCCAGCCTATTACTTCGTTTTGCTATTAATTTTGTTTTAAACAAATAAAACTAATATTGAAAAAATACAAGACCGTTCAAAATGATTATTTTAGTTGTTATATTTTTTATGCAGCTCGAGAAATAGATGCGAAGGATTTTTTGTTTTCTTTGTATTATATTGCATTTTTAAAACCGAGTTTACGTAAATATGGTAAATTCCACTACAAGGCCAATTTTTTATATTTTGATTTCCACCATTTGGTCAGGAACAGTTGCAATAATCTTGTGTTTTGTTTCTCTTTATTATATGGTATTTTTATGAACTAAATTTGTATGCTTTGAAGTCCAATAGGATACTATGTCATTTGTGTATAAAAATCAATCCTTTCACAGAGCACACCTAAATAGTTCCAGCCTATTACTTCGTTTTGCTATTAATTTTGTTTTAAACAAATAAAATTAATATTGAAAAAATACAACAATGTTCAAAATGATTAGTTTAATTGTTATATTTTTTATGCAGCTCTAGAAATAGATGCAAAGGATTTTTTGTGTTCTTTGCATTATATTGCATTTTTAAAACCGAGTTTACGTAAATATGGTAAATTCCAATACAAGGCCAATTTTTTAAAATTTGATTTCAACCATTTGGTCATGAACAGTTGCAATAATCTTGTGTTTTGTTTCTCTTTATTATATGGTATTTTTAAGAACTAAATTTATATGCTTTTAAGTCCAATGGGGTACCAAATGATTTGTGTATAAAATCAATCCTTTCACAAAGCATACCTAAATAGTTCCAGCCTATTACTTCGTTTTGCTATTAATTTTGTTTTAAACAAATAAAACTAATATTGAAAAAATACAAGAATGTTCAAAATGATTAGTTTAGTTGTTATATTTTTTATGCAGCTCTAGAAAAAGATGCAAAGGATTTTTTGTTTTCTTTGTATTATATTGCATTTTTAAAACCGAGTTTACGTAAATATGGTAAATTCCACTACAAGGCCAATTTTTTAAAATTTGGTTTCCACCATTTGGTCAGAAATAGTTGAAATAATCTTGTGTTTCGTTTCTCTTTATTATATGGTATTTTTATGAACTAAATTTATATGCTTTTAAGTCCAATGGGGTACCAAATGATTTGTGTATAAAATCAATCCTTTCACAAAGCACACTTAAATAGTTGCAGCCTATTACTTTGTTTTGCTATTAAATTTCATTTTTAATCAAATGAAACTAACAGTGAAATAATACAAGAATAATCAAAATGATAATTTTCGTTATTTTTTTATGCAGCTCCAGAAATAGATGCGAAGGATTTTTTGTTTTAATTGTATTATACTGCATTTTTAAAAACCGAGTTTACGTAAATATGGTAAATTCCAATACAAGGCCAATTTTTTAAAATTTGATTTCCACCATTTGGTCATGAATAGTTGCAATAATCTTGTGTTTCGTTTCCCTTCATTATATGGCATTTTTATGAACTAAATTTATATGCTTTTAAGTCCAATGGGGTACCAAATGATTTGTGTATAAAATCAATCCTTTCACAAAGCACACTTAAATAGTTGCAGCCTATTACTTTGTTTTGCTATTAAATTTCATTTTTAATCAAATGAAACTAACAGTGAAATAATACAAGAATAATCAAAATGATAATTTTCGTTATTTTTTTATGCAGCTCCAGAAATAGATGCGAAGGATTTTTTGTTTTAATTGTATTATACTGCATTTTTAAAAACCGAGTTTACGTAAATATGGTAAATTCCAATACAAGGCCAATTTTTCAAAATTTGATTTCCACCATTTGGTCATGAATAGTTGCAATAATCTTGTGTTTCGTTTCCCTTCATTATATGGCATTTTTATGAACTAAATTTATATGCTTTAAAGTCCAATGGGGTACCAAGTGATTTGTGTATAAAATCAATCCTTTCACAAAGCACATCTAAATAGTTCCAGCCTATTACTTCGTTTTGCTATTAAATTTCATTTTAATCAAATTAAACTAACATTGAAAAAATACAAGGATATTCAAAATGATTATTTTTGTTGTTATTTTATTTATGCAGCTCTTGAAATAGATGCGAAGGATTTTTTTGTTTTCATTGAATTGTACTGAATTTTCAAAAACCGAGTTTACGTAAATATGGTAAATTCCAATACAAGGCAAATTTTTCAAAATTTGATTTCCACCATTTGGTCATGAACAGCTGCAATAATCTTGTGTTTCGTTTCCTTTCATTATATGGCATTTTTATGAAATAAATTTATATGCTTTAAAGTCCAATGGGGTACCAAATGATTTGTGTATAAAATCAATCCTTTCACAAAGCACATTTAAATAGTTGCAGCCTATTACTTTGTTTTGCTATTAAATTTCATTTTTAATCAAATGAAACTAACAGTGAAATAATACAAGAATAATCAAAATGATAATTTTTGTTATTTTTTTATGCAGCTCCAGAAATAGATGCGAAGGATTTTTTGTTTTAATTGTATTATACTGCATTTTTAAAAACCGAGTTTACGTAAATATGGTTAATTCCACTACAAGGCCAATTTTTTAAAATTTGATTTCCACCATTTGGTCATGAACAGTTGCAATAAGCTTGTGTTTCATTTCTCTTTATTATACGGTATTTTTATGAACTAAATTTATATGCTTTTAAGTCTTATGGGGTACCAAATGATTTGTGTATAAAATCAATCCTTTCACAAAGCACACCTAAATAGTTCCAGCCTATTACTTCGTTTTGCTATTAATTTTGTTTTAAACAAATAAAACTAACATTGAAAAAATACAAGGATATTCAAAATGATTATTTTTGTTGTTATTTTTTCATGCAGCTCTAGAAATAGATGCGAAGGATTTTTTGTTTTCATTGAATTGTACTGAATTTTCAAAAACCGAGTTTACGTAAATATGGTAAATTCCAATACAAGGCAAATTTTTCAAAATTTGATTTTTACCATTTGGTCATGAACAGTTGCAATAATCTTGTGTATCGTTTCTCTTTATTATATGGTATTTTTATGATCTAAATTTATATGCTTTAAAGCCCAATTGGGTACCAAATGATTTGTGTATAAAATCAATCCTTTCACAAAGCATACCTAAATATTTCCAGCCTATTACTTCGTTTTGCTATTAATTTTGTATTAAACAAATAAAACTAATATTGAAAAAATACAAGAATGTTCAAAATGATTATTTTTGTTGTTATTTTTTTATGCAGCTCTAGAAATAGATGCGAAGGATTTTTTGTTTTCATTGTATTATATTGCATTTTTAAAACCGAGTTTACGTATATATGGTAAATTTCACTCCAAGGCCAATTTTTTAAAATTTGATTTCCACCATTTGGTCATGAACAGTTGCAATAAGCTTGTGTTTCGTTTCTCTTTATTATATGGTATTTTTATAAACTAAATTTATATGCTTTTAAGTCCAATGGGGTACCAAATGATTTGTGTATAAAATCAATCCTTTCACAAAGCACACCTAAATAGTTCCAGCCTATTACTTCGTTTTGCTATTAATTTTGTTTTAAACAAATAAAACTAATATTGAAAAAATACAAGAATGTTCAAAAAGATTAGTTTAGTTGTTATATTTTTTATGCAGGTCTAGAAATAGATGCGAAGGATTTTTTGTTTTCTTTGTATTATATTGCATTTTTAAAACCGAGTTTACGTAAATATGGTAAATTCCAATACAAGGCCAATTTTTTAAAATTTGATTTCAACCATTTGGTCATGAACAGTTGCAATAAGCTTGTGTTTCGTTTCTCTTTATTATATGGTATTTTTATGAACTAAATTTATATGCTTTTAAGTCCAATGGGGTACCAAATGATTTGTGTATAAAATCAATCCTTTCACAAAGCACATCTAAATAGTTACAGCCTATTACTTCGTTTTGCTATTAAATTTCATTTTTTTCAAATTAAACTAACATTGAAAAAATACAAGGATATTCAAAATGATTATTTTTGTTATTTTTTTTATGCAGGTCTAGAAATAGATGCAAAGGATTTTTTGTTTTCTTTGTATCATATTGCATTTTTAAAACCGAGTTTACGTAAATATGGTAAATTCCACTACAAGGCCAATTTTTTAAAATTTGGTTCCCACCATTTGGTCATAAATAGTTGCAATAATCTTGTGTTTCGTTTCTCTTTATTATTTGGTATTTTTATGAACTAAATTTGTATGCTTTAAAGTCCAATAGGATACTAAGTCATTTGTGTATAAAAATCAATCCTTTCACAGAGCACACTTAAATAGTTCCAGCCTATTACTTCGTTTTGCTATTAATTTTGTTTTAAACAAATAAAACTAATATTGAAAAAATACAAGAATGTTCAAAATGATTAGTTTAGTTGTTATATTTTTTATGCAGCTCTAGAA
This sequence comes from Anthrax anthrax, assembly GCA_963971155.1. Taxonomy (NCBI): domain Eukaryota; kingdom Metazoa; phylum Arthropoda; class Insecta; order Diptera; family Bombyliidae; genus Anthrax; species Anthrax anthrax. Next base: position 28,658,334 of record OZ020117.1, read on the forward strand.
ATAGATGCAAAGGATTTTTTGTTTTCTTTGTATCATATTGCATTTTTAAAACCGAGTTTACGTAAATATGGTGAATTCCACTACAAGGCCAATTTTTTAAAATTTGGTTTCCACCATTTGGTCATAAATAGTTGCAATAATCTTGTGTTTCGTTTCTCTTTATTATATGGTATTTTTATGAACTAAATTTATATGCTTTTAAGTCCAATGGGGTACCAAATGATTTGTGTATAAAATCAATCCTTTCACAAAGCACACCTAAATAGTTCCAGCCTATTACTTCGTTTTGCTATTAATTTTGTTTTAAACAAATAAAACTAATATTGAAATAATACAAGAATAATCAAAATGATTATTTTTGTTGTTATTTTTTTTATGCAGCTCTAGAATTAGATGCGAAGGATATTTTGTTTTCATTGTATTATACTGCATTTTTAAAAACCGAGTTTACGTAAATATGGTAAATTCCAATACAAGGCCAATTTTTCAAAATTTGATTTCCACCATTTGGTCATGAACAGTTGCAATAATCTTGTGTTTCGTTTCCCTTCATTATATGGCATTTTTATGAACTTAATTTATATGCTATAAAGTCCAATGGGGTACCAAATGATTTGTGTATAAAATCAATCCTTTCACAAAGCACATCTAAATAGTTCCAGCCTATTACTTTGTTTTGCTATTAAATTTCATTTTAATCAAATAAAACTAATATTGAAAAAATACAAGAATGTTCAAAATGATTGTTTTCGTTGTTATATTTTTTATGCAGCTCTAGAAATAGATGCGAAGGATTTTTTTGTTTTCATTGTATTGTACTGAATTTTCAAAAACCGAGTTTACGTAAATATGGTAAATTCCAATACAAGGCAAATTTTTTAAAATTTGATTTCCTCCATGTGGTCATGAATAGTTGCAATAATCTTGTGTTTATTTTCTCTTTATTATATGGTATTTTTATGAACTAAATTTATATGCTTTAAAGTCCAATGGGGTACCAAGTGATTTGTGTATAAAATCAATCCTTTCACAAAGCACATCTAAATAGTTCCAGCCTATTACTTCGTTTTGCTATTAAATTTCATTTTTTTCAAATTAAACTAACATTGAAAAAATACAAGGATATTCAAAATGATTATTTTTGTTATTTTTTTTATGCAGGTCTAGAAATAGATGCAAAGGATTTTTTGTTTTCTTTGTATCATATTGCATTTTTAAAACCGAGTTTACGTAAATATGGTAAATTCCACTACAAGGCCAATTTTTTAAAATTTGGTTTCCACCATTTGGTCATAAATAGTTGCAATAATCTTGTGTTTTGTTTCTCTTTATTATATGGTATTTTTATGAACTAAATTTACATGCTTTAAAGTCCAATGGGGTACCAAATGATTTGTGTATAAAATCAATCCTTTCACAAAGCACACCTAAATAGTTCCAGTCTATTACTTCGTTTTGCTATTAATTTTGTTTTAGACAAATAAAACTAATATTGAAAAAATACAAGAATGTTCAAAATGATTATTTTAGTTGTTATATTTTTTATGCAGCTCTAGAAATAGATGCGAAGGATTTTTTGTTTTCTTTGTATCATATTGCATTTTTAAAACCGAGTTTACGTAAATATGGTAAATTCCACTACAAGGCCAATTTTTTAAAATTTGATTTCCACCATTTGGTCATAAATAGTTGCAATAATCTTGTGTTTCGTTTCTCTTTATTATATGGTATTTTTATGAACTAAATTTATATGCTTTAAAGTCCAATGGGGTACTAAGTGATTTGTGTATAAAATCAATCCTTTCACAAAGCACATCTAAATAGTTCCAGCCTATTACTTCGTTTTGCTATTAAATTTCATTTTTTTCAAATTAAACTAACATTGAAAAAATACAAGGATATTCAAAATGATTATTTTTGTTATTTTTTTTATGCAGGTCTAGAAATAGATGCAAAGGATTTTTTGTTTTCTTTGTATCATATTGCATTTTTAAAACCGAGTTTACGTAAATATGGTAAATTCCACTACAAGGCCAATTTTTTAAAATTTGGTTTCCACCATTTGGTCATAAATAGTTGCAATAATCTTGTGTTTTGTTTCTCTTTATTATATGGTATTTTTATGAACTAAATTTACATGCTTTAAAGTCCAACGGGGTACCAAATGATTTGTGTATAAAATCAATCTTTTCACAAAGCACACCTAAATAGTTCCAGTCTATTACTTCGTTTTGCTATTAATTTTGTTTTAGACAAATAAAACTAATATTGAAAAAATACAAGAATGTTCAAAATGATTATTTTAGTTGTTATATTTTTTATGCAGCTCTAGAAATAGATGCGAAGGATTTTTTGTTTTCTTTGTATCATATTGCATTTTTAAAACCGAGTTTACGTAAATATGGTAAATTCCACTACAAGGCCAATTTTTTAAAATTTTGGTTTCCACCATTTGGTCATAAATAGTTGCAATAATCTTGTGTTTTGTTTCTCTTTATTATATGGTATTTTTATGAACTAAATTTACATGCTTTAAAGTCCAATGGGGTACCAAATGATTTGTGTATAAAATCAATCCTTTCACAAAGCACACCTAAATAGTTCCAGTCTATTACTTCGTTTTGCTATTAATTTTGTTTTTGACAAATAAAACTAATATTGAAAAAATACAAGAATGTTCAAAATGATTATTTTCGTTGTTATATTTTTTATGCAGCTCTAGAAATAGATGAGAAGGATTTTTTTGTTTTCATTGTATTTTACTGAATTTTCAAAAACCGAGTTTACGTAAATATGGTAAATTCCAATACAAGGCAAATTTTTTAAAATTTGGTTTCCACCATTTGGTCATAAATAGTTGCAATAATCTTGTGTTTATTTTCTTTTTATTATATGGTATTTTTATGATCTAAATTTATATGCTTTTAAGTCCAATGGGAGACCAAATGATTTGTGTATAAAATCAATCCTTTCACAAAGCACACCTAAATAGTTCCAGCCTATTACTTCGTTTTGCTATTAATTTTGTTTTAAACAAATAAAACTAATATTGAAAAAATACAAGACCGTTCAAAATGATTATTTTAGTTGTTATATTTTTTATGCAGCTCGAGAAATAGATGCGGAGGATTTTTTGTTTTCTTTGTATTATATTGCATTTTTAAAACCGAGTTTACGTAAATATGGTAAATTCCACTACAAGGCCAATTTTTTAAATTTTGATTTCCACCATTTGGTCAAGAACAGTTGCAATAATCTTGTGTTTTGATTCTCTTTATTATATGGTATTTTTATGAACTAAATTTATATGCTTTTAAGTCGAATGGGGTACCAAATGATTTGTGTATAAAATCAATCCTTTCACAAAGCACACCTAAATAGTTCCAGCCTATTACTTCGTTTTGCTATTAATTTTGTTTTAAACAAATAAAACTAATATTGAAAAAATACAAGAATGTTCAAAATGATTATTTTTGTTGTTATATTTTTTATGCAGCTCGAGAAATAGATGCGGAGGATTTTTTGTTTTCTTTGTATTATATTGCATTTTTAAAACCGAGTTTACGTAAATATGGTAAATTCCACTACAAGGCCAATTTTTTAAATTTTGATTTCCACCATTTGGTCAGGATCAGTTGCAATAATCTTGTGTTTTGTTTCTCTTTATTATATGGTATTTTTATGAACTAAATTTATATGCTTTTAAGTCCAATGGGGTACCAAATGATTTGTGTATAAAATCAATCCTTTCACAAAGCACACCTAAATAGTTCCAACCTAATACTTCGTTTTGCTATTAATTTTGTTTTAAACAAATAAAACTAATATTGAAAAAATACAAGAAAGTTCAAAATGATTAGTTTAGTTGTTATATTTTTTATGCAGCTCTAGAAATAGATGCAAACAGAAATCCAAAACTAGGAGATACTGCAAGCAGTGCAAATTCGACGTTCAAAAATTTTTCTTCCTGGGTACTGGCATCAGTACCCAGTGCTACCGTTTGATTCAAAAAATAAAGTGTAAAATAAGAAAATTTATTGAAATATATAAAAAAAGCAAGCAATTTTCAGAATAAAATACCCATGTAAAAAAACTAAAATACCCATGAATCAGCATAGAATGTGAATATGTATGCATATTTATCACATACGTGCGTATGTAATTTAAGTGTACATATTATTTCAGAAGAAATCATTCAGTACCCACTAAAATACCCATGAATCAGCATAGAATGTGAATATGTATGCATATTTATCACATACGTGCGTATGTAATTTAAGTGTACATATTATGCGCAATATTTATAAGAATATTTTGTAATGTACGTATTTATCGTATATATGCGTGTGTAAAACTTCTATCCTAAACAAACAAATTATCGTCCTAAACAAATATAATTTTTTCATAATTGTACGATCATATGGGTCATAAATTTCATTACATCAGAAACGAGGATAGAAATACAAAATGTAAATTCAAATTGTAATGTATTGTATGAGAAATACAATATATTTTGAATACGATCGGTTAATTGTTAAATTTTGAATTTTTGGGTATTCAAAATTCATACTTTTTAGGTAATGTACCACAAATATTGTACCATAAAATAATGACTTGATTTTGTTAATTATAAATACAATATATACATACATACGTGCAATATTCTGTACATATCTTTCGACCGTATACAAATTTATGTGTTTATAGATCGTACTTGTATATATTTTTTTGTCTGATATAAAAAGTAAAAGAAAAGTGTGAAATATAAACAAAAATCGACGTGAAAAAGAAGAAGTAATGACTGTATATGAAATATTGTACGATATATGTATGTATGTATGTTAATCTGAAATTACACATTTTTTACTACTATCCTAGTCTCTGATCTTTAATTCACGTTCATATATATGATCGAACCATTACAAAATTGTGTTCTAATGTTCTTATGAAAGAAAATTATGTTTGTTTAGGATGACGGTATTTATAGTTAAAATACCAAATTCGTATGAAAATATTTACAAACACTCGTATGTAATATATTATTACATATGTATACATACATATATATAATAAGTACATGGCCTTAAATTTCTCGAGTTTATTTTGAATATTCTTATACGAAAAAACGACATCCCTTTTTCTACCAACAAATGTACTAAATCATTCCATCATTCATGCCGTCCCCTCTTTCATCGCCCGAACCGCTCTATCGGCTAAAAAAATTTTTGAAGCCCCATAAGAATTCTTGATTTTCAAATTTTTTGATGCAAAGGATTTTTTGTTTTCTTTGTATCATATTGCATTTTTAAAACCGAGTTTACGTAAATATGGTAAATTCCACTACAAGGCCAATTTTTTAAAATTTGGTTTCCACCATTTGGTCATAAATAGTTGCAATAATCTTGTGTTTCGTTTCTCTTTATTATATGGTATTTTTATGAACTAAATTTATATGCTTTTAAGTCCAATGGGGTACCAAATGATTTGTGTATAAAATCAATCCTTTCACAAAGCACACCTAAATAGTTCCAGCCTATTACTTCGTTTTGCTATTAATTTTGTTTTAAACAAATAAAACTAATATTGAAATAATACAAGAATAATCAAAATGATTATTTTTGTTGTTATTTTTTTTATGCAGCTCTAGAATTAGATGCGAAGGATATTTTGTTTTCATTGTATTTTACTGCATTTTTAAAAACCGAGTTTACGTAAATATGGTAAATTCCAATACAAGGCCAATTTTTCAAAATTTGATTTCCACCATTTGGTCATGAACAGTTGCAATAATCTTGTGTTTCGTTTCCCTTCATTATATGGCATTTTTATGAACTTAATTTATATGCTATAAAGTCCAATGGGGTACCATATGATTTGTGTATAAAATCAATCCTTTCACAAAGCACATCTAAATTGTTCCAGCCTATTACTTTGTTTTGCTATTAAATTTGATTTTAATCAAATAAAACTAATATTGAAAAAATACAAGAATGTTCAAAATGATTATTTTCGTTGCTATATTTTTTATGCAGCTCTAGAAATAGATGCGAAGGATTTTTTTGTTTTCATTGTATTGTACTGAATTTTCAAAAACCGAGTTTTCGTAAATATGGTAAATTCCAATACAAGGCAAATTTTTTAAAATTTGATTTCCACCATGTGGTCATGAATAGTTGCAATAATCTTGTGTTTATTTTCTCTTTATTATATGGTATTTTTATGATCTAAATTTATATGCTTTAAAGCCCAATTGGGTACCAAATGATTTGTGTATAAATTCAATCCTTTCACAAAGCACATCTAAATAGTTCCAGCCTATTACTTCGTTTTGCTATTAAATTTCATTTTAATCAAGTAAAACTAATATTGAAAAAATACAAGAATGTTCAAAATGATTATTTTCGTTGTTATATTTTTAATGCAGCTCTAGAAATAGATGCAAAGGATTTTTTGTTTTCTTTGTATCATATGGCATTTTTAAAACCGAGTTTACGTAAATATGGTAAATTCCACTACAAGGCCAATTTTTTAAAATTTGGTTTCCACCATTTGGTCATAAATAGTTGCAATAATCTTGTGTTTCGTTTCTCTTTATTATATGGTATTTTTATGAACTAAATTTATATGCTTTAAAGTCCAATGGGGTACTATCTGATTTGTGTATAAAATCAATCCTTTCACAAAGAAGACCTAAATAGTTCCAGCCTATTACTTTGTTTTGCTATTAAATTTCATTTTAATCAAATAAAACTAATATTGAAAAAATACAAGAATGTTCAAAACGATTATTTTCGTTGTTATATTTTTTATGCAGCTCTAGAAATAGATGCGAAGGATTTTTTTGTTTTCATTGTATTGTACTGAATTTTCAAAAACCGAGTTTTCGTAAATATGGTAAATTCCAATACAAGGCAAATTTTTAAAATTTGATTTCCACCATGTGGTCATGAATAGTTGCAATAATCTTGTGTTTATTTTCTCTTTATTATATGGTATTTTTATGATCTAAATTTATATGCTTTAAAGCCCAATGGGGTACTAAGTGATTTGTGTATAAAATCAATCCTTTCACAAAGAAGACCTAAATAGTTCCAGCCTATTACTTTGTTTTGCTATTAAATTTCATTTTAATCAAATAAAACTAATATTGAAAAAATACAACAATGTTCAAAATGATTATTTTCGTTGTTATATTTTTTATGCAGCTCTAGAAATAGATGAGAAGGATTTTTTTGTTTTCATTGTATTGTACTGAATTTTCAAAAACCGAGTTTACGTAAATATGGTAGATTCCAATACAAGGCAAATTTTTTAAAATTTGGTTTCCACCATTTGGTCATAAATAGTTACAATAATCTTGTGTTTATTTTCTCTTTATTATATGGTATTTTTATGATCTAAATTTATATGCTTTAAAGCCCAATTGGGTACCAAATGATTTGTGTATAAATTCAATCCTTTCACAAAGCACACCTAAATAGTTCCAGCCTATTACTTCGTTTTGCTATTAATTTTGTTTTGAAAAAATGAAACTAATGTTGAAAAAATACAAGAATGTTCAAAATGATTATTTTAGTTGTTATATTTTTTATGCAGCTCTAGAAATAGATGCGAAGGATTTTTTGTTTTCTTTGTATCATATTGCATTTTTAAAACCGAGTTTACGTAAATATGGTAAATTCCACTACAAGGCCAATTTTTTAAAATTTGATTTCCACCATTTGGTCATAAATAGTTGCAATAATCTTGTGTTTCGTTTCTCTTTATTATATGGTATTTTTATGAACTAAATTTATATGCTTTAAAGTCCAATGGGGTACTAAGTGATTTGTGTATAAAATCAATCCTTTCACAAAGAAGACCTAAATAGTTCCAGCCTATTACTTTGTTTTGCTATTAAATTTCATTTTAATCAAATAAAACTAATATTGAAAAAATACAACAATGTTCAAAATGATTATTTTCGTTGTTATATTTTTTATGCAGCTCTAGAAATAGATGAGAAGGATTTTTTTGTTTTCATTGTATTTTACTGAATTTTCAAAAACCGAGTTTACGTAAATATGGTAAATTCCAATACAAGGCAAATTTTTTAAAATTTGGTTTCCACCATTTGGTCATAAATAGTTGCAATAATCTTGTGTTTATTTTCTTTTTATTATATCGTATTTTTATGATCTAAATTTATATGCTTTTAAGTCCAATGGGAGACCAAATGATTTGTGTATAAAATCAATCCTTTCACAAAGCACACCTAAATAGTTCCAGCCTATTACTTCGTTTTGCTATTAATTTTGTTTTAAACAAATAAAACTAATATTGAAAATATACAAGACCGTTCAAAATGATTATTTTAGTTGTTATATTTTTTATGCAGCTCGTGAAATAGATGCGGAGGATTTTTTGTTTTCTTTGTATTATATTGCATTTTTAAAACCGAGTTTACGTAAATATGGTAAATTCCACTACAAGGCCAATTTTTTAAATTTTGATTTCCACCATTTGGTCAAGAACAGTTGCAATAATCTTGTGTTTTGTTTCTCTTTATTATATGGTATTTTTATGAACTAAATTTATATGCTTTTAAGTCGAATGGGGTACCAAATGATTTGTGTATAAAATCAATCCTTTCACAAAGCACACCTAAATAGTTCCAGCCTATTACTTCGTTTTGCTATTAATTTTGTTTTAAACAAATAAAACTAATATTGAAAAAATACAAGAATGTTCAAAATGATTATTTTTGTTGTTATATTTTTTATGCAGCTCGAGAAATAGATGCGGAGGATTTTTTGTTTTCTTTGTATTATATTGCATTTTTAAAACCGAGTTTACGTAAATATGGTAAATTCCACTACAAGGCCAATTTTTTAAATTTTGATTTCCACCATTTGGTCAGGATCAGTTGCAATAATCTTGTGTTTTGTTTCTCTTTATTATATGGTATTTTTATGAACTAAATTTATATGCTTTTAAGTCCAATGGGGTACCAAATGATTTGTGTATAAAATCAATCCTTTCACAAAGCACACCTAAATAGTTCCAACCTAATACTTCGTTTTGCTATTAATTTTGTTTTAAACAAATAAAACTAATATTGAAAAAATACAAGAAAGTTCAAAATGATTAGTTTAGTTGTTATATTTTTTATGCAGCTCTAGAAATAGATGCAAACAGAAATCCAAAACTAGGAGATACTGCAAGCAGTGCAAATTCGACGTTCAAAAATTTTTCTTCCTGGGTACTGGCATCAGTACCCAGTGCTACCGTTTTATTCAAAAAATAAAGTGTAAAATAAGAAAATTTATTGAAATATATAAAAAAAGCAAGCAATTTTCAGAATAAAATACCCATGTAAAAAAACTAAAATACCCATGAATCAGCATAGAATGTGAATATGTATGCATATTTATCACATACGTGCGTATGTAATTTAAGTGTACATATTATTTCAGAAGAAATCATTCAGTACCCACTAAAATACCCATGAATCAGCATAGAATGTGAATATGTATGCATATTTATCACATACGTGCGTATGTAATTTAAGTGTACATATTATGCGCAATATTTATAAGAATATTTTGTAATGTACGTATTTATCGTATATATGCGTGTGTAAAACTTCTATCCTAAACAAACAAATTATCGTCCTAAACAAATATAATTTTTTCATAATTGTACGATCATATGGGTCATAAATTTCATTACATCAGAAACGAGGATAGAAATACAAAATGTAAATTCAAATTGTAATGTATTGTATGAGAAATACAATATATTTTGAATACGATCGGTTAATTGTTAAATTTTGAATTTTTGGGTATTCAAAATTCATACTTTTTAGGTAATGTACCACAAATATTGTACCATAAAATAATGACTTGATTTTGTTAATTATAAATACAATATATACATACATACGTGCAATATTCTGTACATATCTTTCGACCGTATACAAATTTATGTGTTTATAGATCGTACTTGTATATATTTTTTTGTCTGATATAAAAAGTAAAAGAAAAGTGTGAAATATAAACAAAAATCGACGTGAAAAAGAAGAAGTAATGACTGTATATGAAATATTGTACGATATATGTATGTATGTATGTTAATCTGAAATTACACATTTTTTACTACTATCCTAGTCTCTGATCTTTAATTCACGTTCATATATATGATCGAACCATTACAAAATTGTGTTCTAATGTTCTTATGAAAGAAAATTATGTTTGTTTAGGATGACGGTATTTATAGTTAAAATACCAAATTCGTATGAAAATATTTACAAACACTCGTATGTAATATATTATTACATATGTATACATACATATATATAATAAGTACATGGCCTTAAATTTCTCGAGTTTATTTTGAATATTCTTATACGAAAAAACGACATCCCTTTTTCTACCAACAAATGTACTAAATCATTCCATCATTCATGCCGTCCCCTCTTTCATCGCCCGAACCGCTCTATCGGCTAAAAAAATTTTTGAAGCCCCATAAGAATTCTTGATTTTCAAATTTTTTGATGCAAAGGATTTTTTGTTTTCTTTGTATCATATTGCATTTTTAAAACCGAGTTTACGTAAATATGGTAAATTCCACTACAAGGCAAATTTTTTAAAATTTGGTTTCCACCATTTGGTCATAAATAGTTGCAATAATCTTGTGTTTCGTTTCTCTTTATTATATGGTATTTTTATAAACTAAATTTATATGCTTTTAAGTCCAATGGGGTACCAAATGATTTGTGTATAAAATCAATCCTTTCACAAAGCACATCTAAATAGTTCCAGCCTATTACTTCGTTTTGCTATTAATTTTGTTTTAAACAAATAAAACTAATATTGAAATAATACAAGAATAATCAAAATGATTATTTTTGTTGTTATTTTTTTTATGCAGCTCTAGAATTAGATGCGAAGGATATTTTGTTTTCATTGTATTATACTGCATTTTTAAAAACCGAGTTTACGTAAATATGGTAAATTCCAATACAAGGCCAATTTTTCAAAATTTGATTTCCACCATTGGGTCATGAACAGTTGCAATAATCTTGTGTTTCGTTTCCCTTCATTATATGGCATTTTTATGAACTTAATTTATATGCTATAAAGTCCAATGGGGTACCATATGATTTGTGTATAAAATCAATCCTTTCACAAAGCACATCTAAATTGTTCCAGCCTATTACTTTGTTTTGCTATTAAATTTCATTTTAATCAAATAAAACTAATATTAAAAAAATACAAGAATGTTCAAAATGATTATTTTCGTTGTTATATTTTTTATGCAGCTCTAGAAATAGATGCGAAGGATTTTTTTGTTTTCATTGTATTGTACTGAATTTTCAAAAACCGAGTTTTCGTAAATATGGTAAATTCCAATACAAGGCAAATTTTTTAAAATTTGATTTCCACCATGTGGTCATGAATAGTTGCAATAATCTTGTGTTTATTTTCTCTTTATTATATGGTATTTTTATGATCTAAATTTATATGCTTTAAAGCCCAATTGGGTACCAAATGATTTGTGTATAAATTCAATCCTTTCACAAAGCACATCTAAATAGTTCCAGCCTATTACTTCGTTTTGCTATTAAATTTCATTTTAATCAAGTAAAACTAATATTGAAAAAATACAAGAATGTTCAAAATGATTATTTTCGTTGTTATATTTTTAATGCAGCTCTAGAAATAGATGCAAAGGATTTTTTGTTTTCTTTGTATCATATGGCATTTTTAAAACCGAGTTTACGTAAATATGGTAAATTCCACTACAAGGCCAATTTTTTAAAATTTGGTTTCCACCATTTGGTCATAAATAGTTGCAATAATCTTGTGTTTCGTTTCTCTTTATTATATGGTATTTTTATGAACTAAATTTATATGCTTTAAAGTCCAATGGGGTACTATCTGATTTGTGTATAAAATCAATCCTTTCACAAAGAAGACCTAAATAGTTCCAGCCTATTACTTTGTTTTGCTATTAAATTTCATTTTAATCAAATAAAACTAATATTGAAAAAATACAAGAATGTTCAAAACGATTATTTTCGTTGTTATATTTTTTATGCAGCTCTAGAAATAGATGCGAAGGATTTTTTTGTTTTCATTGTATTGTACTGAATTTTCAAAAACCGAGTTTTCGTAAATATGGTAAATTCCAATACAAGGCAAATTTTTTAAAATTTGATTTCCACCATGTGGTCATGAATAGTTGCAATAATCTTGTGTTTATTTTCTCTTTATTATATGGTATTTTTATGATCTAAATTTATATGCTTTAAAGCCCAATGGGGTACTAAGTGATTTGTGTATAAAATCAATCCTTTCACAAAGAAGACCTAAATAGTTCCAGCCTATTACTTTGTTTTGCTATTAAATTTCATTTTAATCAAATAAAACTAATATTGAAAAAATACAACAATGTTCAAAATGATTATTTTCGTTGTTATATTTTTTATGCAGCTCTAGAAATAGATGAGAAGGATTTTTTTGTTTTCATTGTATTGTACTGAATTTTCAAAAACCGAGTTTACGTAAATATGGTAGATTCCAATACAAGGCAAATTTTTTAAAATTTGGTTTCCACCATTTGGTCATAAATAGTTACAATAATCTTGTGTTTATTTTCTCTTTATTATATGGTATTTTTATGATCTAAATTTATATGCTTTAAAGCCCAATTGGGTACCAAATGATTTGTGTATAAATTCAATCCTTTCACAAAGCACACCTAAATAGTTCCAGCCTATTACTTCGTTTTGCTATTAATTTTGTTTTGAAAAAATGAAACTAATGTTGAAAAAATACAAGAATGTTCAAAATGATTATTTTAGTTGTTATATTTTTTATGCAGCTCTAGAAATAGATGCAAAGGATTTTTTGTTTTCTTTGTATTATATTGCATTTTTAAAACCGAGTTTACGTAAATATGGTAAATTCCACTCCAAGGTCAATTTTTTAAAATTTGATTTCCACCATTTGGTCATGAACAGTTGCAATAATCTTGTGTTTCGTTTCTCTTTATTATATGGTATTTTTATGAACTAAATTTATATGCTTTAAAGTCCAATGGGGTATTAAGTGATTTGTGTATAAAATCAATCCTTTCACAAAGAAGACCTAAATAGTTCCAGCCTATTACTTTGTTTTGCTATTAAATTTCATTTTAATCAAATAAAACTAATATTGAAAAAATACAACAATGTTCAAAATGATTATTTTCGTTGTTATATTTTTTATGCAGCTCTAGAAATAGATGAGAAGGATTTTTTTGTTTTCATTGTATTTTACTGAATTTTCAAAAACCGAGTTTACGTAAATATGGTAAATTCCAATACAAGGCAAATTTTTTAAAATTTGGTTTCCACCATTTGGTCATAAATAGTTGCAATAATCTTGTGTTTATTTTCTTTTTATTATATCGTATTTTTATGATCTAAATTTATATGCTTTTAAGTCCAATGGGAGACCAAATGATTTGTGTATAAAATCAATCCTTTCACAAAGCACACCTAAATAGTTCCAGCCTATTACTTCGTTTTGCTATTAATTTTGTTTTAAACAAATAAAACTAATATTGAAAATATACAAGACCGTTCAAAATGATTATTTTAGTTGTTATATTTTTTATGCAGCTCGAGAAATAGATGCGGAGGATTTTTTGTTTTCTTTGTATTATATTGCATTTTTAAAACCGAGTTTACGTAAATATGGTAAATTCCACTACAAGGCCAATTTTTTAAATTTTGATTTCCACCATTTGGTCAAGAACAGTTGCAATAATCTTGTGTTTTGTTTCTCTTTATTATATGGTATTTTTATGAACTAAATTTATATGCTTTTAAGTCGAATGGGGTACCAAATGATTTGTGTATAAAATCAATCCTTTCACAAAGCACACCTAAATAGTTCCAGCCTATTACTTCGTTTTGCTATTAATTTTGTTTTAAACAAATAAAACTAATATTGAAAAAATACAAGAATGTTCAAAATGATTATTTTTGTTGTTATATTTTTTATGCAGCTCGAGAAATAGATGCGGAGGATTTTTTGTTTTCTTTGTATTATATTGCATTTTTAAAACCGAGTTTACGTAAATATGGTAAATTCCACTACAAGGCCAATTTTTTAAATTTTGATTTCCACCATTTGGTCAGGATCAGTTGCAATAATCTTGTGTTTTGTTTCTCTTTATTATATGGTATTTTTATGAACTAAATTTATATGCTTTTAAGTCCAATGGGGTACCAAATGATTTGTGTATAAAATCAATCCTTTCACAAAGCACACCTAAATAGTTCCAACCTAATACTTCGTTTTGCTATTAATTTTGTTTTAAACAAATAAAACTAATATTGAAAAAATACAAGAAAGTTCAAAATGATTAGTTTAGTTGTTATATTTTTTATGCAGCTCTAGAAATAGATGCAAACAGAAATCCAAAACTAGGAGATACTGCAAGCAGTGCAAATTCGACGTTCAAAAATTTTTCTTCCTGGGTACTGGCATCAGTACCCAGTGCTACCGTTTGATTCAAAAAATAAAGTGTAAAATAAGAAAATTTATTGAAATATATAAAAAAAGCAAGCAATTTTCAGAATAAAATACCCATGTAAAAAAACTAAAATACCCATGAATCAGCATAGAATGTGAATATGTATGCATATTTATCACATACGTGCGTATGTAATTTAAGTGTACATATTATTTCAGAAGAAATCATTCAGTACCCACTAAAATACCCATGAATCAGCATAGAATGTGAATATGTATGCATATTTATCACATACGTGCGTATGTAATTTAAGTGTACATATTATGCGCAATATTTATAAGAATATTTTGTAATGTACGTATTTATCGTATATATGCGTGTGTAAAACTTCTATCCTAAACAAACAAATTATCGTCCTAAACAAATATAATTTTTTCATAATTGTACGATCATATGGGTCATAAATTTCATTACATCAGAAACGAGGATAGAAATACAAAATGTAAATTCAAATTGTAATGTATTGTATGAGAAATACAATATATTTTGAATACGATCGGTTAATTGTTAAATTTTGAATTTTTGGGTATTCAAAATTCATACTTTTTAGGTAATGTACCACAAATATTGTACCATAAAATAATGACTTGATTTTGTTAATTATAAATACAATATATACATACATACGTGCAATATTCTGTACATATCTTTCGACCGTATACAAATTTATGTGTTTATAGATCGTACTTGTATATATTTTTTTGTCTGATATAAAAAGTAAAAGAAAAGTGTGAAATATAAACAAAAATCGACGTGAAAAAGAAGAAGTAATGACTGTATATGAAATATTGTACGATATATGTATGTATGTATGTTAATCTGAAATTACACATTTTTTACTACTATCCTAGTCTCTGATCTTTAATTCACGTTCATATATATGATCGAACCATTACAAAATTGTGTTCTAATGTTCTTATGAAAGAAAATTATGTTTGTTTAGGATGACGGTATTTATAGTTAAAATACCAAATTCGTATGAAAATATTTACAAACACTCGTATGTAATATATTATTACATATGTATACATACATATATATAATAAGTACATGGCCTTAAATTTCTCGAGTTTATTTTGAATATTCTTATACGAAAAAACGACATCCCTTTTTCTACCAACAAATGTACTAAATCATTCCATCATTCATGCCGTCCCCTCTTTCATCGCCCGAACCGCTCTATCGGCTAAAAAAATTTTTGAAGCCCCATAAGAATTCTTGATTTTCAAATTTTTTGATGCAAAGGATTTTTTGTTTTCTTTGTATCATATTGCATTTTTAAAACCGAGTTTACGTAAATATGGTAAATTCCACTACAAGGCAAATTTTTTAAAATTTGGTTTCCACCATTTGGTCATAAATAGTTGCAATAATCTTGTGTTTCGTTTCTCTTTATTATATGGTATTTTTATAAACTAAATTTATATGCTTTTAAGTCCAATGGGGTACCAAATGATTTGTGTATAAAATCAATCCTTTCACAAAGAAGACCTAAATAGTTCCAGCCTATTACTTTGTTTTGCTATTAAATTTCATTTTAATCAAATAAAACTAATATTGAAAAAATACAAGAATGTTCAAAACGATTATTTTCGTTGTTATATTTTTTATGCAGCTCTAGAAATAGATGCGAAGGATTTTTTTGTTTTCATTGTATTGTACTGAATTTTCAAAAACCGAGTTTTCGTAAATATGGTAAATTCCAATACAAGGCAAATTTTTTAAAATTTGATTTCCACCATGTGGTCATGAATAGTTGCAATAATCTTGTGTTTATTTTCTCTTTATTATATGGTATTTTTATGATCTAAATTTATATGCTTTAAAGCCCAATGGGGTACTAAGTGATTTGTGTATAAAATCAATCCTTTCACAAAGAAGACCTAAATAGTTCCAGCCTATTACTTTGTTTTGCTATTAAATTTCATTTTAATCAAATAAAACTAATATTGAAAAAATACAACAATGTTCAAAATGATTATTTTCGTTGTTATATTTTTTATGCAGCTCTAGAAATAGATGAGAAGGATTTTTTTGTTTTCATTGTATTGTACTGAATTTTCAAAAACCGAGTTTACGTAAATATGGTAGATTCCAATACAAGGCAAATTTTTTAAAATTTGGTTTCCACCATTTGGTCATGAATAGTTGCAATAATCTTGTGTTTTGTTTCTCTTTATTATATGGTATTTTTATGAACTAAATTTACATGCTTTAAAGTCCAATGGGGTACGAAATGATTTGTGTATAAAATCAATCCTTTCACGAAGCACACCTAAATAGTTCCAGCCTATTACTTCGTTTTGCTATTAATTTTGTTTTGAAAAAATGAAACTAATGTTGAAAAAATACAAGAATGTTCAAAATGATTATTTTAGTTGTTATATTTTTTATGCAGCTCGAGAAATAGATGCGGAGGATTTTTTGTTTTCTTTGTATTATATTGCATTTTTAAAACCGAGTTTACGTAAATATGGTAAATTCCACTACAAGGCCAATTTTTTAAATTTTGATTTCCACCATTTGGTCAGGAACAGTTGCAATAATCTTGTGTTTTGTTTCTCTTTATTATATGGTATTTTTATGAACTAAATTTGTATGCTTTAAAGTCCAATAGGATACTATGTCATTTGTGTATAAAAATCAATCCTTTTACAGAGCACACCTAAATAGTTCCAGCCTATTACTTCGTTTTGCTATTAATTTTGTTTTAAACAAATAAAATTAATATTGAAAAAAAAAAATGTTCAAAATGATTATTTTTGTTGTTATATTTTTTATGCAGCTCTAGAAATAGATGCAAAGGATTTTTTGTTTTCTTTGCATTATATTGCATTTTTAAAACCGAGTTTACGTAAATATGGTAAATTCCAATACAAGGCCAATTTTTTAAAATTTGATTTCAACCATTTGGTCATGAACAGTTGCAATAATCTTGTGTTTTGTTTCTCTTTATTATATGGTATTTTTATGAACTAAATTTATATGCTTTTAAGTCCAATGGGGTACCAAATGATTTGTGTATAAAATCAATCCTTTCACAAAGCACACCTAAATAGTTCCAGCCTATTACTGCGTTTTACTATTAATTTTGTTTTAAACAAATGAAACTAATATTGAAAATACACGAGAATATTCAAAATGATTAGTTTAGTTGTTATAGTTTTTATGCAGCTCTAGAAATAGATGCAAAGGATTTTTTGTTTTCTTTGCATTATATTGCATTTTTAAAACCGAGTTTACGTAAATATGGTAAATTCCAATACAAGGCCAATTTTTTAAAATTTGATTTCAACCATTTGGTCATGAACAGTTGCAATAATCTTGTGTTTTGTTTCTCTTTATTATATGGTATTTTTATGATCTAAATTTATATGCTTTAAAGCCCAATGGGGTACTAAGTGATTTGTGTATAAAATCAATCCTTTCACAAAGAAGACCTAAATAGTTCCAGCCTATTACTTCGTTTTGCTGTTAATTTTGTTTTAAACAAATAAAACTAATGTTGAAAAAATACAAGAATGTTCAAAATGATTATTTTAGTTGTTATATTTTTTATGCAGCTCGAGAAATAGATGCGGAGGATTTTTTGTTTTCTTTGTATTATATTGCATTTTTAAAACCGAGTTTACGTAAATATGGTAAATTCCACTACAAGGCCAATTTTTTAAATTTTGATTTCCACCATTTGGTCAGGAACAGTTGCAATAATCTTGTGTTTTGTTTCTCTTTATTATATGGTATTTTTATGAACTAAATTTGTATGCTTTAAAGTCCAATAGGATACTATGTCATTTGTGTATAAAAATCAATCCTTTTACAGAGCACACCTAAATAGTTCCAGCCTATTACTTCGTTTTGCTATTAATTTTGTTTTAAACAAATAAAATTAATATTGAAAAAAAAAAATGTTCAAAATGATTATTTTTGTTGTTATATTTTTTATGCAGCTCTAGAAATAGATGCAAAGGATTTTTTGTTTTCTTTGCATTATATTGCATTTTTAAAACCGAGTTTACGTAAATATGGTAAATTCCAATACAAGGCCAATTTTTTAAAATTTGATTTCAACCATTTGGTCATGAACAGTTGCAATAATCTTGTGTTTTGTTTCTCTTTATTATATGGTATTTTTATGAACTAAATTTATATGCTTTTAAGTCCAATGGGGTACCAAATGATTTGTGTATAAAATCAATCCTTTCACAAAGCACACCTAAATAGTTCCAGCCTATTACTGCGTTTTACTATTAATTTTGTTTTAAACAAATGAAACTAATATTGAAAATACACGAGAATATTCAAAATGATTAGTTTAGTTGTTATAGTTTTTATGCAGCTCTAGAAATAGATGCAAAGGATTTTTTGTTTTCTTTGCATTATATTGCATTTTTAAAACCGAGTTTACGTAAATATGGTAAATTCCAATACAAGGCCAATTTTTTAAAATTTGATTTCAACCATTTGGTCATGAACAGTTGCAATAATCTTGTGTTTTGTTTCTCTTTATTATATGGTATTTTTATGATCTAAATTTATATGCTTTAAAGCCCAATGGGGTACTAAGTGATTTGTGTATAAAATCAATCCTTTCACAAAGCACACCTAAAGAGTTCCAGTCTATTACTTCGTTTTGCTATTAATTTTGTTTTAAACAAATAAAACTAATATTGAAAAAATTCAAGAATGTTCAAAATGATTATTTTAGTTGTGATATTTTTTATGCAGCTCTAGAAATAGATGAGAAGGATTTTTTTGTTTTCATTGTATTGTACTGAATTTTCAAAAACCGAGTTTACGTAAATATGGTAGATTCCAATACAAGGCAAATTTTTTAAAATTTGGTTTCCACCATTTGGTCATGAATAGTTGCAATAATCTTGTGTTTTGTTTCTCTTTATTATATGGTACATTTATGAACTAAATTTATATGCTTTTAAGTCCAATGGGGTACCAAATGATTTGTGTATAAAATCAATCCTTTCACAAAGCACACCTAAATAGTTCCAGCCTATTACTGCGTTTTACTATTAATTTTGTTTTAAACAAATGAAACTAATATTGAAAATACACGAGAATATTCAAAATGATTAGTTTAGTTGTTATAGTTTTTATGCAGGTCTAGAAATAGATGCGAAGGATTTTTTTGTTTTCATTGTATTGTACTGAATTTTCAAAAACCGAGTTTACGTAAATATGGTAAATTCCAATACAAGGCAAATTTTTCAAAATTTGATTTCCACCATTTGGTCATGAATAGTTGCAATAATCTTGTGTTTCGTTTCCCTTCATTATATGGCATTTTTATGAACTAAATTTATATGCTTTTAAGTCCAATGGGGTACCAAATGATTTGTGTATAAAATCAATCCTTTCACAAAGCACACTTAAATAGTTGCAGCCTATTACTTTGTTTTGCTATTAAATTTCATTTTTAATCAAATGAAATTAACAGTGAAATAATACAAGAATAATCAAAATGATAATTTTTGTTATTTTTTTATGCAGCTCCAGAAATAGATGCGAAGGATTTTTTGTTTTAATTGTATTATACTGCATTTTTAAAAACCGAGTTTACGTAAATATGGTAAATTCCAATACAAGGCCAATTTTTCAAAATTTGATTTCCACCATTTGGTCATGAATAGTTGAAATAATCTTGTGTTTCGTTTCCCTTCATTATATGGTATTTTTATGATCTAAATTTATATGCTTTAAAGTCCAATGGGGTACCAAGTGATTTGTGTATAAAATCAATCCTTTCACAAAGCACACCTAAATAGTTCCAGCCTATTACTTCGTTTTGCTATTAATTTTGTTTTAAACAAATAAAACTAATATTGAAAAAATACAAGACCGTTCAAAATGATTATTTTAGTTGTTATATTTTTTATGCAGCTCGAGAAATAGATGCGGAGGATTTTTTGTTTTCTTTGTATTTTATTGCATTTTTAAAACCGAGTTTACGTAAATATGGTAAATTCCAATACAAGGCCAATTTTTTAAATTTTGATTTCCACCATTTGGTCAGGATCAGTTGCAATAAGCTTGTGTTTCGTTTCTCTTTATTATATGGTATTTTTATGAACTAAATTTATATGCTTTTAAGTCCAATGGGGTACCAAATGATTTGTGTATAAAATCAATCCTTTCACAAAGCACACCTAAATAGTTCCAACCTATTACTTCGTTTTGCTATTAATTTTGTTTTAAACAAATAAAACTAATATTGAAAAAATACAAGAAAGTTCAAAATGATTAGTTTAGTTGTTATATTTTTTATGCAGCTCTAGAAATAGATGCAAACAGAAATCCAAAACTAGGAGATACTGCAAGCAGTGCAAATTCGACGTTCAAAAATTTTTCTTCCTGGGTACTGGCATCAGTACCCAGTGCTACCGTTTTATTCAAAAAATAAAGTGTAAAATAAGAAAATTTATTGAAATATATAAAAAAAGCAAGCAATTTTCAGAATAAAATACCCATGTAAAAAAACTAAAATACCCATGAATCAGCATAGAATGTGAATATGTATGCATATTTATCACATACGTGCGTATGTAATTTAAGTGTACATATTATTTCAGAAGAAATCATTCAGTACCCACTAAAATACCCATGAATCAGCATAGAATGTGAATATGTATGCATATTTATCACATACGTGCGTATGTAATTTAAGTGTACATATTATGCGCAATATTTATAAGAATATTTTGTAATGTACGTATTTATCGTATATATGCGTGTGTAAAACTTCTATCCTAAACAAACAAATTATCGTCCTAAACAAATATAATTTTTTCATAATTGTACGATCATATGGGTCATAAATTTCATTACATCAGAAACGAGGATAGAAATACAAAATGTAAATTCAAATTGTAATGTATTGTATGAGAAATACAATATATTTTGAATACGATCGGTTAATTGTTAAATTTTGAATTTTTGGGTATTCAAAATTCATACTTTTTAGGTAATGTACCACAAATATTGTACCATAAAATAATGACTTGATTTTGTTAATTATAAATACAATATATACATACATACGTGCAATATTCTGTACATATCTTTCGACCGTATACAAATTTATGTGTTTATAGATCGTACTTGTATATATTTTTTTGTCTGATATAAAAAGTAAAAGAAAAGTGTGAAATATGAACAAAAATCGACGTGAAAAAGAAAAAGTAATGTATGTATATGAAATATTGTACGATATATAGTATGTATGTATGTATGTTAATCTGAAATTACACATTTTTTACTACTATCCTAGTCTCTGATCTTTAATTCACGTTCATATATATGATCGAACCATTACAAAATTGTGTTCTAATGTTCTTATGAAAGAAAATTATGTTTGTTTAGGATGACGGTATTTATAGTTAAAATACCAAATTCGTATGAAAATATTTACAAACACTCGTATGTAATATATTATTACATATGTATACATACATATATATAATAAGTACATGGCCTTAAATTTCTCGAGTTTATTTTGAATATTCTTATACGGAAAAACGACATCCCTTTTTCTACCAACAAATGTACTAAATCATTCCATCATTCATGCCGTCCCCTCTTTCATCGCCCGAACCGCTCTATCGGCTAAAAAAATTTTTGAAGCCCCATAAGAATTCTTGGATTTTCAAATTTTTTGATGCAAAGGATTTTTTGTTTTCTTTGTATCATATTGCATTTTTAAAACCGAGTTTACGTAAATATGGTAAATTCCACTACAAGGCCAATTTTTTAAAATTTGGTTCCCACCATTTGGTCATAAATAGTTGCAATAATCTTGTGTTTCGTTTCTCTTTATTATATGGTATTTTTATGATCTAAATTTATATGCTTTTAAGTCCAATGGGGTACCAAATGATTTGTGTATAAAATCAATCCTTTCACAAAGCACACCTAAATAGTTCCAGCCTATTACTGCGTTTTACTATTAATTTTGTTTTAAACAAATGAAACTAATATTGAAAATACACGAGAATATTCAAAATGATTAGTTTAGTTGTTATAGTTTTTATGCAGCTCTAGAAATAGATGCAAAGGATTTTTTGTTTTCTTTGCATTATATTGCATTTTTAAAACCGAGTTTACGTAAATATGGTAAATTCCAATACAAGGCCAATTTTTTAAAATTTGATTTCAACCATTTGGTCATGAACAGTTGCAATAATCTTGTGTTTTGTTTCTCTTTATTATATGGTATTTTTATGATCTAAATTTATATGCTTTAAAGCCCAATGGGGTACTAAGTGATTTGTGTATAAAATCAATCCTTTCACAAAGCACACCTAAAGAGTTCCAGTCTATTACTTCGTTTTGCTATTAATTTTGTTTTAAACAAATAAAACTAATATTGAAAAAATTCAAGAATGTTCAAAATGATTATTTTAGTTGTGATATTTTTTATGCAGCTCTAGAAATAGATGAGAAGGATTTTTTTGTTTTCATTGTATTGTACTGAATTTTCAAAAACCGAGTTTACGTAAATATGGTAGATTCCAATACAAGGCAAATTTTTTAAAATTTGGTTTCCACCATTTGGTCATGAATAGTTGCAATAATCTTGTGTTTTGTTTCTCTTTATTATATGGTATTTTTATGAACTAAATTTACATGCTTTAAAGTCCAATGGGGTACGAAATGATTTGTGTATAAAATCAATCCTTTCACGAAGCACACCTAAATAGTTCCAGCCTATTTCTTCGTTTTGCTATTAATTTTGTTTTAAACAAATAAAACTAATATTGAAAAAATACAAGAATGTTCAAAACGATTATTTTCGTTGTTATATTTTTTATGCAGCTCTAGAAATAGATGCGAAGGATTTTTTTGTTTTCATTGTATTGTACTGAATTTTCAAAAACCGAGTTTACGTAAATATGGTAAATTCCAATACAAGGCCAATTTTTTAAAATTTGATTTCCACCATTTGGTCATGAACAGTTGCAATAAGCTTGTGTTTCGTTTCTCTTTATTATATGGTACATTTATGAACTAAATTTATATGCTTTTAAGTCCAATGGGGTACCAAATGATTTGTGTATAAAATCAATCCTTTCACAAAGCACACCTAAATAGTTCCAGCCTATTACTGCGTTTTACTATTAATTTTGTTTTAAACAAATGAAACTAATATTGAAAATACACGAGAATATTCAAAATGATTAGTTTAGTTGTTATAGTTTTTATGCAGGTCTAGAAATAGATGCGAAGGATTTTTTTGTTTTCATTGTATTGTACTGAATTTTCAAAAACCGAGTTTACGTAAATATGGTAAATTCCAATACAAGGCAAATTTTTCAAAATTTGATTTCCACCATTTGGTCATGAATAGTTGCAATAATCTTGTGTTTCGTTTCCCTTCATTATATGGCATTTTTATGAACTAAATTTATATGCTTTTAAGTCCAATGGGGTACCAAATGATTTGTGTATAAAATCAATCCTTTCACAAAGCACACTTAAATAGTTGCAGCCTATTACTTTGTTTTGCTATTAAATTTCATTTTTAATCAAATGAAACTAACAGTGAAATAATACAAGAATAATCAAAATGATAATTTTTGTTATTTTTTTATGCAGCTCCAGAAATAGATGCGAAGGATTTTTTGTTTTAATTGTATTATACTGCATTTTTAAAAACCGAGTTTACGTAAATATGGTAAATTCCAATACAAGGCCAATTTTTCAAAATTTGATTTCCACCATTTGGTCATGAATAGTTGAAATAATCTTGTGTTTCGTTTCCCTTCATTATATGGTATTTTTATGATCTAAATTTATATGCTTTAAAGTCCAATGGGGTACCAAGTGATTTGTGTATAAAATCAATCCTTTCACAAAGCACACCTAAATAGTTCCAGCCTATTACTTCGTTTTGCTATTAATTTTGTTTTAAACAAATAAAACTAATATTGAAAAAATACAAGACCGTTCAAAATGATTATTTTAGTTGTTATATTTTTTATGCAGCTCGAGAAATAGATGCGGAGGATTTTTTGTTTTCTTTGTATTTTATTGCATTTTTAAAACCGAGTTTACGTAAATATGGTAAATTCCAATACAAGGCCAATTTTTTAAATTTTGATTTCCACCATTTGGTCAGGATCAGTTGCAATAAGCTTGTGTTTCGTTTCTCTTTATTATATGGTATTTTTATGAACTAAATTTATATGCTTTTAAGTCCAATGGGGTACCAAATGATTTGTGTATAAAATCAATCCTTTCACAAAGCACACCTAAATAGTTCCAACCTATTACTTCGTTTTGCTATTAATTTTGTTTTAAACAAATAAAACTAATATTGAAAAAATACAAGAAAGTTCAAAATGATTAGTTTAGTTGTTATATTTTTTATGCAGCTCTAGAAATAGATGCAAACAGAAATCCAAAACTAGGAGATACTGCAAGCAGTGCAAATTCGACGTTCAAAAATTTTTCTTCCTGGGTACTGGCATCAGTACCCAGTGCTACCGTTTTATTCAAAAAATAAAGTGTAAAATAAGAAAATTTATTGAAATATATAAAAAAAGCAAGCAATTTTCAGAATAAAATACCCATGTAAAAAAACTAAAATACCCATGAATCAGCATAGAATGTGAATATGTATGCATATTTATCACATACGTGCGTATGTAATTTAAGTGTACATATTATTTCAGAAGAAATCATTCAGTACCCACTAAAATACCCATGAATCAGCATAGAATGTGAATATGTATGCATATTTATCACATACGTGCGTATGTAATTTAAGTGTACATATTATGCGCAATATTTGTAAGAATATTTTGTAATGTACGTATTTATCGTATATATGCGTGTGTAAAACTTCTATCCTAAACAAACAAATTATCGTCCTAAACAAATATAATTTTTTCATAATTGTACGATCATATGGGTCATAAATTTCATTACATCAGAAACGAGGATAGAAATACAAAATGTAAATTCAAATTGTAATGTATTGTATGAGAAATACAATATATTTTGAATACGATCGGTTAATTGTTAAATTTTGAATTTTTGGGTATTCAAAATTCATACTTTTTAGGTAATGTACCACAAATATTGTACCATAAAATAATGACTTGATTTTGTTAATTATAAATACAATATATACATACATACGTGCAATATTCTGTACATATCTTTCGACCGTATACAAATTTATGTGTTTATAGATCGTACTTGTATATATTTTTTTGTCTGATATAAAAAGTAAAAGAAAAGTGTGAAATATGAACAAAAATCGACGTGAAAAAGAAAAAGTAATGTATGTATATGAAATATTGTACGATATATAGTATGTATGTATGTATGTTAATCTGAAATTACACATTTTTTACTACTATCCTAGTCTCTGATCTTTAATTCACGTTCATATATATGATCGAACCATTACAAAATTGTGTTCTAATGTTCTTATGAAAGAAAATTATGTTTGTTTAGGATGACGGTATTTATAGTTAAAATACCAAATTCGTATGAAAATATTTACAAACACTCGTATGTAATATATTATTACATATGTATACATACATATATATAATAAGTACATGGCCTTAAATTTCTCGAGTTTATTTTGAATATTCTTATACGAAAAAACGACATCCCTTTTTCTACCAACAAATGTACTAAATCATTCCATCATTCATGCCGTCCCCTCTTTCATCGCCCGAACCGCTCTATCGGCTAAAAAAATTTTTGAAGCCCCATAAGAATTCTTGGATTTTCAAATTTTTTGATGCAAAGGATTTTTTGTTTTCTTTGTATCATATTGCATTTTTAAAACCGAGTTTACGTAAATATGGTAAATTCCACTACAAGGCCAATTTTTTAAAATTTGGTTCCCACCATTTGGTCATAAATAGTTGCAATAATCTTGTGTTTCGTTTCTCTTTATTATATGGTATTTTTATGATCTAAATTTATATGCTTTTAAGTCCAATGGGGTACCAAATGATTTGTGTATAAAATCAATCCTTTCACAAAGCACACCTAAAAAGTTCCAGCCTATTACTGCGTTTTGCTAATAATTTTGTTTTAAACAAATGAAACTAATATTGAAAATATACGAGAATGTTCAAAATGATTATTTTCGTTGTTATATTTTTTATGCAGCTCTAGAAATAGATGCGAAGGATTTTTTTGTTTTCATTGTATTATACTGCATTTTTATAAACCGAGTTTACGTATATATGGTAAATTCCAATACAAGGCCAATTTTTAAAAATTTGATTTTCACCATTTGGTCATGAACAGCTGCAATAATCTTGTGTTTCGTTTCCCGTCATTATATGGCATTTTTATGATCTAAATTTATATGCTTTTAAGTCCAATGGGGTACCAAATTATTTGTGTATAAAATCAATCCTTTCACAAAGCACACTTAAATAGTTCCAGCCTATTACTTCGTTTTGCTATTAATTTTGTTTTAAACAAATGAAACTAATATTGAAAATATTCGAGAATGTTCAAAATGATTAGTTTAGTTGTTATATTTTTTATGCAGCTCTAGAAATAGATGCAAAGGATTTTTTTGTTTTCATTGTATTGTACTGAATTTTCAAAAACCGAGTTTACGTAAATATGGTAAATTCCACTCCAAGGCCAATTTTTTAAAATTTGATTTCCACCATTTGGTCATGAATGTTGCAATAATCTTGTGTTTTGTTTCTCTTTATTATATGGTATTTTTATGAACTAAATTTACATGCTTTAAAGTCCAATGGGGTACGAAATGATTTGTGTATAAAATCAATCCTTTCACGAAGCACACCTAAATAGTTCCAGCCTATTTCTTCGTTTTGCTATTAATTTTGTTTTAAACAAATAAAACTAATATTGAAAAAATACAAGAATGTTCAAAATGATTAGTTTAGTTGTTATATTTTTTATGCAGCTCTAGAAATAGATGCAAAGGATTTTTTTGTTTTCATTGTATTGTACTGAATTTTCAAAAACCGAGTTTACGTAAATATGGTAAATTCCAATACAAGGCCAATTTTTTAAAATTTGATTTCCACCATTTGGTCATGAACAGTTGCAATAAGCTTGTGTTTCGTTTCTCTTTATTATATGGTACATTTATGAACTAAATTTATATGCTTTTAAGTCCAATGGGGTACCAAATGATTTGTGTATAAAATCAATCCTTTCACAAAGCACACCTAAATAGTTCCAGCCTATTACTGCGTTTTACTATTAATTTTGTTTTAAACAAATGAAACTAATATTGAAAATACACGAGAATATTCAAAATGATTAGTTTAGTTGTTATAGTTTTTATGCAGGTCTAGAAATAGATGCGAAGGATTTTTTTGTTTTCATTGTATTGTACTGAATTTTCAAAAACCGAGTTTACGTAAATATGGTAAATTCCAATACAAGGCAAATTTTTCAAAATTTGATTTCCACCATTTGGTCATGAATAGTTGCAATAATCTTGTGTTTCGTTTCCCTTCATTATATGGCATTTTTATGAACTAAATTTATATGCTTTTAAGTCCAATGGGGTACCAAATGATTTGTGTATAAAATCAATCCTTTCACAAAGCACACTTAAATAGTTGCAGCCTATTACTTTGTTTTGCTATTAAATTTCATTTTTAATCAAATGAAACTAACAGTGAAATAATACAAGAATAATCAAAATGATAATTTTTGTTATTTTTTTATGCAGCTCAAGAAATAGATGCGGAGGATTTTTTGTTTTCTTTGTATTTTATTGCATTTTTAAAACCGAGTTTACGTAAATATGGTAAATTCCAATACAAGGCCAATTTTTTAAATTTTGATTTCCACCATTTGGTCAGGATCAGTTGCAATAAGCTTGTGTTTCGTTTCTCTTTATTATATGGTATTTTTATGAACTAAATTTATATGCTTTTAAGTCCAATGGGGTACCAAATGATTTGTGTATAAAATCAATCCTTTCACAAAGCACACTTAAATAGTTGCAGCCTATTACTTTGTTTTGCTATTAAATTTCATTTTTAATCAAATGAAACTAACAGTGAAATAATACAAGAATAATCAAAATGATAATTTTTGTTATTTTTTTATGCAGCTCAAGAAATAGATGCGAAGGATTTTTTGTTTTAATTGTATTATACTGCATTTTTAAAAACCGAGTTTACGTAAATATGGTAAATTCCAATACAAGGCCAATTTTTCAAAATTTGGTTCCCACCATTTGGTCATAAATAGTTGCAATAATCTTGTGTTTCGTTTCTCTTTATTATATGGTATTTTTATAATCTAAATTTATATGCTTTTAAGTCCAATGGGGTACCAAATGATTTGTGTATAAAATCAATCCTTTCACAAAGCACACCTAAAAAGTTCCAGCCTATTACTGCGTTTTGCTAATAATTTTGTTTTAAACAAATGAAACTAATATTGAAAATATACGAGAATGTTCAAAATGATTATTTTCGTTGTTATATTTTTTATGCAGCTCTAGAAATAGATGCGAAGGATTTTTTTGTTTTCATTGTATTATACTGCATTTTTATAAACCGAGTTTACGTATATATGGTAAATTCCAATACAAGGCCAATTTTTCAAAATTTGATTTTCACCATTTGGTCATGAACAGCTGCAATAATCTTGTGTTTCGTTTCCCGTCATTATATGGCATTTTTATGATCTAAATTTATATGCTTTTAAGTCCAATGGGGTACCAAATTATTTGTGTATAAAATCAATCCTTTCACAAAGCACACCTAAATAGTTCCAGCCTATTACTTCGTTTTGCTATTAATTTTGTTTTAAACAAATGAAACTAATATTGAAAATATTCGAGAATGTTCAAATTGATTATTTTTGTTGTTATTTTTTTTTATGCAGCTCTAGAAATAGATGCGAAGGATTTTTTTGTTTTCATTGTATTGTACTGAATTTTCAAAAAACCGAGTTTACGTAAATATGGTAAATTCCAATACAAGGCCAATTTTTTAAAATTTGATTTCCACCATTTGGTCATGAACAGTTGCAATAAGCTTGTGTTTCGTTTCTCTTTATTATATGGTACATTTATGAACTAAATTTATATGCTTTTAAGTCCAATGGGGTACCAAATGATTTGTGTATAAAATCAATCCTTTCACAAAGCACACCTAAAAAGTTCCAGCCTATTACTGCGTTTTGCTAATAATTTTGTTTTAAACAAATGAAACTAATATTGAAAATATACGAGAATGTTCAAAATGATTATTTTCGTTGTTATATTTTTTATGCAGCTCTAGAAATAGATGCGAAGGATTTTTTTGTTTTCATTGTATTATACTGCATTTTTATAAACCGAGTTTACGTAAATATGGTAAATTCCAATACAAGGCCAATTTTTCAAAATTTGATTTTCACCATTTGGTCATGAACAGCTGCAATAATCTTGTGTTTCGTTTCCCGTCATTATATGGCATTTTTATGATCTAAATTTATATGCTTTAAAGTCCAATGGGGTTCCAAGTGATTTGTGTATAAAATCAATCCTTTCACAAAGCACATCTTAATAGTTCCAGCCTATTACTTTGTTTTGCTATTAAATTTCATTTTAATCAAATAAAACTAATATTGAAAAAATACAAGAATGTTCAAAATGATTATTTTCGTTGTTATATTTTTTATGCAGCTCTAGAAATAGATGCGAAGGATTTTTTTGTTTTCATTGTATTGTACTGAATTTTCAAAAACCGAGTTTACGTAAATATGGTAAATTCCAATACAAGGCAAATTTTTTAAAATTTGATTTCCACCATATGGTCATGAATAGTTGCAATAAGCTTGTGTATTGTTTCTCTTTATTATATGGTATTTTTATGATCTAAATTTATATGCTTTAAAGCCCAATTGGGTACCAAATGATTTGTGTATAAAATCAATCCTTTCACAAAGCACACATAAATAGTTGCAGCCTATTACTTCGTTTTGCTATTAAATTTCATTTTTAATCAAATAAAACTAACATTGAAATAATACAAGAATAATCAAAATGATTATTTTTGTTGTTATTTTTTTTATGCAGCTCTAGAATTAGATGCGAAGGATTTTTTGTTTTCATTGTACTATACTGCATTTTTAAAAACCGAGTTTACGTAAATATGGTAAATTCCACTCCAAGGCCAATTTTTTAAAATTTGATTTACACCATTTGGTCATGAACAGTTGCAATAGTCTTGTGTTTCGTTTCTCTATATTATATGGTATTTTTATGAACTAAATTTATATGCTTTTAAGTCCAATAGGGTACCAAATGATTTGTGTATAAAATCAATCCTTTCACAAAGCACACCTAAATAGTTCCAGCCTATTACTGCGTTTTGCTATTAATTTTGTTTTAAACAAATGAAACTAATATTGAAAATAAACGAGAATGTTCAAAATGATTATTTTCGTTGTTATTTTTTTTATGCAGCTCTAGAATCAGATGCGAAGGATTTTTTGTTTTCATTGTACTCTACTGCATTTTTAAAAACCGAGTTTACGTAAATATGGTAAATTCCACTCCAAGGCCAATTTTTTAAAATTTGATTTACACCATTTGGTCACGAACAGTTGCAATAAGCTTGTGTTTCGTTTCTCTTTATTATATGGTATTTTTATGAACTAAATTTATATGCTTTTAAGTCCAATGGGGTACCAAATGATTTGTGTATAAAATCAATCCTTTCACAAAGCACACCTAAATAGTTCCAGCCTATACTTCGTTTTGCTATTAACTTTGTTTTATACAAATAAAACTAATATTGAAAAAATACAAGAATGTTCAAAATGATTAGTTTAGTTGTTATGTTTTTTATGCAGGTCTAGAAATAGATGCAAAGGATTTTTTGTTTTCTTTGTATTATATTGCATTTTTAAAACCGAGTTTACGTAAATATGGTAAATTCCAATACAAGGCTAATTTTTTATAATTTGATTTCCACCATTTGGCCATGAATAGTTGAAATAAGCTTGTGTATTGTTTCTCTTTATTATATGGTATTTTTATGAACTAAATTTATATGCTTTAAAGTCCAATTGGGTCCCAAATGATTTGTGTATAAAATTAATCCTTTCACAAAGCACACATAAATAGTTGCAGCCTATTACTTCGTTTTGCTATTAATTTTGTTTTAAACAAATGAAACTAATATTGAAAATAAACGAGAATGTTCAAAATGATTATTTTCGTTGTTATTTTTTTATGCAGCTCTAGAATTAGATGCGAAGGATTTTTTGTTTTCATTGTACTCTACTGCATTTTTAAAAACCGAGTTTACGTAAATATGGTAAATTCCACTCCAAGGCCAATTTTTTAAAATTTGATTTTCACCATTTGGTCATGAACAGCTGCAATAATCTTGTGTTTCGTTTCCCTTCATTATATGGCATTTTTATGAACTAAATTTATATGCTTTAAAGTCCAATGGGATACCAAATGATTTGTGGATAAAATCAATCCATTCACAAAGCACACCTAAATAGTTCCAGCCTCTACTTCGTTTTGCTATTAACTTTGTTTTAATCTAATAAAACTAATATTGAAAAAATACAAGAATGTTCAAAATGATTAGTTTAGTTGTTATGTTTTTTATGCAGGTCTAGAAATAGATGCAAAGGATTTTTTGTTTTCATTGTATTATACTGCATTTTTAAAAACCGAGTTTACGTAAATATGGTAAATTCCAATACAAGGCCAATTTTACAAAATTTGATTTCCACCATTTGGTCATGAACAGCTGCAATAAGCTTGTGTTTCGTTTCCCTTCATTATATGGCATTTTTATGAACTAAATTTATATGCTTTAAAGTCCAATTGGGTACCAAATGATTTGTGTATAAAATCAATCCTTTCACAAAGCACACATAAATAGTTGCAGCCTATTACTTCGTTTTGCTATTAAATTTCATTTTTAATCAAATAAAACTAACATTGAAATAATACAAGAATAATCAAAATGATTATTTTTGTTGTTATTTTTTTTATGCAGCTCTAGAATTAGATGCGAAGGATTTTTTGTTTTCATTGTACTATACTGCATTTTTAAAAACCGAGTTTACGTAAATATGGTAAATTCCACTCCAAGGCCAATTTTTTAAAATTTGATTTTCACCATTTGGTCATGAACAGCTGCAATAATCTTGTGTTTCGTTTCCCTTCATTATATGGCATTTTTATGAACTAAATTTATATGCTTTAAAGTCCAATGGGATACCAAATGATTTGTGTATAAAATCAATCCTTTCACAAAGCACACCTAAATAGTTCCAGCCTCTACTTCGTTTTGCTATTAACTTTGTTTTAAACTAATAAAACTAATATTGAAAAAATACAAGAATGTTCAAAATGATTAGTTTAGTTGTTATGTTTTTTATGCAGGTCTAGAAATAGATGCAAAGGATTTTTTGTTTTCATTGTAATATACTGCATTTTTAAAAACCGAGTTTACGTAAATATGGTAAATTCCAATACAAGGCCAATTTTTCAAAATTTGATTTTCACCATTTGGTCATGAACAGCTGCAATAATCTTGTGTTTCGTTTCCCGTCATTATATGGCATTTTTATGATCTAAATTTATATGCTTTAAAGTCCAATGGGGTTCCAAGTGATTTGTGTATAAAATCAATCCTTTCACAAAGCACATCTTAATAGTTCCAGCCTATTACTTTGTTTTGCTATTAAATTTCATTTTAATCAAATAAAACTAATATTGAAAAAATACAAGAATGTTCAAAATGATTAGTTTAGTTGTTATGTTTTTTATGCAGGTCTAGAAATAGATGCAAAGGATTTTTTGTTTTCTTTGTATTATATTGCATTTTTAAAACCGAGTTTACGTAAATATGGTAAATTCCAATACAAGGCTAATTTTTTAAAATTTGATTTCCACCATTTGGCCATGAATAGTTGAAATAAGCTTGTGTATTGTTTCTCTTTATTATATGGTATTTTTATGATCTAAATTTATATGCTTTAAAGCCCAATTGGGTACCAAATGATTTGTGTATAAAATCAATCCTTTCACAAAGCACACATAAATAGTTGCAGCCTATTACTTCGTTTTGCTATTAAATTTCATTTTTAATCAAATAAAACTAACATTGAAATAATACAAGAATAATCAAAATGATTATTTTTGTTGTTATTTTTTTTATGCAGCTCTAGAATTAGATGCGAAGGATTTTTTGTTTTCATTGTACTATACTGCATTTTTAAAAACCGAGTTTACGTAAATATGGTAAATTCCACTCCAAGGCCAATTTTTTAAAATTTGATTTACACCATTTGGTCATGAACAGTTGCAATAACCTTGTGTTTCGTTTCTCTATATTATATGGTATTTTTATGAACTAAATTTATATGCTTTTAAGTCCAATGGGGTACCAAATGATTTGTGTATAAAATCAATCCTTTCACAAAGCACACCTAAATAGTTCCAGCCTATTACTGCGTTTTGCTATTAATTTTGTTTTAAACAAATGAAACTAATATTGAAAATAAACGAGAATGTTCAAAATGATTATTTTCGTTGTTATTTTTTTTATGCAGCTCTAGAATTAGATGCAAAGGATTTTTTGTTTTCATTGTACTCTACTGCATTTTTAAAAACCGAGTTTACGTAAATATGGTAAATTCCACTCCAAGGCCAATTTTTTAAAATTTGATTTACACCATTTGGTCACGAACAGTTGCAATAAGCTTGTGTTTCGTTTCTCTTTATTATATGGTATTTTTATGAACTAAATTTATATGCTTTTAAGTCCAATGGGGTACCAAATGATTTGTGTATAAAATCAATCCTTTCACAAAGCACACCTAAATAGTTCCAGCCTATACTTCGTTTTGCTATTAACTTTGTTTTATACAAATAAAACTAATATTGAAAAAATACAAGAATGTTCAAAATGATTAGTTTAGTTGTTATGTTTTTTATGCAGGTCTAGAAATAGATGCAAAGGATTTTTTGTTTTCTTTGTATTATATTGCATTTTTAAAACCGAGTTTACGTAAATATGGTAAATTCCAATACAAGGCTAATTTTTTAAAATTTGATTTCCACCATTTGGCCATGAATAGTTGAAATAAGCTTGTGTATTGTTTCTCTTTATTATATGGTATTTTTATGAACTAAATTTATATGCTTTAAAGTCCAATTGGGTCCCAAATGATTTGTGTATAAAATCAATCCTTTCACAAAGCACACATAAATAGTTGCAGCCTATTACTTCGTTTTGCTATTAATTTTGTTTTAAACAAATGAAACTAATATTGAAAATAAACGAGAATGTTCAAAATGATAATTTTCGTTGTTATTTTTTTTATGCAGCTCTAGAATTAGATGCGAAGGATTTTTTGTTTTCATTGTACTCTACTGCATTTTTAAAAACCGAGTTTACGTAAATATGGTAAATTCCAATACAAGGCAAATTTTTTAAAATTTGATTTCCACCATGTGGTCATGAATAGTTGCAATAATCTTGTGTTTATTTTCTCTTTATTATATGGTATTTTTATGATCTAAATTTATATGCTTTAAAGCCCAATTGGGTACCAAATGATTTGTGTATAAAATCAATCCTTTCACAAAGCACATCTAAATAGTTCCAGCCTATTACTTCGTTTTGCTATTAAATTTCATTTTAATCAAATTAATCTAACATTGAAAAAATACAAGGATATTCAAAATGATTATTTTTGTTGTTATTTTTTTTATGCAGCTCTAGAATTAGATGCGAAGGATTTTTTGCTTTCATTGTATTGTACTGAATTTTTAAAAACCGAGTTTACGTAAATATGGTAAATTCCAATACAAGGCCAATTTTTTAAAATTTGATTTCCACCATTTGGTCATGAATAATCTTGTGTTTATTTTCTCTTTATTATATGGTATTTTTATGATCTAAATTTATATGCTTTAAAGCCCAATTGGGTACCAAATGATTTGTGTATAAAATCAATCCTTTCACAAAGCACATCTAAATAGTTCCAGCCTATTACTTCGTTTTGCTATTAAATTTCATTTTAATCAAATTAATCTAACATTGAAAAAATACAAGAATGTTCAAAATGATTATTTTCGTTGTTATATTTTTTATGCAGCTCTAGATTTAGATGCGAAGGATTTTTTGTTATCATTGCACTATACTGCATTTTTAAAAACCGAGTTTACGTAAATATGGTAAATTCCAATACAAGGCCAATTTTTTAAAATTTGATTTACACCATTTGGTCATGAACAGTTGCAATAAGCTTGTGTTTCGTTTCTCTTTATTATATGGTATTTTTATGAACTAAATTTATATGCTTTTAAGTCCAATGGGGTACCAAATGATTTGTGTATAAAATCAATCCTTTCACAAAGCACACCAAAATAGTTCCAGCCTATTACTTCGTTTTGCTATTATTTTGTTTTAAACAAATAAAACTAATATTGAAAAAATACAAGAATGTTCAAAAAGATTAGTTTAGTTGATATGTTTTTTATGCAGGTCTAGAAATAGATGCAAAGGATTTTTTGTTTTCTTTGTATTATATTGCATTTTTAAAACCGAGTTTACGTAAATATGGTAAATTCCACTCCAAGGCCAATTTTTTAAAATTGGATTTCCACCATTTGGTCATGAACAGTTGCAATAAGCTACTTTTCGTTTCTCTTTATTATATGGTATTTTTATGAACTAAATTTGTATACTTTTAAGTCCAATGGGGTACCAAATGATTTGTGTATAAAATCAATCCTTTCACAAAGCACACCTAAATAGTTCCAGCCTATTACTTCGTTTTGCTATTAATTTTGTTTTAAACAAATAAAACTAATATTGAAAAAATACAAGAATGTTCAAAATGATTATTTCAGTTGTTATATTTTTAATGCAGCTCGAGAAATAGATGCAAAGGATTTTTTGTTTTCTTTGTATTATATTGCATTTTTAAAACCGAGTTTACGTAAATATGGTAAATTCCACTACAAGGCCAATTTTTTAAATTTTGATTTCCACCATTTGGTCAAGAACAGTTGCAATAATCTTGTGTTTTGTTTCTCTTTATTATATGGTATTTTTATGAACTAAATTTGTATGCTTTAAAGTCCAATAGGATACTAAGTCATTTGTGTATAAAAATCAATCCTTTCACAGAGCACACCTAAATAGTTCCAGCCTATTACTTCGTTTTGCTATTAATTTTGTTTTAAACAAATAAAACTAATATTGAAAAAATACAAGAATGTTCAAAATGATTAGTTTAGTTGTTATATTTTTTATGCAGGTCTAGAAATAGATGCAAAGGATTTTTTGTTTTCTTTGTATCATATTGCATTTTTAAAATCGAGTTAACGTAAATATGGTAAATTCCACTACAAGACCAATTTTTTAAAATTTGGCTTCCACCATTTGGTCATAAATAGTTGCAATAATCTTGTGTTTCGTTTCTCTTTATTATATCGTATTTTTATGAACTAAATTTATATGCTTTTAAGTCCAATGGGGTACCAAATGATTTGTGTATAAAATCAATCCTTTCACAAAGCACACCTAAATAGTTGCAGCCTATTACTTCGTTTTGCTATTAAATTTCATTTTTAATCAAATGAATCTAACAGTGAAATAATACAAGAATGTTCAAAATGATTATTTTTGTTGTTATTTTTTTATGCAGCTCCAGAAATAGATGCGAAGGATTTTTTGTTTTAATTGTATTATACTGCATTTTTAAAAACCGAGTTTACGTAAATATCGTAAATTCCAATACAAGGCCAATTTTTCAAAATTTGATTTCCACCATTTGGTCATGAATAGTTGAAATAATCTTGTGTTTCGTTTCCCTTCATTATATGGAATTTTTATGAACTAAATTTATATGCTATAAAGTCCAATGGGGTACCAAGTGATTTGTGTATAAAATCAATCCTTTCACAAAGCACATCTAAATAGTTCCAGCCTATTACTTCGTTTTGCTATTAAATTTCATTTTAATCTAATTAAACTAACATTGAAAAAATACAAGGATATTCAAAATGATTATTTTTATTGTTATTTTTTTTATGCAGCTCTAGAAATAGATGCGAAGGATTTTTTGTTTTCTTTGTATTATATTGCATTTTTAAAACCGAGTTTACGTAAATATGGTAAATTCCACTACAAGGCAAATTTTTTAAAATTTGATTTCCACCATTTGGTCATGACCAGTTGCAATAAGCTTGTGTTTCGTTTCTTTTTATTATATGGTATTTTTATGAACTAAATTTGTATGCTTTAAAGTCCAATGGGGTACTAAGTCATTTGTGTATAAAATCAATCCTTTCACAAAGCGCACCTAAATAGTTCCAGCCTATTACTTTGTTTTGCTATAAAATTTCATTTTAATCAAATGAAACTAACATTGAAATAATACAAGAATAATCAAAATGATTATTTTTGTTATTTTTTTATGCAGCTCCAGAAATAGATGCGAAGGATTTTTTGTTTTAATTGTATTATACGGCATTTTTAAAAACCGAGTTTACGTAAATATCGTAAATTCCAATACAAGGCCAATTTTTCAAAATTTGATTTCCACCATTTGGTCATGAATAGTTACAATAATCTTGTGTTTCGTTTCCCTTCATTATATGGAATTTTTATGAACTAAATTTATATGCTATAAAGTCCAATGGGGTACCAAGTGATTTGTGTATAAAATCAATCCTTTCACAAAGCACATCTAAATAGTTCCAGCCTATTACTTCGTTTTGCTATTAAATTTCATTTTAATCTAATTAAACTAACATTGAAAAAATACAAGGATATTCTAAATGATTATTTTTATTGTTATTTTTTTTATGCAGCTCTAGAAATAGATGCGAAGGATTTTTTGTTTTAATTGTATTATACTGCATTTTTAAAACCGAGTTTACGTAAATATGGTAAATTCCACTACAAGGCAAATTTTTTAAAATTTGATTTCCACCATTTGGTCATGACCAGTTGCAATAAGCTTGTGTTTCGTTTCTTTTTATTATATGGTATTTTTATGAACTAAATTTGTATGCTTTAAAGTCCAATTGGGTACCAAATGATTTGTGTATAAAATCAATCCTTTCACAAAGCACACATAAATAGTTGCAGCCTATTACTTCGTTTTGCTATTAAATTTCATTTTTAATCAAATAAAACTAACATTGAAATAATACAAGAATAATCAAAATGATTATTTTTGTTGTTATTTTTTTTATGCAGCTCTAGAATTAGATGCGAAGGATTTTTTGTTTTCATTGTACTATACTGCATTTTTAAAAACCGAGTTTACGTAAATATGGTAAATTCCACTTCAAGGCCAATTTTTTAAAATTTGATTTACACCATTTGGTCATGACCAGTTGCAATAAGCTTGTGTTTCGTTTCTTTTTATTATATGGTATTTTTATGAACTAAATTTGTATGCTTTAAAGTCCAATGGGGTACTAAGTCATTTGTGTATAAAATCAATCCTTTCACAAAGCACACATAAATAGTTGCAGCCTATTACTTCGTTTTGCTATTAAATTTCATTTTTAATCAAATAAAACTAACATTGAAATAATACAAGAATAATCAAAATGATTATTTTTGTTGTTATTTTTTTTATGCAGCTCTAGAATTAGATGCGAAGGATTTTTTGTTTTCATTGTACTATACTGCATTTTTAAAACCGAGTTTACGTAAATATGGTAAATTCCACTACAAGGCAAATTTTTTAAAATTTGATTTCCACCATTTGGTCATGACCAGTTGCAATAAGCTTGTGTTTCGTTTCTTTTTATTATATGGTATTTTTATGAACTAAATTTGTATGCTTTAAAGTCCAATGGGGTACCAAGTGATTTGTGTATAAAATCAATCCTTTCACAAAGCACATCTAAATAGTTCCAGCCTATTACTTCGTTTTGCTATTAAATTTCATTTTAATCTAATTAAACTAACATTGAAAAAATACAAGGATATTCAAAATGATTATTTTTATTGTTATTTTTTTTATGCAGCTCTAGAAATAGATGCGAAGGATTTTTTGTTTTCTTTGTATTATATTGCATTTTTAAAACCGAGTTTACGTAAATATGGTAAATTCCACTACAAGGCAAATTTT
Source organism: Anthrax anthrax (assembly GCA_963971155.1). Taxonomy (NCBI): domain Eukaryota; kingdom Metazoa; phylum Arthropoda; class Insecta; order Diptera; family Bombyliidae; genus Anthrax; species Anthrax anthrax. The sequence goes on from OZ020117.1 coordinate 28,698,021, forward strand.
TTAAAATTTGATTTCCACCATTTGGTCATGACCAGTTGCAATAAGCTTGTGTTTCGTTTCTTTTTATTATATGGTATTTTTATGAAGTAAATTTGTATGCTTTAAAGTCCAATGGGGTACTAAGTCATTTGTGTATAAAATCAATCCTTTCACAAAGCGCACCTAAATAGTTCCAGCCTATTACTTTGTTTTGCTATAAAATTTCATTTTAATCAAATGAAACTAACATTGAAATAATACAAGAATAATCAAAATGATTATTTTTGTTATTTTTTTATGCAGCTCCAGAAATAGATGCGAAGGATTTTTTGTTTTAATTGTATTATACTGCATTTTTAAAAACCGAGTTTACGTAAATATCGTAAATTCCAATACAAGGCCAATTTTTCAAAATTTGATTTCCACCATTTGGTCATGAATAGTTACAATAATCTTGTGTTTCGTTTCCCTTCATTATATGGAATTTTTATGAACTAAATTTATATGCTATAAAGTCCAATGGGGTACCAAGTGATTTGTGTATAAAATCAATCCTTTCACAAAGCACATCTTAATAGTTCCAGCCTATTACTTTGTTTTGCTATTAAATTTCATTTTAATCAAATAAAACTAATATTGAAAAAATACAAGAATGTTCAAAATGATTAGTTTAGTTGTTATGTTTTTTATGCAGGTCTAGAAATAGATGCAAAGGATTTTTTGTTTTCTTTGTATTATATTGCATTTTTAAAACCTAGTTTACGTAAATATGGTAAATTCCAATACAAGGCTAATTTTTTAAAATTTGATTTCCACCATTTGGCCATGAATAGTTGAAATAAGCTTGTGTATTGTTTCTCTTTATTATATGGTATTTTTATGATCTAAATTTATATGCTTTAAAGCCCAATTGGGTACCAAATGATTTGTGTATAAAATCAATCCTTTCACAAAGCACACATAAATAGTTGCAGCCTATTACTTCGTTTTGCTATTAAATTTCATTTTTAATCAAATAAAACTAACATTGAAATAATACAAGAATAATCAAAATGATTATTTTTGTTGTTATTTTTTTTATGCAGCTCTAGAATTAGATGCGAAGGATTTTTTGTTTTCATTGTACTATACTGCATTTTTAAAAACCGAGTTTACGTAAATATGGTAAATTCCACTCCAAGGCCAATTTTTTAAAATTTGATTTACACCATTTGGTCATGAACAGTTGCAATAAGCTTGTGTTTCGTTTCTCTATATTATATGGTATTTTTATGAACTAAATTTATATGCTTTTAAGTCCAATGGGGTACCAAATGATTTGTGTATAAAATCAATCCTTTCACAAAGCACACCTAAATAGTTCCAGCCTATTACTGCGTTTTGCTATTAATTTTGTTTTAAACAAATGAAACTAATATTGAAAATAAACGAGAATGTTCAAAATGATTATTTTCGTTGTTATTTTTTTTATGCAGCTCTAGAATTAGATGCAAAGGATTTTTTGTTTTCATTGTACTCTACTGCATTTTTAAAAACCGAGTTTACGTAAATATGGTAAATTCCACTCCAAGGCCAATTTTTTAAAATTTGATTTACACCATTTGGTCACGAACAGTTGCAATAAGCTTGTGTTTCGTTTCTCTTTATTATATGGTATTTTTATGAACTAAATTTATATGCTTTTAAGTCCAATGGGGTACCAAATGATTTGTGTATAAAATCAATCCTTTCACAAAGCACACCTAAATAGTTCCAGCCTATACTTCGTTTTGCTATTAACTTTGTTTTATACAAATAAAACTAATATTGAAAAAATACAAGAATGTTCAAAATGATTAGTTTAGTTGTTATGTTTTTTATGCAGGTCTAGAAATAGATGCAAAGGATTTTTTGTTTTCTTTGTATTATATTGCATTTTTAAAACCGAGTTTACGTAAATATGGTAAATTCCAATACAAGGCTAATTTTTTAAAATTTGATTTCCACCATTTGGCCATGAATAGTTGAAATAAGCTTGTGTATTGTTTCTCTTTATTATATGGTATTTTTATGAACTAAATTTATATGCTTTAAAGTCCAATTGGGTCCCAAATGATTTGTGTATAAAATCAATCCTTTCACAAAGCACACATAAATAGTTGCAGCCTATTACTTCGTTTTGCTATTAATTTTGTTTTAAACAAATGAAACTAATATTGAAAATAAACGAGAATGTTCAAAATGATTATTTTCGTTGTTATTTTTTTTTATGCAGCTCTAGAATTAGATGCGAAGGATTTTTTGTTTTCATTGTACTCTACTGCATTTTTAAAAACCGAGTTTACGTAAATATGGTAAATTCCACTCCAAGGCCAATTTTTTAAAATTTGATTTACACCATTTGGTCACGAACAGTTGCAATAAGCTTGTGTTTCGTTTCTCTTTATTATATGGTATTTTTATGAACTAAATTTATATGCTTTTAAGTCCAATGGGGTACCAAATGATTTGTGTATAAAATCAATCCTTTCACAAAGCACACCTAAATAGTTCCAGCCTATACTTCGTTTTGCTATTAACTTTGTTTTATACAAATAAAACTAATATTGAAAAAATACAAGAATGTTCAAAATGATTAGTTTAGTTGTTATGTTTTTTATGCAGGTCTAGAAATAGATGCAAAGGATTTTTTGTTTTCTTTGTATTATATTGCATTTTTAAAACCGAGTTTACGTAAATATGGTAAATTCCAATACAAGGCTAATTTTTAAAATTTGATTTCCACCATTTGGCCATGAATAGTTGAAATAAGCTTGTGTATTGTTTCTCTTTATTATATGGTATTTTTATGAACTAAATTTATATGCTTTAAAGTCCAATTGGGTCCCAAATGATTTGTGTATAAAATCAATCCTTTCACAAAGCACACATAAATAGTTGCAGCCTATTACTTCGTTTTGCTATTAATTTTGTTTTAAACAAATGAAACTAATATTGAAAATAAACGAGAATGTTCAAAATGATTATTTTCGTTGTTATTTTTTTTATGCAGCTCTAGAATTAGATGCGAAGGATTTTTTGTTTTCATTGTATCTACTGCATTTTTAAAAACCGAGTTTACGTAAATATGGTAAATTCCACTCCAAGGCCAATTTTTTAAAATTTGATTTTCACCATTTGGTCATGAACAGCTGCAATAATCTTGTGTTTCGTTTCCATTCATTATATGGCATTTTTATGAACTAAATTTATATGCTTTAAAGTCCAATGGGATACCAAATGATTTGTGTATAAAATCAATCCTTTCACAAAGCACACCTAAATAGTTCCAGCCTCTACTTCGTTTTGCTATTAACTTTGTTTTAAACTAATAAAACTAATATTGAAAAAATACAAGAATGTTCAAAATGATTAGTTTAGTTGTTATGTTTTTTATGCAGGTCTAGAAATAGATGCAAAGGATTTTTTGTTTTCATTGTATTATACTGCATTTTTAAAAACCGAGTTTACGTAAATATGGTAAATTCCAATACAAGGCCAATTTTTCAAAATTTGATTTCCACCATTTGGTCATGAACAGCTGCAATAATCTTGTGTTTCGTTTCCCTTCATTATATGGCATTTTTATGAATTAAATTTATATGCTTTAAAGTCCAATGGGATACCAAATGATTTGTGGATAAAATCAATCCTTTCACTAAGCACACCTAAATAGTTCCAGCCTATTACTTCGTTTTGCTATTAATTTTGTTTTAAACAAATGAAACTAATATTGAAAATATACGAGAATGTTCAAAATGATTATTTTCGTAGTTATATTTTTTATGCAGCTCTAGAAATAGATGCTAAGGATTTTTTTGTTTTCATTGTATTGTACTGAATTTTCAAAAACCGAGTTTACGTAAATATGGTAAATTCCAATACAAGGCAAATTTTTTAAAATTTGATTTCCACCATGTGGTCATGAATAGTTGCAATAATCTTGTGTTTATTTTCTCTTTATTATATGGTATTTTTATGATCTAAATTTATATGCTTTAAAGCCCAATTGGGTACCAAATGATTTGTGTATAAAATCAATCCTTTCACAAAGCACATCTAAATAGTTCCAGCCTATTACTTCGTTTTGCTATTAAATTTCATTTTAATCAAATTAATCTAACATTGAAAAAATACAAGGATATTCAAAATGATTATTTTTGTTGTTATTTTTTTTATGCAGCTCTAGAATTAGATGCGAAGGATTTTTTGCTTTCATTGTATTGTACTGAGTTTTTAAAAACCGAGTTTACGTAAATATGGTAAATTCCAATACAAGGCCAATTTTTTAAAATTTGATTTCCACCATTTGGTCATGAATAATCTTGTGTTTATTTTCTCTTTATTATATGGTATTTTTATGATCTAAATTTATATGCTTTAAAGCCCAATTGGGTACCAAATGATTTGTGTATAAAATCAATCCTTTCACAAAGCACATCTAAATAGTTCCAGCCTATTACTTCGTTTTGCTATTAAATTACATTTTAATCAAATTAATCTAACATTGAAAAAATACAAGAATGTTCAAAATGATTATTTTCGTTGTTATTTTTTTTATGCAGCTCTAGACTTAGATGCGAAGGATTTTTTGTTATCATTGCACTATACTGCATTTTTAAAAACCGAGTTTACGTAAATATGGTAAATTCCACTCCAAGGCCAATTTTTTAAAATTTGATTTACACCATTTGGTCATGAACAGTTGCAATAAGCTTGTGTTTCGTTTCTCTTTATTATATGGTATTTTTATGAACTAAATTTATATGCTTTTAAGTCCAATGGGGTACCAAATGATTTGTGTATAAAATCAATCCTTTCACAAAGCACACCTAAATAGTTCCAGCCTATTACTTCGTTTTGCTATTATTTTGTTTTAAACAAATAAAACTAATATTGAAAAAATACAAGAATGTTCAAAAAGATTAGTTTAGTTGATATGTTTTTTATGCAGGTCTAGAAATAGATGCAAAGGATTTTTTGTTTTCTTTGTATTATATTGCATTTTTAAAACCGAGTTTACGTAAATATGGTAAATTCCACTCCAAGGCCAATTTTTTAAAATTGGATTTCCACCATTTGGTCATGAACAGTTGCAATAAGCTACTTTTCGTTTCTCTTTATTATATGGTATTTTTATGAACTAAATTTGTATACTTTTAAGTCCAATGGGGTACCAAATGATTTGTGTATAAAATCAATCCTTTCACAAAGCACACCTAAATAGTTCCAGCCTATTACTTCGTTTTGCTATTAATTTTGTTTTAAACAAATGAAACTAATATTGAAAATATACGAGAATGTTCAAAATGATTATTTTCGTAGTTATATTTTTTATGCAGCTCTAGAAATAGATGCGAAGGATTTTTTTGTTTTCATTGTATTGTACTGAATTTTCAAAAACCGAGTTTACGTAAATATGGTAAATTCCAATACAAGGCAAATTTTTTAAAATTTGATTTCCACCATGTGGTCATGAATAGTTGCAATAATCTTGTGTTTATTTTCTCTTTATTATATGGTATTTTTATGATCTAAATTTATATGCTTTAAAGCCCAATTGGGTACCAAATGATTTGTGTATAAAATCAATCCTTTCACAAAGCACATCTAAATAGTTCCAGCCTATTACTTCGTTTTGCTATTAAATTTCATTTTAATCAAATTAATCTAACATTGAAAAAATACAAGGATATTCAAAATGATTATTTTTGTTGTTATTTTTTTTATGCAGCTCTAGACTTAGATGCGAAGGATTTTTTGTTATCATTGCACTATACTGCATTTTTAAAAACCGAGTTTACGTAAATATGGTAAATTCCACTCCAAGGCCAATTTTTTAAAATTTGATTTACACCATTTGGTCATGAACAGTTGCAATAAGCTTGTGTTTCGTTTCTCTTTATTATATGGTATTTTTATGAACTAAATTTATATGCTTTTAAGTCCAATGGGGTACCAAATGATTTGTGTATAAAATCAATCCTTTCACAAAGCACACCTAAATAGTTCCAGCCTATTACTTCGTTTTGCTATTATTTTGTTTTAAACAAATAAAACTAATATTGAAAAAATACAAGAATGTTCAAAAAGATTAGTTTAGTTGATATGTTTTTTATGCAGGTCTAGAAATAGATGCAAAGGATTTTTTGTTTTCTTTGTATTATATTGCATTTTTAAAACCGAGTTTACGTAAATATGGTAAATTCCACTCCAAGGCCAATTTTTTAAAATTGGATTTCCACCATTTGGTCATGAACAGTTGCAATAAGCTACTTTTCGTTTCTCTTTATTATATGGTATTTTTATGAACTAAATTTGTATACTTTTAAGTCCAATGGGGTACCAAATGATTTGTGTATAAAATCAATCCTTTCACAAAGCACACCTAAATAGTTCCAGCCTATTACTTCGTTTTGCTATTAATTTTGTTTTAAACAAATAAAACTAATATTGAAAAAATACAAGAATGTTCAAAATGATTATTTCTGTTGTTATATTTTTAATGCAGCTCGAGAAATAGATGCGGAGGATTTTTTGTTTTCTTTGTATTATATTGCATTTTTAAAACCGAGTTTACGTAAATATGGTAAATTCCACTACAAGGCCAATTTTTTAAATTTTGATTTCCACCATTTGGTCAAGAACAGTTGCAATAATCTTGTGTTTTGTTTCTCTTTATTATATGGTATTTTTATGAACTAAATTTGTATGCTTTTATGTCCAATGGGGTACCAAATGATTTGTGTATAAAATCAATCCTATCACAAAGCACACCTAAATAGTTCCAGCCTATTACTTCGTTTTGCTATTAATTTTGTTTTAAAGAAATAAAACTAATATTGAAAAAATACAAGAATGTTCAAAATGATTAGTTTAGTTGTTATATTTTTTATGCAGGTCTAGAAATAGATGCAAAGGATTTTTTGTTTTCTTTGTATCATATTGCATTTTTAAAATCGAGTTTACGTAAATATGGTAAATTCCACTACAAGACCAATTTTTTAAAATTTGGCTTCCACCATTTGGTCATAAATAGTTGCAATAATCTTGTGTTTCGTTTCTCTTTATTATATCGTATTTTTATGAACTAAATTTATATGCTTTTAAGTCCAATGGGGTACCAAATGATTTGTGTATAAAATCAATCCTTTCACAAAGCACACCTAAATAGTTGCAGCCTATTACTTCGTTTTGCTATTAAATTTCATTTTTAATCAAATGAATCTAACAGTGAAATAATACAAGAATAATCAAAATGATAATTTTTGTTATTTTTTTATGCAGCTCTAGAAATAGATGCGAAGGATTTTTTGTTTTAATTGTATTATACTGCATTTTTAAAAACCGAGTTTACGTAAATATCGTAAATTCCAATACAAGGCCAATTTTTCAAAATTTGATTTCCACCATTTGGTCATGAATAGTTACAATAATCTTGTGTTTCGTTTCCCTTCATTATATGGAATTTTTATGAACTAAATTTATATGCTATAAAGTCCAATGGGGTACCAAGTGATTTGTGTATAAAATCAATCCTTTCACAAAGCACATCTAAATAGTTCCAGCCTATTACTTCGTTTTGCTATTAAATTTCATTTTAATCTAATTAAACTAACATTGAAAAAATACAAGGATATTCAAAATGATTATTTTTATTGTTATTTTTTTTATGCAGCTCTAGAAATAGATGCGAAGGATTTTTTGTTTTCTTTGTATTATATTGCATTTTTAAAACCGAGTTTACGTAAATATGGTAAATTCCACTCCAAGGCCAATTTTTTAAAATTTGATTTCCACCATTTTGTCATTACCAGTTGCAATAAGCTTGTGTTTCGTTTCTTTTTATTATATGGTATTTTTATGAACTGAATTTATATGTTTTAAAGTCCAATGGGGTACCAAGTGATTTGTGTATAAAATCAATCCTTTCACAAAGCACACCTAAATAGTTGCAGCCTATTACTTCGTTTTGCTATTATATTATCATTTTAATCAAATGAAACTAACATTGAAATAATACAAGAATAATCAAAATGATAATTTTTGTTATTTTTTTATGCAGCTCAAGAAATAGAAGCGAAGCATTTTTTGTTTTCATTGTATTGTTCTGAATTTTCAAAAACCGAGTTTACGTAAATATGGTAAATTCTACTACAAGGCTAATTTTTTAAAATTTGATTTCCACCATTTGGTCATGAACAGTTGCAATAAGCTGCTGTTTCGTTTCTATTTAATATATGGTATTTTTATGAACTAAATTTGTATGCTTTAAAGTCCAATAAGGTACTAAGTCATTTGTGTATAAAATCAATCCTTTCACAAAGCGCACCTAAATAGTTGCAGCCTATTACTTCGTTTTGCTATTAAATTTCATTTTAATCAAATGAAACTAACATTGAAATAATACAAGAATAATCAAAATGATTATTTTTGTTGTTAATTTTTTTTATATAGCTCCAGAAATAGATGCAAAGGATTTTTTTGTTTTCTTTGTATTATTTCATTTTTAAAACCGAGTTTACGTAAATATGGTAAATTCCACTCCAAGACCAATTTTTTAAAATTTGATTTCCACCATATGGTCATGATCAGTTGCAATAATCTTGTGTTTCGTTTCTCTTTATTATATGGTATTTTTATGAACTAAATTTGTATGCTTTAAAGTCCAATGAGGTACCAAATGATCTGTATATGAAATCAATCCTTTCACAAAGCACACCTAAATAGTTCCAGCCTATTATTTCGTTTTACTATTAAATTTCATTTTAATCAAGTGAAACTAACATTGAAATAATACAAGAATAATAAAAATTATAATTTTTGTTATTTTTTTATACAGCTCCAGAAATAGATGCGAAGAATTTTTTGTTTTCATTGTATTGTACTGAATTTTCAAAAACCGAGTTTACGTAAATATGGTAAATTCTACTACAAGGCCAATTTTTTAAAATTTGATTTCCACCATTTGGTCATGAACAGTTGCAATAATCTTGTGTTTCGTTTCTCTTTATTATATGGTATTTTTATGAACTAAATTTTTATGCTTTAAAGTCCAATGGGGTACCAAATGATTTGTGTATAAAATCAATCCTTTCACAAAGCACACCTAAATAGTTCCAGCCTATTACTTCGTTTTGCTATTAATTTTGTTTTGAACAAATGAAACTAATGTTGAAAAAATACAAGAATGTTCAAAATGATTATTTTAGTTGTTATATTTTTTATGCAGCTCTAGAAATAGATGCAAAGGATTTTGTGTTTTCTTTGTATTATATTGCATTTTTAAAACCGAGTTTACGTAAATATGGTAAATTCCACTCCAAGGCCAATTTTTTAAAATTTGATTTCCACCATTTGGTCATGAACAGTTGCAATAAGCTTGTGTTTCGTTTCTCTTTATTATATGGTATTTTTATGAAATAAATTTATATTCTTTTATGTCCAATGGGGTACGAAATGATTTGTGTATAAAATCGATCCTATCACAAAGCACACCTAAATAGTTCCAGCCTATTACTTCGTTTTGCTATTAATTTTGTTTTAAACAAATAAAAGTAATATTGAAAAAATACAAGAATGGTTAAAATGATTATTTTAGTTGTTATATTTTTTATGCAGCTCTAGAAATAGATGCAAAGGATTTTTTGTTTTCTTTGTATTATATTGCATTTTTAAAACCGAGTTTACGTAAATATGGTAAATTCCAATACAAGGCCAATTTTGTTAAAATTTGATTTCCACCATTTGGTCATGAACAGTTGCAATAAGCTTCTGTTTCGTTTCTATTTATTATATGGTATTTAAATGAACTAAATTTAATGCTTTTATGTCCAATGGGGTACCAAATGATTTGTGTATAAAATCAATCCTATCACAAAGCACACCTAAATAGTTCCAGCCTATTACTTCGTTTTGCTATTAATTTTGTTTTAAACAAATAAAACTAATATTGAAAAAATACAAGAATGTTCAAAATGATTATTTTCGTTGTTATATTTTTTATGCACTCTAGAAATAGATGCAAAGGATTTTTTGTTTTCTTTGTATTATATTGCATTTTTAAAACCGAGTTTACGTAAATATGGTAAATTCCAATACAAGGCCAATTTTGTTAAAATTTGATTTCCACCATTTGGTCATGAACAGTTGCAATAAGCTTCTGTTTCGTTTCTATTTATTATATGGTATTTAAATGAACTAAATTTAATGCTTTTATGTCCAATGGGGTACCAAATGATTTGTGTATAAAATCAATCCTATCACAAAGCACACCTAAATAGTTCCAGCCTATTACTTCGTTTTGCTATTAATTTTGTTTTAAACAAATAAAACTAATATTGAAAAAATACAAGAATGTTCAAAATGATTATTTTCGTTGTTATATTTTTTATGCACTCTAGAAATAGATGCAAAGGATTTTTTGTTTTCTTTGTATTATATTACATTTTTAAAACCGAGTTTACGTAAATATGGTAAATTCCAATACAAGGCCAATTTTTCAAAATTTGATTTCCACCATTTGGTCATGAACAGCTGCAATAATCTTGTGTTTCGTTTCCCTTCATTATATGGCATTTTTATGAACTAAATTTATATGCTTTAAAGTCCAATGGGATACCAAATGATTTGTGGATAAAATCAATCCTTTCACTAAGCACACCTAAATAGTTCCAGCCTATTACTTCGTTTTGCTATTAATTTTGTTTTAAACAAATGAAACTAATATTGAAAATATACGAGAATGTTCAAAATGATTATTTTCGTAGTTATATTTTTTATGCAGCTCTAGAAATAGATGCGAAGGATTTTTTTGTTTTCATTGTATTGTACTGAATTTTCAAAAACCGAGTTTACGTAAATATGGTAAATTCCAATACAAGGCAAATTTTTTAAAATTTGACTTCCACCATGTGGTCATGAATAGTTGCAATAATCTTGTGTTTATTTTCTCTTTATTATATGGTATTTTTATGAACTAAATTTATATGCTTTTAAGTCCAATGGGGTACCAAATGATTTGTGTATAAAATCAATCCTTTCACAAAGCACACCTAAATAGTTCCAGCCTATTACTGCGTTTTGCTATTAATTTTGTTTTAAACAAATGAAACTAATATTGAAAATAAACGAGAATGTTCAAAATGATTATTTTCGTTGTTATTTTTATTATGCAGCTCTAGAATTAGATGCGAAGGATTTTTTGTTTTCATTGTACTCTACTGCATTTTTAAAAACCGAGTTTACGTAAATATGGTAAATTCCAATACAAGGCTAATTTTTTAAAATTTGATTTCCACCATTTGGCCATGAATAGTTGAAATAAACTTGTGTATTGTTTCTCTTTATTATATGGTATTTTTATGATCTAAATTTATATGCTTTAAAGCCCAATTGGGTACCAAATGATTTGTGTATAAAATCAATCCTTTCACAAAGCACACATAAATAGTTGCAGCCTATTACTTCGTTTTGCTATTAAATTTCATTTTTAATCAAATAAAACTAACATTGAAATAATACAAGAATAATCCAAATGATTATTTTTGTTGTTATTTTTTTTATGCAGCTCTAGAATTAGATGCGAAGGATTTTTTGTTTTCATTGTACTATACTGCATTTTTAAAAACCGAGTTTACGTAAATATGGTAAATTCCACTCCAAGGCCAATTTTTTAAAATTTGATTTTCACCATTTGGTCATGAACAGCTGCAATAATCTTGTGTTTCGTTTCCCTTCATTATATGGCATTTTTATGAACTAAATTTATATGCTTTAAAGTCCAATGGGATACCAAATGATTTGTGTATAAAATCAATCCTTTCACAAAGCACACCTAAATAGTTCCAGCCTCTACTTCGTTTTGCTATTAACTTTGTTTTAAACTAATAAAACTAATATTGAAAAAATACAAGAATGTTCAAAATGATTAGTTTAGTTGTTATGTTTTTTATGCAGGTCTAGAAATAGATGCAAAGGATTTTTTGTTTTAATTGTATTATACTGCATTTTTAAAAACCGAGTTTACGTAAATATGGTAAATTCCAATACAAGGCCAATTTTTCAAAATTTGATTTTCACCATTTGGTCATGAACAGCTGCAATAATCTTGTGTTTCGTTTCCCGTCATTATATGGCATTTTTATGATCTAAATTTATATGCTTTAAAGTCCAATGGGGTTCCAAGTGATTTGTGTATAAAATCAATCCTTTCACAAAGCACATCTTAATAGTTCCAGCCTATTACTTTGTTTTGCTATTAAATTTCATTTTAATCAAATAAAACTAATATTGAAAAAATACAAGAATGTTCAAAATGATTAGTTTAGTTGATATGTTTTTTATGCAGGTCTAGAAATAGATGCAAAGGATTTTTTGTTTTCTTTGTATTATATTGCATTTTTAAAACCGAGTTTTCGTAAATATGGTAAATTCCAATACAAGGCTAATTTTTTAAAATTTGATTTCCACCATTTGGCCATGAATAGTTGAAATAAGCTTGTGTATTGTTTCTCTTTATTATATGGTATTTTTATGATCCAAATTTATATGCTTTAAAGCCCAATTGGGTACCAAATGATTTGTGTATAAAATCAATCCTTTCACAAAGCACACATAAATAGTTGCAGCCTATTACTTCGTTTTGCTATTAAATTTCATTTTTAATCAAATAAAACTAACATTGAAATAATACAAGAATAATCAAAATGATTATTTTTGTTGTTATTTTTTTTATGCAGCTCTAGAATTAGATGCGAAGGATTTTTTGTTTTCATTGTACTATACTGCATTTTTAAAAACCGGGTTTACGTAAATATGGTATATTCCACTCCAAGGCCAATTTTTTAAAATTTGATTTACACCATTTGGTCATGAACAGTTGCAATAAGCTTGTGTTTCGTTTCTCTATATTATATGGTATTTTTATGAACTAAATTTATATGCTTTTAAGTCCAATGGGGTACCAAATGATTTGTGTATAAAATCAATCCTTTCACAAAGCACACCTAAATAGTTCCAGCCTATTACTGCGTTTTGCTGTTAATTTTGTTTTAAACAAATGAAACTAATATTGAAAATAAACGAGAATGTTCAAAATGATTATTTTCGTTGTTATTTTTTTTATGCAGCTCTAGAATTAGATGCGAAGGATTTTTTGTTTTCATTGTACTCTACTGCATTTTTAAAAACCGAGTTTACGTAAATATGGTAATTTCCACTCCAAGGCCAATTTTTTAAAATTTGATTTACACCATTTGGTCACGAACAGTTGCAATAAGCTTGTGTTTCGTTTCTCTTTATTATATGGTATTTTTATGAATTAAATTTATATGCTTTTAAGTCCAATGGGGTTCCAAATGATTTGTGTATAAAATCAATCCTTTCACAAAGCACACCTAAATAGTTCCAGCCTATACTTCGTTTTGCTATTAACTTTGTTTTATACAAATAAAACTAATATTGAAAAAATACAAGAATGTTCAAAATGATTAGTTTAGTTGTTATGTTTTTTATGCAGGTCTAGAAATAGATGCAAAGGATTTTTTGTTTTCTTTGTATTATATTGCATTTTTAAAACCGAGTTTACGTAAATATGGTAAATTCCAATACAAGGCCAATTTTGTTAAAATTTGATTTCCACCATTTGGCCATGAATAGTTGAAATAAGCTTGTGTATTGTTTCTCTTTATTATATGGTATTTTTATGAACTAAATTTATATGCTTTAAAGTCCAATTGGGTCCCAAATGATTTGTGTATAAAATTAATCCTTTCACAAAGCACACATAAATAGTTGCAGCCTATTACTTCGTTTTGCTATTAATTTTGTTTTAAACAAATGAAACTAATATTGAAAATAAACGAGAATGTTCAAAATGATTATTTTCGTTGTTATTTTTTTTATGCAGCTCTAGAATTAGATGCGAAGGATTTTTTGTTTTCATTGTACTCTACTGCATTTTTAAAAACCGAGTTTACGTAAATATGGTAAATTCCACTCCAAGGCCAATTTTTTAAAATTTGATTTTCACCATTTGGTCATGAACAGCTGCAATAATCTTGTGTTTCGTTTCCCTTCATTATATGGCATTTTTATGAACTAAATTTATATGCTTTAAAGTCCAATGGGGTTCCAAGTGATTTGTGTATAAAATCATTCCTTTCACAAAGCACACCTAAATAGTTGCAGCCTATTACTTCGTTTTGCTATTAACTTTGTTTTAAACTAATAAAACTAATATTGAAAATAAACGAGAATGTTCAAAATGATTATTTTCGTTGTTATTTTTTTTATGCAGCTCTAGAATTAGATGCGAAGGATTTTTTGTTTTAATTGTATTATACTGCATTTTTAAAAACCGAGTTTACGTAAATATGGTAAATTCCAATACAAGGCCAATTTTTCAAAATTTGATTTTCACCATTTGGTCATGAACAGCTGCAATAATCTTGTGTTTCGTTTCCCGTCATTATATGGCATTTTTATGATCTAAATTTATATGCTTTAAAGTCCAATGGGGTTCCAAGTGATTTGTGTATAAAATCAATCCTTTCACAAAGCACATCTTAATAGTTCCAGCCTATTACTTTGTTTTGCTATTAAATTTCATTTTAATCAAATAAAACTAATATTGAAAAAATACAAGAATGTTCAAAATGATTAGTTTAGTTGTTATGTTTTTTATGCAGGTCTAGAAATAGATGCAAAGGATTTTTTGTTTTCTTTGTATTATATTGCATTTTTAAAACCGAGTTTACGTAAATATGGTAAATTCCAATACAAGGCTAATTTTTTAAAATTTGATTTCCACCATTTGGCCATGAATAGTTGAAATAAGCTTGTGTATTGTTTCTCTTTATTATATGGTATTTTTATGATCCAAATTTATATGCTTTAAAGCCCAATTGGGTACCAAATGATTTGTGTATAAAATCAATCCTTTCACAAAGCACACATAAATAGTTGCAGCCTATTACTTCGTTTTGCTATTAAATTTCATTTTTAATCAAATAAAACTAACATTGAAATAATACAAGAATAATCAAAATGATTATTTTTGTTGTTATTTTTTTTATGCAGCTCTAGAATTAGATGCGAAGGATTTTTTGTTTTCATTGTACTATACTGCATTTTTAAAAACCGGGTTTACGTAAATATGGTAAATTCCACTCCAAGGCCAATTTTCTAAAATTTGATTTACACCATTTGGTCATGAACAGTTGCAATAAGCTTGTGTTTCGTTTCTCTATATTATATGGTATTTTTATGAACTAAATTTATATGCTTTTAAGTCCAATGGGGTACCAAATGATTTGTGTATAAAATCAATCCTTTCACAAAGCACACCTAAATAGTTCCAGCCTATTACTGCGTTTTGCTATTAATTTTGTTTTAAACAAATGAAACTAATATTGAAAATAAACGAGAATGTTCAAAATGATTATTTTCGTTGTTATTTTTTTTATGCAGCTCTAGAATTAGATGCGAAGGATTTTTTGTTTTCATTGTACTCTACTGCATTTTTAAAAACCGAGTTTACGTAAATATGGTAATTTCCACTCCAAGGCTAATTTTTTAAAATTTGATTTACACCATTTGGTCACGAACAGTTGCAATAAGCTTGTGTTTCGTTTCTCTTTATTATATGGTATTTTTATGAATTAAATTTATATGCTTTTAAGTCCAATGGGGTACCAAATGATTTGTGTATAAAATCAATCCTTTCACAAAGCACACCTAAATAGTTCCAGCCTATACTTCGTTTTGCTATTAACTTTGTTTTATACAAATAAAACTAATATTGAAAAAATACAAGAGTGTTCAAAATGATTAGTTTAGTTGTTATGTTTTTTATGCAGGTCTAGAAATAGATGCAAAGGATTTTTTGTTTTCTTTGTATTATATTGCATTTTTAAAACCGAGTTTACGTAAATATGGTAAATTCCAATACAAGGCCAATTTTGTTAAAATTTGATTTCCACCATTTGGCCATGAATAGTTGAAATAAGCTTGTGTATTGTTTCTCTTTATTATATGGTATTTTTATGAACTAAATTTATATGCTTTAAAGTCCAATTGGGTCCCAAATGATTTGTGTATAAAATTAATCCTTTCACAAAGCACACATAAATAGTTGCAGCCTATTACTTCGTTTTGCTATTAATTTTGTTTTAAACAAATGAAACTAATATTGAAAATAAACGAGAATGTTCAAAATGATTATTTTCGTTGTTATTTTTTTTATGCAGCTCTAGAATTAGATGCGAAGGATTTTTTGTTTTCATTGTACTCTACTGCATTTTTAAAAACCGAGTTTACGTAAATATGGTAAATTCCACTCCAAGGCCAATTTTTTAAAATTTGATTTTCACCATTTGGTCATGAACAGCTGCAATAATCTTGTGTTTCGTTTCCCTTCATTATATGGCATTTTTATGAACTAAATTTATATGCTTTAAAGTCCAATGGGATACCAAATGATTTGTGTATAAAATCATTCCTTTCACAAAGCACACCTAAATAGTTCCAGCCTCTACTTCGTTTTGCTATTAACTTTGTTTTAAACTAATAAAACTAATATTGAAAAAATACTAGAATGTTCAAAATGATTAGTTTAGTTGTTATGTTTTTTATGCAGGTCTAGAAATAGATGCAAAGGATTTTTTGTTTTCATTGTATTATACTGCATTTTTAAAAACCGAGTTTACGTAAATATGGTAAATTCCAATACAAGGCCAATTTTTCAAAATTTGATTTCCACCATTTGGTCATGAACAGCTGCAATAATCTTGTGTTTCGTTTCCCTTCATTATATGGCATTTTTATGAACTAAATTTATATGCTTTAAAGTCCAATGGGATACCAAATGATTTGTGGATAAAATCAATCCTTTCACTAAGCACACCTAAATAGTTCCAGCCTATTACTTCGTTTTGCTATTAATTTTGTTTTAAACAAATGAAACTAATATTGAAAATATACGAGAATGTTCAAAATGATTATTTTCGTAGTTATATTTTTTATGCAGCTCTAGAAATAGATGCGAAGGATTTTTTTGTTTTCATTGTATTGTACTGAATTTTCAAAAACCGAGTTTACGTAAATATGGTAAATTCCAATACAAGGCAAATTTTTTAAAATTTGATTTCCACCATTTGGTCATGAATAATCTTGTGTTTATTTTCTCTTTATTATATGGTATTTTTATGATCTAAATTTATATGCTTTAAAGCCCAATTGGGTACCAAATGATTTGTGTATAAAATCAATCCTTTCACAAAGCACATCTAAATAGTTCCAGCCTATTACTTCGTTTTGCTATTAAATTTCATTTTAATCAAATTAATCTAACATTGAAAAAATACAAGAATGTTCAAAATGATTATTTTCGTTGTTATATTTTTTATGCAGCTCTAGACTTAGATGCGAAGGATTTTTTGTTATCATTGCACTATACTGCATTTTTAAAAACCGAGTTTACGTAAATATGGTAAATTCCACTCCAAGGCCAATTTTTTAAAATTTGATTTACACCATTTGGTCATGAATAGTTGCAATAATCTTGTGTTTATTTTCTCTTTATTATATGGTATTTTTATGATCTAAATTTATATGCTTTTAAGTCCAATGGGGTACCAAATGATTTGTGTATAAAATCAATCCTTTCACAAAGCACA
The DNA here is from genome assembly GCA_963971155.1 of Anthrax anthrax. NCBI lineage: Eukaryota > Metazoa > Arthropoda > Insecta > Diptera > Bombyliidae > Anthrax > Anthrax anthrax. Next base: position 28,715,696 of record OZ020117.1, read on the forward strand.
CCTAAATAGTTCCAGCCTATTACTGCGTTTTGCTATTAATTTTGTTTTAAACAAATGAAACTAATATTGAAAATATACGAGAATGTTCAAAATGATTATTTTCGTTGTTATTTTTTTTATGCAGCTCTAGAATTAGATGCGAAGGATTTTTTGTTTTCATTGTACTCTACTGCATTTTTAAAAACCGAGTTTACGTAAATATGGTAATTTCCACTCCAAGGCCAATTTTTTAAAATTTGATTTACACCATTTGGTCACGAACAGTTGCAATAAGCTTGTGTTTCGTTTCTCTTTATTATATGGTATTTTTATGAATTAAATTTATATGCTTTTAAGTCCAATGGGGTACCAAATGATTTGTGTATAAAATCAATCCTTTCACAAAGCACACCTAAATAGTTCCAGCCTATACTTCGTTTTGCTATTAACTTTGTTTTATACAAATAAAACTAATATTGAAAAAATACAAGAATGTTCAAAATGATTAGTTTAGTTGTTATGTTTTTTATGCAGGTCTAGAAATAGATGCAAAGGATTTTTTGTTTTCTTTGTATTATATTGCATTTTTAAAACCGAGTTTACGTAAATATGGTAAATTCCAATACAAGGCCAATTTTGTTAAAATTTGATTTCCACCATTTGGCCATGAATAGTTGAAATAAGCTTGTGTATTGTTTCTCTTTATTATATGGTATTTTTATGAACTAAATTTATATGCTTTAAAGTCCAATTGGGTCCCAAATGATTTGTGTATAAAATTAATCCTTTCACAAAGCACACATAAATAGTTGCAGCCTATTACTTCGTTTTGCTATTAATTTTGTTTTAAACAAATGAAACTAATATTGAAAATAAACGAGAATGTTCAAAATGATTATTTTCGTTGTTATTTTTTTTATGCAGCTCTAGAATTAGATGCGAAGGATTTTTTGTTTTCATTGTACTCTACTGCATTTTTAAAAACCGAGTTTACGTAAATATGGTAAATTCCACTCCAAGGCCAATTTTTTAAAATTTGATTTTCACCATTTGGTCATGAACAGCTGCAATAATCTTGTGTTTCGTTTCCCTTCATTATATGGCATTTTTATGAACTAAATTTATATGCTTTAAAGTCCAATGGGATACCAAATGATTTGTGTATAAAATCATTCCTTTCACAAAGCACACCTAAATAGTTCCAGCCTCTACTTCGTTTTGCTATTAACTTTGTTTTAAACTAATAAAACTAATATTGAAAAAATACTAGAATGTTCAAAATGATTAGTTTAGTTGTTATGTTTTTTATGCAGGTCTAGAAATAGATGCAAAGGATTTTTTGTTTTATTTGTATTATATTGCAATTTTAAAACCGAGTTTACGTAAATATGGTAAATTCCAATACAAGGCTAATTTTTTAAAATTTGATTTCCACCATTTGGCCATGAATAGTTGAAATAAGCTTGTGTATTGTTTCTCTTTATTATATGGTATTTTTATGATCCAAATTTATATGCTTTAAAGCCCAATTGGGTACCAAATGATTTGTGTATAAAATCAATCCTTTCACAAAGCACACATAAATAGTTGCAGCCTATTACTTCGTTTTGCTATTAAATTTCATTTTTAATCAAATAAAACTAACATTGAAATAATACAAGAATAATCAAAATGATTATTTTTGTTGTTATTTTTTTTATGCAGCTCTAGAATTAGATGCGAAGGATTTTTTGTTTTCATTGTACTATACTGCATTTTTAAAAACCGGGTTTACGTAAATATGGTAAATTCCACTCCAAGGCCAATTTTTTAAAATTTGATTTACACCATTTGGTCATGAACAGTTGCAATAAGCTTGTGTTTCGTTTCTCTTTATTATATGGTATTTTTATGAACTAAATTTATATGCTTTTAAGTCCAATGGGGTACCAAATGATTTGTGTATAAAATCAATCCTTTCACAAAGCACACCTAAATAGTTCCAGCCTATTACTGCGTTTTGCTATTAATTTTGTTTTAAACAAATGAAACTAATATTGAAAATAAACGAGAATGTTCAAAATGATTATTTTCGTTGTTATTTTTTTTATGCAGCTCTAGAATTAGATGCGAAGGATTTTTTGTTTTCATTGTACTCTACTGCATTTTTAAAAACCGAGTTTACGTAAATATGGTAATTTCCACTCCAAGGCCAATTTTTTAAAATTTGATTTACACCATTTGGTCACGAACAGTTGCAATAAGCTTGTGTTTCGTTTCTCTTTATTATATGGTATTTTTATGAATTAAATTTATATGCTTTTAAGTCCAATGGGGTACCAAATGATTTGTGTATAAAATCAATCCTTTCACAAAGCACACCTAAATAGTTCCAGCCTATACTTCGTTTTGCTATTAACTTTGTTTTATACAAATAAAACTAATATTGAAAAAATACAAGAATGTTCAAAATGATTAGTTTAGTTGTTATGTTTTTTATGCAGGTCTAGAAATAGATGCAAAGGATTTTTTGTTTTCTTTGTATTATATTGCATTTTTAAAACCGAGTTTACGTAAATATGGTAAATTCCAATACAAGGCCAATTTTGTTAAAATTTGATTTCCACCATTTGGCCATGAATAGTTGAAATAAGCTTGTGTATTGTTTCTCTTTATTATATGGTATTTTTATGAACTAAATTTATATGCTTTAAAGTCCAATTGGGTCCCAAATGATTCGTGTATAAAATTAATCCTTTCACAAAGCACACATAAATAGTTGCAGCCTATTACTTCGTTTTGCTATTAATTTTGTTTTAAACAAATGAAACTAATATTGAAAATAAACGAGAATGTTCAAAATGATTATTTTCGTTGTTATTTTTTTTATGCAGCTCTAGAATTAGATGCGAAGGATTTTTTGTTTTCATTGTACTCTACTGCATTTTTAAAAACCGAGTTTACGTAAATATGGTAAATTCCACTCCAAGGCCAATTTTTTAAAATTTGATTTTCACCATTTGGTCATGAACAGCTGCAATAATCTTGTGTTTCGTTTCCCTTCATTATATGGCATTTTTATGAACTAAATTTATATGCTTTAAAGTCCAATGGGATACCAAATGATTTGTGTATAAAATCATTCCTTTCACAAAGCACACCTAAATAGTTCCAGCCTCTACTTCGTTTTGCTATTAACTTTGTTTTAAACTAATAAAACTAATATTGAAAAAATACTAGAATGTTCAAAATGATTAGTTTAGTTGTTATGTTTTTTATGCAGGTCTAGAAATAGATGCAAAGGATTTTTTGTTTTCATTGTATTATACTGCATTTTTAAAAACCGAGTTTACGTAAATATGGTTAATTCCAATACAAGGCCAATTTTTCAAAATTTGATTTCCACCATTTGGTCATGAACAGCTGCAATAATCTTGTGTTTCGTTTCCCTTCATTATATGGCATTTTTATGAACTAAATTTATATGCTTTAAAGTCCAATGGGATACCAAATGATTTGTGGATAAAATCAATCCTTTCACTAAGCACACCTAAATAGTTCCAGCCTATTACTTCGTTTTGCTATTAATTTTGTTTTAAACAAATGAAACTAATATTGAAAATATACGAGAATGTTCAAAATGATTATTTTCGTAGTTATATTTTTTATGCAGCTCTAGAAATAGATGCGAAGGATTTTTTTGTTTTCATTGTATTGTACTGAATTTTCAAAAACCGAGTTTACGTAAATATGGTAAATTCCAATACAAGGCAAATTTTTTAAAATTTGATTTCCACCATTTGGTCATGAATAATCTTGTGTTTATTTTCTCTTTATTATATGGTATTTTTATGATCTCAATTTATATGCTTTAAAGCCCAATTGGGTACCAAATGATTTGTGTATAAAATCAATCCTTTCACAAAGCACATCTAAATAGTTCCAGCCTATTACTTCGTTTTGCTATTAAATTTCATTTTAATCAAATTAATCTAACATTGAAAAAATACAAGAATGTTCAAAATGATTATTTTCGTTGTTATATTTTTTATGCAGCTCTAGACTTAGATGCGAAGGATTTTTTGTTATCATTGCACTATACTGCATTTTTAAAAACCGAGTTTACGTAAATATGGTAAATTCCACTCCAAGGCCAATTTTTTAAAATTTGATTTACACCATTTGGTCATGAATAGTTGCAATAATCTTGTGTTTATTTTCTCTTTATTATATGGTATTTTTATGATCTAAATTTATATGCTTTAAAGCCCAATTGGGTACCAAATGATTTGTGTGTAAAATCAATCCTTTCACAAAGCACATCTATATAGTTCCAGCCTATTACTTCGTTTTGCTAATAAATTTCATTTTAATCAAATTAATCTAACATTGAAAAAATACAAGGATATTCAAAATTATTATTTTTGTTGTTATTTTTTTTATGCAGCTCTAGAATTAGATGCGAAGGATTTTTTGCTTTCATTGTATTGTACTGAATTTTTAAAAACCGAGTTTACGTAAATATGGTAAATTCCAATACAAGGCCAATTTTTTAAAATTTGATTTCCACCATTTGGTCATGAATAATCTTGTGTTTATTTTCTCTTTATTATATGGTATTTTTATGATCTAAATTTATATGCTTTAAAGCCCAATTGGGTACCAAATGATTTGTGTATAAAATCAATCCTTTCACAAAGCACATCTAAATAGTTCCAGCCTATTACTTCGTTTTGCTATTAAATTTCATTTTAATCAAATTAATCTAACATTGAAAAAATACAAGAATGTTCAAAATGATTATTTTCGTTGTTATATTTTTTATGCAGCTCTAGACTTAGATGCGAAGGATTTTTTGTTATCATTGCACTATACTGCATTTTTAAAAACCGAGTTTACGTAAATATGGTAAATTCCACTCCAAGGCCAATTTTTTAAAATTTGATTTACACCATTTGGTCATGAACAGTTGCAATAAGCTTGTGTTTCGTTTCTCTTTATTATATGGTATTTTTATGAACTAAATTTATATGCTTTTAAGTCCAATGGGGTACCAAATGATTTGTGTATAAAATCAATCCTTTCACAAAGCACACCAAAATAGTTTCAGCCTATTACTTCGTTTTGCTATTATTTTGTTTTAAACAAATAAAACTAATATTGAAAAAATACAAGAATGTTCAAAAAGATTAGTTTAGTTGATATGTTTTTTATGCAGGTCTAGAAATAGATGCAAAGGATTTTTTGTTTTCTTTGTATTATATTGCATTTTTAAAACCGGGTTTACGTAAATATGGTAAATTCCACTCCAAGGCCAATTTTTTAAAATTTGATTTCCACCATTTGGTCATGAACAGTTGCAATAAGCTACTTTTCGTTTCTCTTTATTATATGGTATTTTTATGAACTAAATTTGTATACTTTTAAGTCCAATGGGGTACCAAATGATTTGTGTATAAAATCAATCCTTTCACAAAGCACACCTAAATAGTTCCAGCCTATTACTTCGTTTTGCTATTAATTTTGTTTTAAACAAATAAAACTAATATTGAAAAAATACAAGAATGTTCAAAATGATTATTTCAGTTGTTATATTTTTAATGCAGCTCGAGAAATAGATGCGGAGGATTTTTTGTTTTCTTTGTATTATATTGCATTTTTAAAACCGAGTTTACGTAAATATGGTAAATTCCACTACAAGGCCAATTTTTTAAATTTTGATTTCCACCATTTGGTCAAGAACAGTTGCAATAATCTTGTGTTTTGTTTCTCTTTATTATATGGTATTTTTATGAACTAAATTTGTATGCTTTAAAGTCCAATAGGATACTAAGTCATTTGTGTATAAAAATCAATCCTTTCACAGAGCACACCTAAATAGTTCCAGCCTATTACTTCGTTTTGCTATTAATTTTGTTTTAAACAAATAAAACTAATATTGAAAAAATACAAGAATGTTCAAAATGATTAGTTTAGTTGTTATATTTTTTATGCAGGTCTAGAAATAGATGCAAAGGATTTTTTGTTTTCTTTGTATCATATTGCATTTTTAAAATCGAGTTTACGTAAATATGGTAAATTCCACTACAAGACCAATTTTTTAAAATTTGGCTTCCACCATTTGGTCATAAATAGTTGCAATAATCTTGTGTTTCGTTTCTCTTTATTATATCGTATTTTTATGAACTAAATTTATATGCTTTTAAGTCCAATGGGGTACCAAATGATTTGTGTATAAAATCAATCCTTTCACAAAGCACACCTAAATAGTTGCAGCCTATTACTTCGTTTTGCTATTAAATTTCATTTTTAATCAAATGAATCTAACAGTGAAATAATACAAGAATAATCAAAATGATAATTTTTGTTATTTTTTTATGCAGCTCCAGAAATAGATGCGAAGGATTTTTTGTTTTAATTGTATTATACTGCATTTTTAAAAACCGAGTTTACGTAAATATCGTAAATTCCAATACAAGGCCAATTTTTCAAAATTTGATTTCCACCATTTGGTCATGAATAGTTGCAATAATCTTGTGTTTCGTTTCCCTTCATTATATGGAATTTTTATGAACTAAATTTATATGCTATAAAGTCCAATGGGGTACCAAGTGATTTGTGTATAAAATCAATCCTTTCACAAAGCACATCTAAATAGTTCCAGCCTATTACTTCGTTTTGCTATTAAATTTCATTTTAATCTAATCAAACTAACATTGAAAAAATACAAGGATATTCAAAATGATTATTTTTATTGTTATTTTTTTTATGCAGCTCTAGAAATAGATGCGAAGGATTTTTTGTTTTCTTTGTATTATATTGCATTTTTAAAACCGAGTTTACGTAAATATGGTAAATTCCACTACAAGGCAAATTTTTTAAAATTTGATTTTCACCATTTGGTCATGACCAGTTGCAATAAGCTTGTGTTTCGTTTCTTTTTATTATATGGTATTTTTATGAACTAAATTTGTATGCTTTAAAGTCCAATGGGGTACTAAGTCATTTGTGTATAAAATCAATCCTTTCACAAAGCGCACCTAAATAGTTCCAGCCTATTACTTTGTTTTGCTATAAAATTTCATTTTAATCAAATGAAACTAACATTGAAATAATACAAGAATAATCAAAATGATTATTTTTGTTATTTTTTTATGCAGCTCCAGAAATAGATGCGAAGGATTTTTTGTTTTCATTGTATTGTACTGAATTTTCAAAAACCGAGTTTACGTAAATATGGTAAATTCTACTACAAGGCCAATTTTTTAAAATTTGATTTCCACCATTTGGTCATGAACAGTTGCAATAAGCTGCTGTTTCGTTTCTGTTTAATATATGGTATTTTTATTAACTAAATTTGTATGCTTTAAAGTCCAATAGGGTACTAAGTCATTTGTGTATAAAATCAATCCTTTCACCAAGCGCACCTAAATAGTTCCAGCCTATTACTTAGTTTTGCTATTAAATTTCATTTTAATCAAATGAAACTAACATTGAAATAATACAAGAATAATCAAAATGATTATTTTTGTTGTTATTTTTTTTATGTAGCTCTAGAAATAGATGCAAAGGATTTTTTGTTTTCTTTGTATTATATTGCATTTTTAAAACCGAGTTTACGTAAATATGGTAAATTCAACTACAAGGCCAATTTTTTAAAATTTGATTTCCACCATTTGGTCATGAACAGTTGCAATAAGCTGCTGTTTCGTTTCTATTTATTATATGGTATTTAAATGAACTAAATGTATATGCTTTTATGTCCAATGGGGTACGAAATGATTTGTGTATAAAATCAATCCTATCACAAAGCACGCCTAAACAGTTCCAGCCTATTACTTCGTTTTGCTATTAATTTTGTTTTAAATAAATAAAACTAATATTGACAAAATACAAGAATGTTCAAAATGATTATTTTAGTTGTAATATTTTTTATGCTGCTCTAGAAATAGATGCAAAGGATTTTTTGTTTTCTTTGTATTATATTGCATTTTTAAAACCGAGTTTACGTAAATATGGTAAATTCCACTCCAAGGCCAATTTTTTAAAATTTGATTTCCACCATTTTGTCATGACCAGTTGCAATAAGCTTGTGTTTTGTTTCTTTTTATTATATGGTATTTTTATGAACTAAATTTATATGTTTTAAAGTCCAATGGGGTACCAAGTGATTTGTGTATAAAATCAATCCTTTCACAAAGCACACCTAAATAGTTGCAGCCTATTACTTCGTTTTGCTATTATATTATCATTTTAATCAAATGAAACTAACATTGAAATAATACAAGAATAATCAAAATGATAATTTTTGTTATTTTTTTATGCAGCTCAAGAAAAAGAAGCGAAGCATTTTTTGTTTTCATTGTATTGTTCTGAATTTTCAAAAACCGAGTTTACGTAAATATGGTAAATTCTACTACAAGGCTAATTTTTTAAAATTTGATTTCCACCATTTGGTCATGAACAGTTGCAATAAGCTGCTGTTTCGTTTCTATTTATTATATGGTTTTTTATGAACTAAATTTATATGCTTTAAAGTCCAATAGGGTACTAAGTCATTTGTGTATAAAATCAATCCTTTCACAAAGCGCACCTAAATAGTTGCAGGCTATTACTTCGTTTTGCTATTAAATTTCATTTTAATCAAATGAAACTAACATTGAAATAATACAAGAATAATCAAAATGATTATTTTTGTTGTTAATTTTTTTTATATAGCTCCAGAAATAGATGCAAAGGATTTTTTTGTTTTCTTTGTATTATTTCATTTTTAAAACCGAGTTTACGTAAATATGGTAAATTCCACTCCAAGACCAATTTTTTAAAATTTGATTTCCACCATATGGTCATGAACAGTTGCAATAATCTTGTGTTTCGTTTCTCTTTATTATATGGTATTTTTATGAACTAAATTTGTATGCTTTAAAGTCCAATGAGGTACCAAATGATCTGTATATGAAATCAATCCTTTCACAAAGCACACCTAAATAGTTCCAGCCTATTATTTCGTTTTACTATTGAATTTCATTTTAATCAAGTGAAACTAACATTGAAATAATACAAGAATAATCAAAATTATAATTTTTGTTATTTTTTTATACAGCTCCAGAAATAGATGCGAAGGATTTTTTGTTTTCATTGTATTGTACTGAATTTTCAAAAACCGAGTTTACGTAAATATGGTAAATTCTACTACAAGGCCAATTTTTTAAAATTTGATTTCCACCATTTGGTCATGAACAGTTGCAATAATCTTGTGTTTCGTTTCTCTTTATTATATGGTATTTTTATGAACTAAATTTTTATGCTTTAAAGTCCAATGGGGTACCAAATGATTTGTGTATAAAATCAATCCTTTCACAAAGCACACCTAAATAGTTCCAGCCTATTACTTCGTTTTGCTATTAATTTTGTTTTGAACAAATGAAACTAATGTTGAAAAAATACAAGAATGTTTAAAATGATTATTTTAGTTGTTATATTTTTTATGCAGCTCTAGAAATAGATGCAAAGGATTTTTTGTTTTCTTTGTATTATATTGCATTTTTAAAACCGAGTTTACGTAAATATGGTAAATTCCAATACAAGGCCAATTTTGTTAAAATTTGATTTCCACCATTTGGTCATGAACAGTTGCAATAAGCTTCTGTTTCGTTTCTATTTATTATATGGTATTTAAATGAACTAAATTTAATGCTGTTATGTCCAATGGGGTACCAAATGATTTGTGTATAAAATCAATCCTATCACAAAGCACACCTAAATAGTTCCAGCCTATTACTTCGTTTTGCTATTAATTTTGTTTTAAACAAATAAAACTAATAGTGAAAAAATACAAGAATGTTCAAAATGATTATTTTCGTTGTTATATTTTTTATGCACTCTAGAAATAGATGCAAAGGATTTTTTGTTTTCTTTGTATTATATTGCATTTTTAAAACCGAGTTTACGTAAATATGGTAAATTCCAATACAAGGCCAATTTTGTTAAAATTTGATTTCCACCATTTGGTCATGAACAGTTGCAATAAGCTTCTGTTTCGTTTCTATTTATTATATGGTATTTAAGTGAACTAAATTTAATGCTTTTATGTCCAATTGGGTACCAAATGATTTGTGTATAAAATCAATCCTTTCACAAAGCACATCTAAATAGTTCCACCCTATTACTTCGTTTTGCTATTAAATTTCATTTTAATCAAATTAATCTAACATTGAAAAAATACAAGGATATTCAAAATGATTATTTTTGTTGTTAATTTTTTTTATGCAGCTCTAGGATTAGTTGCGAAGGATTTTTTGTTATCATTGCACTATACTGCATTTTTAAAAACCGAGTTTACGTAAAAATGGTAAATTCCACTCCAAGGCCAATTTTTTAAAATTTGATTTACACCATTTGGTCATGAACAGTTGCAATAAGCTTGTGTTTCGTTTCTCTTTATTATATGGTATTTTTATGAACTAAATTTATATGCTTTTAAGTCCAATGGGGTACCAAATGATTTGTGTATAAAATCAATCCTTTCACAAAGCACACCTAAATAGTTCCAGCCTATTACTTCGTTTTGCTATTAACTTTGTTTTAAACAAATAAAACTAATATTGAAAAAATACAAGAATGTTCAAAAAGATTAGTTTAGATGTTATATTTTTTATGCAGGTCTAGAAATAGATGCAAAGGATTTTTTGTTTTCTTTGTATTATATTGCATTTTTAAAACCGAGTTTACGTAAATATGGTAAATTCCACTCCAAGGCCAATTTTTTAAAATTTGATTTCCACCATTTGGTCATGAACAGTTGCAATAAGCTACTTTTCGTTTCTCTTTATTATATGGTATTTTTATGAACTAAATTTGTATACTTTTAAGTCCAATGGGGTACCAAATGATTTGTGTATAAAATCAATCCTTTCACAAAGCACACCTAAATAGTTCCAGCCTATACTTCGTTTTGCTATTAACTTTGTTTTATACAAATAAAACTAATATTGAAAAAATACAAGAATGTTCAAAATTATTATTTCAGTTGTTATATTTTTAATGCAGCTCGAGAAATAGATGCGGAGGATTTTTTGTTTTCTTTGTATTATATTGCATTTTTAAAACCGAGTTTACGTAAATATGGTAAATTCCACTACAAGGCCAATTTTTTAAATTTTGATTTCCACCATTTGGTCAAGAACAGTTGCAATAATCTTGTGTTTTGTTTCGCTTTATTATATGGTATTTTTATGAACTAAATTTGTATGCTTTAAAGTCCAATAGGATACTAAGTCATTTGTGTATAAAAATCATTCCTTTCACAGAGCACACCTAAATAGTTCCAGCCTATTACTTCGTTTTGCTATTAATTTTGTTATAAACAAATTTAACTAATATTGAAAAAATACAAGAATGTTCAAAATGATTAGTTTAGTTGTTATATTTTTTATGCAGGTCTAGAAATAGATGCAAAGGATTTTTTGTTTTCTTTGTATCATATTGCATTTTTAAAATCGAGTTTACGTAAATATGGTAAATTCCACTACAAGACCAATTTTTTAAAATTTGGCTTCCACCATTTGGTCATAAATAGTTGCAATAATCTTGTGTTTCGTTTCTCTTTATTATATCGTATTTTTATGAACTAAATTTATATGCTTTTAAGTCCAATGGGGTACCAAATGATTTGTGTATAAAATCAATCCTTTCACAAAGCACACCTAAATAGTTCCAGCCTATTACTTCGTTTTGCTATTAATTTTGTTTTAAACAAATGAAACTAATATTGAAAATATACGAGAATGTTCACAATGATTAGTTTAGTTGTTATATTTTTTATGCAGGTCTAGAAATAGATGCGAAGGATTTTTTTGTTTTCATTGTATTGTACTGAATTTTCAAAAACCGAGTTTACGTAAATATGGCAAATTCCACTACAAGGCAAATTTTTTAAAATTTGATTTCCACCATTTGGTCAAGAACAGTTGCAATAATCTTGTGTTTTGTTTCGCTTTATTATATGGTATTTTTATGAACTAAATTTGTATGCTTTAAAGTCCAATAGGATATAAAGTCATTTGTGTATAAAAATCATTCCTTTCACAGAGCACACCTAAATAGTTCCAGCCTATTACTTCGTTTTGCTATTAATTTTGTTATAAACAAATTAAACTAATATTGAAAAAATACAAGAATGTTCAAAATGATTAGTTTAGTTGTTATATTTTTTATGCAGGTCTAGAAATAGATGCAAAGGATTTTTTGTTTTCTTTGTATCATATTGCATTTTTAAAATCGAGTTTACGTAAATATGGTAAATTCCACTACAAGACCAATTTTTTAAAATTTGGCTTCCACCATTTGGTCATAAATAGTTGCAATAATCTTGTGTTTCGTTTCTCTTTATTATATCGTATTTTTATGAACTAAATTTATATGCTTTTAAGTCCAATGGGGTACCAAATGATTTGTGTATAAAATCAATCCTTTCACAAAGCACACCTAAATAGTTCCAGCCTATTACTTCGTTTTGCTATTAATTTTGTTTTAAACAAATGAAACTAATATTGAAAATATACGAGAATGTTCAAAATGATTAGTTTAGTTGTTATATTTTTTATGCAGGTCTAGAAATAGATTCGAAGGATTTTTTGTTTTCTTTGTATTAGATTGCATTTTTAAAACCGAGTTTACGTAAATATGGTAAATTCCAATACAAGGCCAATTTTTAAAAATTTTATTTCCACCATTTGGTCATGAACAGTTGCAATAATCTTGTGTTTCGTTTCTCTTTATTATATCGTATTTTTATGAACTAAATTTATATGCTTTTAAGTCCAATGGGGTACCAAATGATTTGTGTATAAAATCAATCCTTTCACAAAGCACACCTAAATAGTTCCAGCCTATTACTTCGTTTTGCTATTAATTTTGTTTTAAACAAATAAAACTAATATTGACAAAATACAAGAATGTTCAAAATGATTATTTTAGTTGTAATATTTTTTATGCTGCTCTAGAAATAGATGCAAAGGATTTTTTGTTTTCTTTGTATCATATTGCATTTTTAAAATCGAGTTTACGTAAATATGGTAAATTCCACTACAAGACCAATTTTTTAAAATTTGATTTCCACCATTTGGTCAAGAACAGTTGCAATAATCTTGTGTTTTGTTTCGCTTTATTATATGGTATTTTTATGAACTAAATTTGTATGCTTTAAAGTCCAATAGGATACTAAGTCATTTGTGTATAAAAATCATTCCTTTCACAGAGCACACCTAAATAGTTCCAGCCTATTACTTCGTTTTGCTATTAATTTTGTTTTAAACAAATGAAACTAATATTGAAAATATACGAGAATGTTCAAAATGATTAGTTTAGTTGTTATATTTTTTATGCAGGTCTAGAAATAGATGCGAAGGATTTTTTTGTTTTCATTGTATTGTACTGAATTTTCAAAAACCGAGTTTACGTAAATATGGCAAATTCCACTACAAGGCAAATTTTTTAAAATTTGATTTTCACCATTTGGTCATGACCAGTTGCAATAAGCTTGTGTTTCGTTTCTTTTTATTATATGGTATTTTTATGAACTAAATTTGTATGCTTTAAAGTCCAATGGGGTACTAAGTCATTTGTGTATAAAATCAATCCTTTCACAAAGCGCACCTAAATAGTTCCAGCCTATTACTTTGTTTTGCTATTAAATTTCATTTTAATCAAATGAAACTAACATTGAAATAATACAAGAATAATCAAAATGATTATTTTTGTTATTTTTTTATGCAGCTCCAGAAATAGATGCGAAGGATTTTTTGTTTTCTTTGTATTATATTGCATTTTTAAAACCGAGTTTACGTAAATATGGTAAATTCCACTCCAAGGCCAATTTTTTAAAATTTGATTTCCACATTTTGTCATGACCAGTTGCAATAATCTTGTGTTTTGTTTCGCTTTATTATATGGTATTTTTATGAACTAAATTTGTATGCTTTAAAGTCCAATAGGATATAAAGTCATTTGTGTATAAAAATCATTCCTTTCACAGAGCACACCTAAATAGTTCCAGCCTATTACTTCGTTTTGCTATTAATTTTGTTATAAACAAATTAAACTAATATTGAAAAAATACAAGAATGTTCAAAATGATTAGTTTAGTTGTTATATTTTTTATGCAGGTCTAGAAATAGATGCAAAGGATTTTTTGTTTTCTTTGTATCATATTGCATTTTTAAAATCGAGTTTACGTAAATATGGTAAATTCCACTACAAGACCAATTTTTTAAAATTTGATTTCCACCATTTGGTCATGAACAGTTGCAATAAGCTGCTGTTTCGTTTCTATTTATTATATGGTATTTAAATGAACTAAATGTATATGCTTTTATGTCCAATGGGGTACGAAATGATTTGTGTATAAAATCAATCCTATCACAAAGCACGCCTAAACAGTTCCAGCCTATTACTTCGTTTTGCTATTAATTTTGTTTTAAACAAATAAAACTAATATTGACAAAATACAAGAATGTTCAAAATGATTATTTTAGTTGTAATATTTTTTATGCTGCTCTAGAAATAGATGCAAAGGATTTTTTGTTTTCTTTGTATCATATTGCATGTTTAAAATCGAGTTTACGTAAATATGGTAAATTCCACTACAAGACCAATTTTTTAAAATTTGATTTCCACCATTTGGTCAAGAACAGTTGCAATAATCTTGTGTTTTGTTTCGCTTTATTATATGGTATTTTTATGAACTAAATTTGTATGCTTTAAAGTCCAATAGGATACTAAGTCATTTGTGTATAAAAATCATTCCTTTCACAGAGCACACCTAAATAGTTCCAGCCTATTACTTCGTTTTGCTATTAATTTTGTTTTAAACAAATGAAACTAATATTGAAAATATACGAGAATGTTCAAAATGATTAGTTTAGTTGTTATATTTTTTATGCAGGTCTAGAAATAGATGCGAAGGATTTTTTTGTTTTCATTGTATTGTACTGAATTTTCAAAAACCGAGTTTACGTAAATATGGCAAATTCCACTACAAGGCAAATTTTTTAAAATTTGATTTCCACCATTTGGTCAAGAACAGTTGCAATAATCTTGTGTTTTGTTTCGCTTTATTATATGGTATTTTTATGAACTAAATTTGTATGCTTTAAAGTCCAATAGGATATAAAGTCATTTGTGTATAAAAATCATTCCTTTCACAGAGCACACCTAAATAGTTCCAGCCTATTACTTCGTTTTGCTATTAATTTTGTTATAAACAAATTAAACTAATATTGAAAAAATACAAGAATGTTCAAAATGATTAGTTTAGTTGTTATATTTTTTATGCAGGTCTAGAAATAGATGCAAAGGATTTTTTGTTTTCTTTGTATCATATTGCATTTTTAAAATCGAGTTTACGTAAATATGGTAAATTCCACTACAAGACCAATTTTTTAAAATTTGGCTTCCACCATTTGGTCATAAATAGTTGCAATAATCTTGTGTTTCGTTTCTCTTTATTATATCGTATTTTTATGAACTAAATTTATATGCTTTTAAGTCCAATGGGGTACCAAATGATTTGTGTATAAAATCAATCCTTTCACAAAGCACACCTAAATAGTTCCAGCCTATTACTTCGTTTTGCTATTAATTTTGTTTTAAACAAATGAAACTAATATTGAAAATATACGAGAATGTTCAAAATGATTAGTTTAGTTGTTATATTTTTTATGCAGGTCTAGAAATAGATGCGAAGGATTTTTTGTTTTCTTTGTATTATATTGCATTTTTAAAACCGAGTTTACGTAAATATGGTAAATTCCAATACAAGGCCAATTTTTAAAAATTTTATTTCCACCATTTGGTCATGAACAGTTGCAATAAGCTGCTGTTTCGTTTCTATTTATTATATGGTATTTAAATGAACTAAATGTATATGCTTTTATGTCCAATGGGGTACGAAATGATTTGTGTATAAAATCAATCCTATCACAAAGCACGCCTAAACAGTTCCAGCCTATTACTTCGTTTTGCTATTAATTTTGTTTTAAACAAATAAAACTAATATTGACAAAATACAAGAATGTTTAAAATGATTATTTTAGTTGTAATATTTTTTATGCTGCTCTAGAAATAGATGCAAAGGATTTTTTGTTTTCTTTGTATCATATTGCATTTTTAAAATCGAGTTTACGTAAATATGGTAAATTCCACTACAAGACCAATTTTTTAAAATTTGATTTCCACCATTTGGTCAAGAACAGTTGCAATAATCTTGTGTTTTGTTTCGCTTTATTATATGGTATTTTTATGAACTAAATTTGTATGCTTTAAAGTCCAATAGGATACTAAGTCATTTGTGTATAAAAATCATTCCTTTCACAGAGCACACCTAAATAGTTCCAGCCTATTACTTCGATTTGCTATTAATTTTGTTTTAAACAAATGAAACTAATATTGAAAATATACGAGAATGTTCAAAATGATTAGTTTAGTTGTTATATTTTTTATGCAGGTCTAGAAATAGATGCGAAGGAGTTTTTTGTTTTCATTGTATTGTACTGAATTTTCAAAAGCCGAGTTTACGTAAATATGGCAAATTCCACTACAAGGCAAATTTTTTAAAATTTGATTTTCACCATTTGGTCATGACCAGTTGCAATAAGCTTGTGTTTCGTTTCTTTTTATTATATGGTATTTTTATGAACTAAATTTGTATGCTTTAAAGTCCAATGGGGTACTAAGTCATTTGTGTATAAAATCAATCCTTTCACAAAGCGCACCTAAATAGTTCCAGCCTATTACTTTGTTTTGCTATTAAATTTCATTTTAATCAAATGAAACTAACATTGAAATAATACAAGAATAATCAAAATGATTATTTTTGTTATTTTTTTATGCAGCTCCAGAAATAGATGCGAAGGATTTTTTGTTTTCTTTGTATTATATTGCATTTGTAAAACCGAGTTTACGTAAATATGGTAAATTCCAATACAAGGCCAATTTTTAAAAATTTTATTTCCACCATTTGGTCATGAACAGTTGCAATAAGCTGCTGTTTCGTTTCTATTTATTATATGGTATTTAAATGAACTAAATGTATATGCTTTTATGTCCAATGGGGTACGAAATGATTTGTGTATAAAATCAATCCTATCACAAAGCACGCCTAAACAGATCCAGCCTATTACTTCGTTTTTCTATTAATTTTGTTTTAAACAAATAAAACTAATATTGACAAAATACAAGAATGTTCAAAATGATTATTTTAGTTGTAATATTTTTTATGCTGCTCTAGAAATAGATGCAAAGGATTTCTTTTTTTCTTTGTATCATATTTCATTTTTAAAATCGAGTTTACGTAAATATGGTAAATTCCACTACAAGACCAATTTTTTAAAATTTGGCTTCCACCATTTGGTCATAAATAGTTGCAATAATCTTGTGTTTCGTTTCTCTTTATTATATCGTATTTTTATGAACTAAATTTATATGTTTTAAAGTCCAATGGGGTACCAAGTGATTTGTGTATAAAATCAATGCTTTCATAAAGCACACCTAAATAGTTGCAGCCTATTACTTCGTTTTGCTATTAATTTTGTTTTAAACAAATAAAACTAATATTGACAAAATACAAGAATGTTCAAAATGATTATTTTAGTTGTAATATTTTTTATGCTGCTCTAGAAATAGATGCAAAGGATTTTTTGTTTTCTTTGTATCATATTGCATTTTTAAAATCGAGTTTACGTAAATATGGTAAATTCCACTCCAAGGCCAATTTTTTAAAATTTGATTTCCACCATTTTGTCATGACCAGTTGCAATAAGCTTGTGTTTCGTTTCTTTTTATTATATGGTATTTTTATGAACTAAATTTATATGTTTTAAAGTCCAATGGGGTACCAAGTGATTTGTGTATAAAATCAATCCTTTCACAAAGCGCACCTAAATAGTTCCAGCCTATTACTTTGTTTTGCTATTAAATTTCATTTTAATCAAATGAAACTAACATTGAAATAATACAAGAATAATCAAAATGATTATTTTTGTTATTTTTTTATGCAGCTCCAGAAATAGATGCGAAGGATTTTTTGTTTTCTTTGTATTATATTGCATTTTTAAAACCGAGTTTACGTAAATATGGTAAATTCCACTCCAAGGCCAATTTTTTAAAATTTGATTTCCACCATTTTGTCATGACCAGTTGCAATAAGCTTGTGTTTCGTTTCTTTTTATTATATGGTATTTTTATGAACTAAATTTATATGTTTTAAAGTCCAATGGGGTACCAAGTGATTTGTGTATAAAATCAATGCTTTCATAAAGCACACCTAAATAGTTGCAGCCTATTACTTCGTTTTGCTATTAATTTTGTTTTAAACAAATAAAACTAATATTGACAAAATACAAGAATGTTCAAAATGATTATTTTAGTTGTAATATTTTTTATGCTGCTCTAGAAATAGATGCAAAGGATTTTTTGTTTTCTTTGTATCATATTGCATTTTTAAAATCGAGTTTACGTAAATATGGTAAATTCCACTACAAGGCCAATTTTTTAAAATTTGATTTCCACCATTTGGTCATGAACAGTTGCAATAAGCTGCTGTTTCGTTACTATTTATTATATGGTATTTAAATGATCTAAATGTATATGCTTTTATGTCCAATGGGGTAATAATGATTTGTGTATAAAATCAATGCTTTCATAAAGCACACCTAAATAGTTGCAGCCTATTACTTCGTTTTGCTATTAATTTTGTTTTAAACAAATAAAACTAATATTGACAAAATACAAGAATGTTCAAAATGATTATTTTAGTTGTAATATTTTTTATGCTGCTCTAGAAATAGATGCGAAGGATTTTTTGTTTTCTTTGTATTATATTGCATTTGTAAAACCGAGTTTACGTAAATATGGTAAATTCCAATACAAGGCCAATTTTTAAAAATTTTATTTCCACCATTTGGTCATGAACAGTTGCAATAAGCTGCTGTTTCGTTTCTATTTATTATATGGTATTTAAATGAACTAAATGTATATGCTTTTATGTCCAATGGGGTACGAAATGATTTGTGTATAAAATCAATCCTATCACAAAGCACGCCTAAACAGATCCAGCCTATTACTTCGTTTTTCTATTAATTTTGTTTTAAACAAATAAAACTAATATTGACAAAATACAAGAATGTTCAAAATGATTATTTTAGTTGTAATATTTTTTATGCTGCTCTAGAAATAGATGCAAAGGATTTCTTTTTTTCTTTGTATCATATTGCATTTTTAAAATCGAGTTTACGTAAATATGGTAAATTCCACTACAAGACCAATTTTTTAAAATTTGGCTTCCACCATTTGGTCATAAATAGTTGCAATAATCTTGTGTTTCGTTTCTCTTTATTATATCGTATTTTTATGAACTAAATTTATATGCTTTTAAGTCCAATGGGGTACCAAATGATTTGTGTATAAAATCAATCCTTTCACAAAGCACACCTAAATAGTTCCAGCCTATTACTTCGTTTTGCTATTAATTTTGTTTTAAACAAATGAAACTAATATTGAAAATATACGAGAATGTTCAAAATGATTAGTTTAGTTGTTATATTTTTTATGCAGGTCTAGAAATAGATGCGAAGGATTTTTTTGTTTTCATTGTATTGTACTGAATTTTCAAAAACCGAGTTTACGTAAATATGGCAAATTCCACTACAAGGCAAATTTTTTAAAATTTGATTTTCACCATTTGGTCATGACCAGTTGCAATAAGCTTGTGTTTCGTTTCTTTTTATTATATGGTATTTTTATGAACTAAATTTGTATGCTTTAAAGTCCAATGGGGTACTAAGTCATTTGTGTATAAAATCAATCCTTTCACAAAGCGCACCTAAATAGTTCCAGCCTATTACTTTGTTTTGCTATTAAATTTCATTTTAATCAAATGAAACTAACATTGAAATAATACAAGAATAATCAAAATGATTATTTTTGTTATTTTTTTATGCAGCTCCAGAAATAGATGCGAAGGATTTTTTGTTTTCTTTGTATTATATTGCATTTTTAAAACCGAGTTTACGTAAATATGGTAAATTCCACTCCAAGGCCAATTTTTTAAAATTTGATTTCCACCATTTTGTCATGACCAGTTGCAATAAGCTTGTGTTTCGTTTCTTTTTATTATATGGTATTTTTATGAACTAAATTTATATGTTTTTAAGTCCAATGGGGTACCAAGTGATTTGTGTATAAAATCAATGCTTTCATAAAGCACACCTAAATAGTTGCAGCCTATTACTTCGTTTTGCTATTATATTATCATTTTAATCAAATGAAACTAACATTGAAATAATACAAGAATAATCAAAATGATAATTTTTGTTATTTTTTTATGCAGCTCAAGAAATAGAAGCGAAGCATTTTTTGTTTTCATTGTATTGTTCTGAATTTTCAAAAACCGAGTTTACGTAAATATGGTAAATTCTACTACAAGGCCAATTTTTTAAAATTTGATTTCCACCATTTAGTCATGAACAGTTGCAATAAGCTGCTGTTACGTTTCTATTTAATATATGGTATTTTTATGAACTAAATTTGTATGCTTTAAAGTCCAATAAGGTACTAAGTCATTTGTGTATAAAATCAATCCTTTCACAAAGCGCACCTAAATAGTTGCAGCCTATTACTTCGTTTTGCTATTAAATTTCATTTTAATCAAATGAAACTAACATTGAAATAATACAAGAATAATCAAAATGATTATTTTTGTTGTTATTGTTCTTATATAGCTCCAGAAATAGATGCAAAGGATTTTTTGTTTTCTTTGTATTATATTGCATTTTTAAAACCGAGTTTACGTAAATATGGTAAATTCCACTACAAGGCCAATTTTTTAAAATTTGATTTCCACCATTTGGTCATGAACAGTTGCAATAAGCTGCTGTTTCGTTTCTTTTTATTATATGGTATTTAAATGAACTAAATGTATATGCTTTTATGTCCAATGGGGTAATAATGATTTGAGTATAAAATCAATCCTATCACAAAGCACACCTAAATAGTTCCAGCCTATTACTTCGTTTTGCTATTAATTTTGTTTTAAACAAATAAAACTAATATTGAAAAAATACAAGAATGTTCAAAATGATTATTTTAGTTGTTATATTTTTTATGCAGCTCTAGAAATAGATGCGAAGGATTTTTTCTTTTCTTTGTATTATTTCATTTTTAAAACCGAGTTTACGTAAATATGGTAAATTCCACTCCAAGACCAATTTTTTAAAATTTGATTTCCACCATATGGTCATGAACAGTTGCAATAATCTTGTGTTTCGTTTCTCTTTATTATATGGTATTTTTATGAACTAAATTTGTATGCTTTAAAGTCCAATGAGGTACCAAATGATCTGTATATGAAATCAATCCTTTCACAAAGCACACCTAAATAGTTCCAGCCTATTATTTCGTTTTACAATTAAATTTCATTTTAATCAAGTGAAACTAACATTGAAATAATACAAGAATTTTCAAAATGATTATTTTAGTTGTTATATTTTTTATGCAGCTCTAGAAATAGATGCGAAGGATTTTTTTGTTTTCTTTGTATTATTTCATTTTTAAAACCGAGTTTACGTAAATATGGTAAATTCCACTCCAAGACCAATTTTTTAAAATTTGATTTCCACCATATGGTCATGAACAGTTGCAATAATCTTGTGTTTCGTTTCTCTTTATTATATGGTATTTTTATGAACTAAATTTGTATGCTTTAAAGTCCAATGAGGTACCAAATGATCTGTATATGAAATCAATCCTTTCACAAAGCACACCTAAATAGTTCCAGCCTGTTATTTCGTTTTACTATTAAATTTCATTTTAATCAAGTGAAACTAACATTGAAATAATACAAGAATAATCAAAATTATAATTTTTGTTATTTTTTTATACAGCTCCAGAAATAGATGCGAAGAATTTTTTATTTTCATTGTATTGTACTGAATTTTCAAAAACCGAGTTTACGTAAATATGGTAAATTCTACTACAAGGCCAATTTTTAAAAATTTGATTTCCACCATTTGGTCATGAACAGTTGCAATAATCTTGTGTTTCGTTTCTCTTTATTATATGGTATTTTTATGAACTAAATTTATATGCTTTAAAGTCCAATGGGGTACCAAATGATTTGTGTATAAAATCAATGCTTTCACAAAGCACACCTAAAGAGTTCCAGTCTATTACTTCGTTTTGCTATTAATTTTGTTTTAAACAAATAAAACTAATATTGAAAAAATACAAGAATGTTCAAAATGATTATTTTAGTTGTGATATTTTTTATGCAGCTCTAGAAATAGATGCAAAGGATTTTTTGTTTTCTTTGTATTATATTGCATTTTTAAAACCGAGTTTACATAAATATGGTAAATTCCACTCCAAGGTCAATTTTTTAAAATTTGATTTCCACCATTTGGTCATAAATAGTTGCAATAAGCTTGTGTTTCGTTTCCCTTTATTATATGGTATTTTTATGAACTAAATTTATATTCTTTTATGTCCAATGGGGTACGAAATGATTTGTGTATAACATCGATCCTATCACAAAGCACACCTAAATAGTTCCAGCCTATTACTTCGTTTTGCTATTAATTTTGTTATAAACAAATAAAAGTAATATTGAAAAAATACAAGAATGGTTAAAATGATTATTTTAGTTGTTATATTTTTTATGCAGCTCTAGAAATAGATGCAAAGGATTTTTTGTTTTCTTTGTATTATATTGCATTTTTAAAACCGAGTTTACGTAAATATGGTAAATTCCAATACAAAGCCAATTTTGTTAAAATTTGATTTCCACCATTTGGTCATGAACAGTTGCAATAAGCTTGTGTTTCGTTTCTCTTTATTATATGGTATTTTTATGAACTAAATTTATTTTCTTTTATGTCCAATGGGGTACGAAATGATTTGTGTATAAAATCGATCCTATCACAAAGCACACCTAAATAGTTCCAGCCTATTACTTCGTTTTGCTATTAATTTTGTTTTAAACAAATAAAACTAATATTGAAAAAATTCAAGAATGTTCAAAATGATTATTTTCGTTGTTATATGTTTTATGCAGCTCTAGAAATTGATGCGAAGGATTTTTTGTTTTCATTGTATTGTACTGAAATTTCAAAAACCGAGTTTACGTAAATATGGTAAATTCCAATACAAGGCCAATTTTTTAAAATTTGATTTCCACCATTTGGTCATAAATAGTTGCAATAATCTTGTGTTTCGTTTCCCGTCATTATATGGTATTTTTATGAACTAAATTTATATGCTTTAAAGTCCAATGGGGTACCAAATGATTTGTGTATAAAATCAATCCTTTCACAAAGCACACCTAAATAGTTGCAGCCTATTACTTCGTTTTGCTATTATATGTCTTTTTTATCAAATGAAACTAACATTGAAATAATACAAGAATAATCAAAATGATAATTTGTGTTATTTTTTTATGCAGCTCCAGAAATAGATGCGAAGGATTTTTTGTTTTCATTGTATTGTACTGAATTTTCAAAAACCGAGTTTACGTAAATATGGTAAATTCTACTACAAGGCCAATTTTTTAAAATTTGATTTCCACCATTTGGTCATGAACAGTTGCAATAATCTTCTGTTTCGTTTCTATTTATTATATGGTATTTTTATGAACTAAATTTGTATGCTTTAAAGTCCAATGGGGTACCAAGTGATTTGTGTATAAAATCTATCCTATCATAAAGCACACCCAAATAGTTCCAGCCTATTACTTCGTTTTGCTATTAAATTTCATTTTGATCAAATGAAACTAACATTGAAATAATACAAGAATAATCAAAATGATTATTTTTGTTGTTATTGTTTTTATATAGCTCCAGAAATAGATGCAAAGGATTTTTTGTTTTCTTTGTATTATATTGCATTTTTAAAACCGAGTTTACGTAAATATGGTAAATTCCACTACAAGGCCAATTTTTTAAAATTTGATTTCCACCATTTGGTCATGAACAGTTGCAATAAGCTGCTGTTTCGTTTCTATTTATTATATGGTATTTAAATGATCTAAATGTATATGCTTTTATGTCCAATGGGGTAATAATGATTTGAGTATAAAATCAATCCTATCACAAAGCACACCTAAATAGTTCCAGCCTATTACTTCGTTTTGCTATTAATTTTGTTTTAAACAAATAAAACTTATATTGAAAAAATACAAGAATGTTCAAAATGATTATTTTAGTTGTTATATTTTTTATGCAGCTCTAGAAATAGATGCGAAGGATTTTTTTGTTTTCTTTGTATTATTTCATTTTTAAAACCGAGTTTACGTAAATATGGTAAATTCCACTCCAAGACCAATTTTTTAAAATTTGATTTCCACCATATGGTCATGAACAGTTGCAATAATCTTGTGTTTCGTTTCTCTTTATTATATGGTATTTTTATGAACTAAATTTGTATGCTTTAAAGCCCAATGAGGTACCATATGATCTGTATATGAAATCAATCCTTTCACAAAGCACACCTAAATAGTTCCAGCCTATTATTTCGTTTTACAATTAAATTTCATTTTAATCAAGTGAAACTAACATTGAAATAATACAAGAATGTTCAAAATGATTATTTTAGTTGTTATATTTTTTATGCAGCTCTAGAAATAGATGCGAAGGATTTTTTTGTTTTCTTTGTATTATTTCATTTTTAAAACCGAGTTTACGTAAATATGGTAAATTCCACTCCAAGACCAATTTTTTAAAATTTGATTTCCACCATATGGTCATGAACAGTTGCAATAATCTTGTGTTTCGTTTCTCTTTATTATATGGTATTTTTATGAACTAAATTTGTATGCTTTAAAGTCCAATGAGGTACCAAATGATCTGTATATGAAATCAATCCTTTCACAAAGCACACCTAAATAGTTCCAGCCTATTATTTCGTTTTACTATTAAATTTCATTTTAATCAAGTGAAACTAACATTGAAATAATACAAGAATAATCAAAATTATAATTTTTGTTATTTTTTTATACAGCTCCAGAAATAGATGCGAAGAATTTTTTATTTTCATTGTATTGTACTGAATTTTCAAAAACCGAGTTTACGTAAATATGGTAAATTCTACTACAAGGCCAATTTTTTAAAATTTGATTTCCACCATTTGTTCATGAACAGTTGCAATAATCTTGTGTTTCGTTTCTCTCTATTATATGGTATTTTTATGAACTAAATTTGTATACTTTTAAGTCCAATGGGGTACCAAATGATTTGTGTATAAAATCAATCTTTTCACAAAGCACACCTAAATAGTTTCAGCCTATTACTTCGTTTTTCTATTAATTTTGTTTTAAACAAATAAAACTAATATTGAAAAAATACAAGAATGTTCAAAATGATTATTTTAGTTGTTATATTTTTTATGCAGCTCTAGAAATAGATGCAAAGGATTTTTTGTTTTCTTTGTATTATATTGCATTTTTAAAACCGAGTTTACGTAAATATGGTAAATTCCAATACAAAGCCAATTTTGTTAAAATTTGATTTCCACCATTTGGTCATGAACAGTTGCAATAAGCTTGTGTTTCGTTTCTCTTTATTATATGGTATTTTTATGAACTAAATTTATTTTCTTTTATGTCCAATGGGGTACGAAATGATTTGTGTATAAAATCGATCCTATCACAAAGCACACCTAAATAGTTCCAGCCTATTATTTCGTTTTGCTATTAATTTTGTTTTAAACAAATAAAACTAATATTGAAAAAATACAAGAATGTTCAAAATGATTATTTTCGTTGTTATATGTTTTATGCAGCTCTAGAAATTGATGCGAAGGATTTTTTGTTTTCATTGTATTGTACTGAAATTTCAAAAACCGAGTTTACGTAAATATGGTAAATTCCAATACAAGGCCAATTTTTTAAAATTTGATTTCCACCATTTGGTCATAAATAGTTGCAATAATCTTGTGTTTCGTTTGTCTTTATTATATGGTATTTTTATGAACTAAATTTGTATGCTTTAAAGTCCAATGGAGTACCAAATGATTTGTGTATAAAATCAATCCTTACACAAAGCACACCTAAATAGTTGCAGCCTATTACTTCGTTTTGCTATTATATGTCTTTTTTATCAAATGAAACTAACATTGAAATAATACAAGAATAATCAAAATGATAATTTGTGTTATTTTTTTATGCAGCTCCAGAAATAGATGCGAAGGATTTTTTGTTTTCATTGTATTGTACTGAATTTTCAAAAACCGAGTTTACGTAAATATGGTAAATTCTACTACAAGGCCAATTTTTTAAAATTTGATTTCCACCATTTGGTCATGAACAGTTGCAATAATCTTCTGTTTCGTTTCTATTTATAATATGGTATTTTTATGAACTAAATTTGTATGCTTTAAAGTCCAATGGGGTACCAAGTGATTTGTGTATAAAATCTATCCTATCATAAAGCACACCCAAATAGTTCCAGCCTATTACTTCGTTTTGCTATTAATTTTGTTTTAAACAAATAAAACTAATATTGAAAAAATACAAGAATGTTCAAAATGATTATTTTAGTTGTTATATTTTTTATGCAGCTCTAGACTTAGATGCGAAGGATTTTTTGCTTTCATTGTATTGTACTGAATTTTTAAAAACCGAGTTTACGTAAATATGGTAAATTCCAATACAAGGCCAATTTTTTAAAATTTGATTTCCACCATTTGGTCATGAATAATCTTGTGTTTATTTTCTCTTTATTATATGGTATTTTTATGATCTAAATTTATATGCTTTAAAGCCCAATTGGGTACCAAATGATTTGTGTATAAAATCAATCCTTTCACAAAGCACATCTAAATAGTTCCAGCCTATTACTTCGTTTTGCTATTAAATTTCATTTTAATCAAATTAATCTAACATTGAAAAAATACAAGAATGTTCAAAATGATTATTTTCGTTGTTATATTTTTTATGCAGCTCTAGACTTAGATGCGAAGGATTTTTTGTTATCATTGCACTATACTGCATTTTTAAAAACCGAGTTTACGTAAATATGGTAAATTCCACTCCAAGGCCAATTTTTTAAAATTTGATTTACACCATTTGGTCATGAACAGTTGCAATAAGCTTGTGTTTCGTTTCTCTTTATTATATGGTATTTTTATGAACTAAATTTATATGCTTTTAAGTCCAATGGGGTACCAAATGATTTGTGTATAAAATCAATCCTTTCACAAAGCACACCAAAATAGTTTCAGCCTATTACTTCGTTTTGCTATTATTTTGTTTTAAACAAATAAAACTAATATTGAAAAAATACAAGAATGTTCAAAAAGATTAGTTTAGTTGATATGTTTTTTATGCAGGTCTAGAAATAGATGCAAAGGATTTTTTGTTTTCTTTGTATTGTACTGAATTTTCAAAAGCCGAGTTTACGTAAATATGGCAAATTCCACTACAAGGCAAATTTTTTAAAATTTGATTTTCACCATTTGGTCATGAACAGTTGCAATAAGCTACTTTTCGTTTCTCTTTATTATATGGTATTTTTATGAACTAAATTTGTATACTTTTAAGTCCAATGGGGTACCAAATGATTTGTGTATAAAATCAATCCTTTCACAAAGCACACCTAAATAGTTCCAGCCTATTACTTCGTTTTGCTATTAATTTTGTTTTAAACAAATAAAACTAATATTGAAAAAATACAAGAATGTTCAAAATGATTATTTCAGTTGTTATATTTTTAATGCAGCTCGAGAAATAGATGCGGAGGATTTTTTGTTTTCTTTGTATTATATTGCATTTTTAAAACCGAGTTTACGTAAATATGGTAAATTCCACTACAAGGCCAATTTTTTAAATTTTGATTTCCACCATTTGGTCAAGAACAGTTGCAATAATCTTGTGTTTTGTTTCTCTTTATTATATGGTATTTTTATGAACTAAATTTGTATGCTTTAAAGTCCAATAGGATACTAAGTCATTTGTGTATAAAAATCAATCCTTTCACAGAGCACACCTAAATAGTTCCAGCCTATTACTTCGTTTTGCTATTAATTTTGTTTTAAACAAATAAAACTAATATTGAAAAAATACAAGAATGTTCAAAATGATTAGTTTAGTTGTTATATTTTTTATGCAGGTCTAGAAATAGATGCAAAGGATTTTTTGTTTTCTTTGTATCATATTGCATTTTTAAAATCGAGTTTACGTAAATATGGTAAATTCCACTACAAGACCAATTTTTTAAAATTTGGCTTCCACCATTTGGTCATAAATAGTTGCAATAATCTTGTGTTTCGTTTCTCTTTATTATATCGTATTTTTATGAACTAAATTTATATGCTTTTAAGTCCAATGGGGTACCAAATGATTTGTGTATAAAATCAATCCTTTCACAAAGCACACCTAAATAGTTGCAGCCTATTACTTCGTTTTGCTATTAAATTTCATTTTTAATCAAATGAATCTAACAGTGAAATAATACAAGAATAATCAAAATGATAATTTTTGTTATTTTTTTATGCAGCTCCAGAAATAGATGCGAAGGATTTTTTGTTTTAATTGTATTATACTGCATTTTTAAAAACCGAGTTTACGTAAATATCGTAAATTCCAATACAAGGCCAATTTTTCAAAATTTGATTTCCACCATTTGGTCATGAATAGTTGCAATAATCTTGTGTTTCGTTTCCCTTCATTATATGGAATTTTTATGAACTAAATTTATATGCTATAAAGTCCAATGGGGTACCAAGTGATTTGTGTATAAAATCAATCCTTTCACAAAGCACATCTAAATAGTTCCAGCCTATTACTTCGTTTTGCTATTAAATTTCATTTTAATCTAATCAAACTAACATTGAAAAAATACAAGGATATTCAAAATGATTATTTTTATTGTTATTTTTTTTATGCAGCTCTAGAAATAGATGCGAAGGATTTTTTGTTTTCTTTGTATTATATTGCATTTTTAAAACCGAGTTTACGTAAATATGGTAAATTCCACTACAAGGCAAATTTTTTAAAATTTGATTTTCACCATTTGGTCATGACCAGTTGCAATAAGCTTGTGTTTCGTTTCTTTTTATTATATGGTATTTTTATGAACTAAATTTGTATGCTTTAAAGTCCAATGGGGTACTAAGTCATTTGTGTATAAAATCAATCCTTTCACAAAGCGCACCTAAATAGTTCCAGCCTATTACTTTGTTTTGCTATAAAATTTCATTTTAATCAAATGAAACTAACATTGAAATAATACAAGAATAATCAAAATGATTATTTTTGTTATTTTTTTATGCAGCTCCAGAAATAGATGCGAAGGATTTTTTGTTTTCATTGTATTGTACTGAATTTTCAAAAACCGAGTTTACGTAAATATGGTAAATTCTACTACAAGGCCAATTTTTTAAAATTTGATTTCCACCATTTGGTCATGAACAGTTGCAATAAGCTGCTGTTTCGTTTCTGTTTAATATATGGTATTTTTATTAACTAAATTTGTATGCTTTAAAGTCCAATAGGGTACTAAGTCATTTGTGTATAAAATCAATCCTTTCACCAAGCGCACCTAAATAGTTCCAGCCTATTACTTAGTTTTGCTATTAAATTTCATTTTAATCAAATGAAACTAACATTGAAATAATACAAGAATAATCAAAATGATTATTTTTGTTGTTATTTTTTTTATGTAGCTCTAGAAATAGATGCAAAGGATTTTTTGTTTTCTTTGTATTATATTGCATTTTTAAAACCGAGTTTACGTAAATATGGTAAATTCAACTACAAGGCCAATTTTTTAAAATTTGATTTCCACCATTTGGTCATGAACAGTTGCAATAAGCTGCTGTTTCGTTTCTATTTATTATATGGTATTTAAATGAACTAAATGTATATGCTTTTATGTCCAATGGGGTACGAAATGATTTGTGTATAAAATCAATCCTATCACAAAGCACGCCTAAACAGTTCCAGCCTATTACTTCGTTTTGCTATTAATTTTGTTTTAAATAAATAAAACTAATATTGACAAAATACAAGAATGTTCAAAATGATTATTTTAGTTGTAATATTTTTTATGCTGCTCTAGAAATAGATGCAAAGGATTTTTTGTTTTCTTTGTATTATATTGCATTTTTAAAACCGAGTTTACGTAAATATGGTAAATTCCACTCCAAGGCCAATTTTTTAAAATTTGATTTCCACCATTTTGTCATGACCAGTTGCAATAAGCTTGTGTTTTGTTTCTTTTTATTATATGGTATTTTTATGAACTAAATTTATATGTTTTAAAGTCCAATGGGGTACCAAGTGATTTGTGTATAAAATCAATCCTTTCACAAAGCACACCTAAATAGTTGCAGCCTATTACTTCGTTTTGCTATTATATTATCATTTTAATCAAATGAAACTAACATTGAAATAATACAAGAATAATCAAAATGATAATTTTTGTTATTTTTTTATGCAGCTCAAGAAAAAGAAGCGAAGCATTTTTTGTTTTCATTGTATTGTTCTGAATTTTCAAAAACCGAGTTTACGTAAATATGGTAAATTCTACTACAAGGCTAATTTTTTAAAATTTGATTTCCACCATTTGGTCATGAACAGTTGCAATAAGCTGCTGTTTCGTTTCTATTTATTATATGGTTTTTTATGAACTAAATTTATATGCTTTAAAGTCCAATAGGGTACTAAGTCATTTGTGTATAAAATCAATCCTTTCACAAAGCGCACCTAAATAGTTGCAGGCTATTACTTCGTTTTGCTATTAAATTTCATTTTAATCAAATGAAACTAACATTGAAATAATACAAGAATAATCAAAATGATTATTTTTGTTGTTAATTTTTTTTATATAGCTCCAGAAATAGATGCAAAGGATTTTTTTGTTTTCTTTGTATTATTTCATTTTTAAAACCGAGTTTACGTAAATATGGTAAATTCCACTCCAAGACCAATTTTTTAAAATTTGATTTCCACCATATGGTCATGAACAGTTGCAATAATCTTGTGTTTCGTTTCTCTTTATTATATGGTATTTTTATGAACTAAATTTGTATGCTTTAAAGTCCAATGAGGTACCAAATGATCTGTATATGAAATCAATCCTTTCACAAAGCACACCTAAATAGTTCCAGCCTATTATTTCGTTTTACTATTGAATTTCATTTTAATCAAGTGAAACTAACATTGAAATAATACAAGAATAATCAAAATTATAATTTTTGTTATTTTTTTATACAGCTCCAGAAATAGATGCGAAGGATTTTTTGTTTTCATTGTATTGTACTGAATTTTCAAAAACCGAGTTTACGTAAATATGGTAAATTCTACTACAAGGCCAATTTTTTAAAATTTGATTTCCACCATTTGGTCATGAACAGTTGCAATAATCTTGTGTTTCGTTTCTCTTTATTATATGGTATTTTTATGAACTAAATTTTTATGCTTTAAAGTCCAATGGGGTACCAAATGATTTGTGTATAAAATCAATCCTTTCACAAAGCACACCTAAATAGTTCCAGCCTATTACTTCGTTTTGCTATTAATTTTGTTTTGAACAAATGAAACTAATGTTGAAAAAATACAAGAATGTTTAAAATGATTATTTTAGTTGTTATATTTTTTATGCAGCTCTAGAAATAGATGCAAAGGATTTTTTGTTTTCTTTGTATTATATTGCATTTTTAAAACCGAGTTTACGTAAATATGGTAAATTCCAATACAAGGCCAATTTTGTTAAAATTTGATTTCCACCATTTGGTCATGAACAGTTGCAATAAGCTTCTGTTTCGTTTCTATTTATTATATGGTATTTAAATGAACTAAATTTAATGCTGTTATGTCCAATGGGGTACCAAATGATTTGTGTATAAAATCAATCCTATCACAAAGCACACCTAAATAGTTCCAGCCTATTACTTCGTTTTGCTATTAATTTTGTTTTAAACAAATAAAACTAATAGTGAAAAAATACAAGAATGTTCAAAATGATTATTTTCGTTGTTATATTTTTTATGCACTCTAGAAATAGATGCAAAGGATTTTTTGTTTTCTTTGTATTATATTGCATTTTTAAAACCGAGTTTACGTAAATATGGTAAATTCCAATACAAGGCCAATTTTGTTAAAATTTGATTTCCACCATTTGGTCATGAACAGTTGCAATAAGCTTCTGTTTCGTTTCTATTTATTATATGGTATTTAAGTGAACTAAATTTAATGCTTTTATGTCCAATTGGGTACCAAATGATTTGTGTATAAAATCAATCCTTTCACAAAGCACATCTAAATAGTTCCACCCTATTACTTCGTTTTGCTATTAAATTTCATTTTAATCAAATTAATCTAACATTGAAAAAATACAAGGATATTCAAAATGATTATTTTTGTTGTTAATTTTTTTTATGCAGCTCTAGGATTAGTTGCGAAGGATTTTTTGTTATCATTGCACTATACTGCATTTTTAAAAACCGAGTTTACGTAAAAATGGTAAATTCCACTCCAAGGCCAATTTTTTAAAATTTGATTTACACCATTTGGTCATGAACAGTTGCAATAAGCTTGTGTTTCGTTTCTCTTTATTATATGGTATTTTTATGAACTAAATTTATATGCTTTTAAGTCCAATGGGGTACCAAATGATTTGTGTATAAAATCAATCCTTTCACAAAGCACACCTAAATAGTTCCAGCCTATTACTTCGTTTTGCTATTAACTTTGTTTTAAACAAATAAAACTAATATTGAAAAAATACAAGAATGTTCAAAAAGATTAGTTTAGATGTTATATTTTTTATGCAGGTCTAGAAATAGATGCAAAGGATTTTTTGTTTTCTTTGTATTATATTGCATTTTTAAAACCGAGTTTACGTAAATATGGTAAATTCCACTCCAAGGCCAATTTTTTAAAATTTGATTTCCACCATTTGGTCATGAACAGTTGCAATAAGCTACTTTTCGTTTCTCTTTATTATATGGTATTTTTATGAACTAAATTTGTATACTTTTAAGTCCAATGGGGTACCAAATGATTTGTGTATAAAATCAATCCTTTCACAAAGCACACCTAAATAGTTCCAGCCTATACTTCGTTTTGCTATTAACTTTGTTTTATACAAATAAAACTAATATTGAAAAAATACAAGAATGTTCAAAATTATTATTTCAGTTGTTATATTTTTAATGCAGCTCGAGAAATAGATGCGGAGGATTTTTTGTTTTCTTTGTATTATATTGCATTTTTAAAACCGAGTTTACGTAAATATGGTAAATTCCACTACAAGGCCAATTTTTTAAATTTTGATTTCCACCATTTGGTCAAGAACAGTTGCAATAATCTTGTGTTTTGTTTCGCTTTATTATATGGTATTTTTATGAACTAAATTTGTATGCTTTAAAGTCCAATAGGATACTAAGTCATTTGTGTATAAAAATCATTCCTTTCACAGAGCACACCTAAATAGTTCCAGCCTATTACTTCGTTTTGCTATTAATTTTGTTATAAACAAATTTAACTAATATTGAAAAAATACAAGAATGTTCAAAATGATTAGTTTAGTTGTTATATTTTTTATGCAGGTCTAGAAATAGATGCAAAGGATTTTTTGTTTTCTTTGTATCATATTGCATTTTTAAAATCGAGTTTACGTAAATATGGTAAATTCCACTACAAGACCAATTTTTTAAAATTTGGCTTCCACCATTTGGTCATAAATAGTTGCAATAATCTTGTGTTTCGTTTCTCTTTATTATATCGTATTTTTATGAACTAAATTTATATGCTTTTAAGTCCAATGGGGTACCAAATGATTTGTGTATAAAATCAATCCTTTCACAAAGCACACCTAAATAGTTCCAGCCTATTACTTCGTTTTGCTATTAATTTTGTTTTAAACAAATGAAACTAATATTGAAAATATACGAGAATGTTCACAATGATTAGTTTAGTTGTTATATTTTTTATGCAGGTCTAGAAATAGATGCGAAGGATTTTTTTGTTTTCATTGTATTGTACTGAATTTTCAAAAACCGAGTTTACGTAAATATGGCAAATTCCACTACAAGGCAAATTTTTTAAAATTTGATTTCCACCATTTGGTCAAGAACAGTTGCAATAATCTTGTGTTTTGTTTCGCTTTATTATATGGTATTTTTATGAACTAAATTTGTATGCTTTAAAGTCCAATAGGATATAAAGTCATTTGTGTATAAAAATCATTCCTTTCACAGAGCACACCTAAATAGTTCCAGCCTATTACTTCGTTTTGCTATTAATTTTGTTATAAACAAATTAAACTAATATTGAAAAAATACAAGAATGTTCAAAATGATTAGTTTAGTTGTTATATTTTTTATGCAGGTCTAGAAATAGATGCAAAGGATTTTTTGTTTTCTTTGTATCATATTGCATTTTTAAAATCGAGTTTACGTAAATATGGTAAATTCCACTACAAGACCAATTTTTTAAAATTTGGCTTCCACCATTTGGTCATAAATAGTTGCAATAATCTTGTGTTTCGTTTCTCTTTATTATATCGTATTTTTATGAACTAAATTTATATGCTTTTAAGTCCAATGGGGTACCAAATGATTTGTGTATAAAATCAATCCTTTCACAAAGCACACCTAAATAGTTCCAGCCTATTACTTCGTTTTGCTATTAATTTTGTTTTAAACAAATGAAACTAATATTGAAAATATACGAGAATGTTCAAAATGATTAGTTTAGTTGTTATATTTTTTATGCAGGTCTAGAAATAGATTCGAAGGATTTTTTGTTTTCTTTGTATTAGATTGCATTTTTAAAACCGAGTTTACGTAAATATGGTAAATTCCAATACAAGGCCAATTTTTAAAAATTTTATTTCCACCATTTGGTCATGAACAGTTGCAATAATCTTGTGTTTCGTTTCTCTTTATTATATCGTATTTTTATGAACTAAATTTATATGCTTTTAAGTCCAATGGGGTACCAAATGATTTGTGTATAAAATCAATCCTTTCACAAAGCACACCTAAATAGTTCCAGCCTATTACTTCGTTTTGCTATTAATTTTGTTTTAAACAAATAAAACTAATATTGACAAAATACAAGAATGTTCAAAATGATTATTTTAGTTGTAATATTTTTTATGCTGCTCTAGAAATAGATGCAAAGGATTTTTTGTTTTCTTTGTATCATATTGCATTTTTAAAATCGAGTTTACGTAAATATGGTAAATTCCACTACAAGACCAATTTTTTAAAATTTGATTTCCACCATTTGGTCAAGAACAGTTGCAATAATCTTGTGTTTTGTTTCGCTTTATTATATGGTATTTTTATGAACTAAATTTGTATGCTTTAAAGTCCAATAGGATACTAAGTCATTTGTGTATAAAAATCATTCCTTTCACAGAGCACACCTAAATAGTTCCAGCCTATTACTTCGTTTTGCTATTAATTTTGTTTTAAACAAATGAAACTAATATTGAAAATATACGAGAATGTTCAAAATGATTAGTTTAGTTGTTATATTTTTTATGCAGGTCTAGAAATAGATGCGAAGGATTTTTTTGTTTTCATTGTATTGTACTGAATTTTCAAAAACCGAGTTTACGTAAATATGGCAAATTCCACTACAAGGCAAATTTTTTAAAATTTGATTTTCACCATTTGGTCATGACCAGTTGCAATAAGCTTGTGTTTCGTTTCTTTTTATTATATGGTATTTTTATGAACTAAATTTGTATGCTTTAAAGTCCAATGGGGTACTAAGTCATTTGTGTATAAAATCAATCCTTTCACAAAGCGCACCTAAATAGTTCCAGCCTATTACTTTGTTTTGCTATTAAATTTCATTTTAATCAAATGAAACTAACATTGAAATAATACAAGAATAATCAAAATGATTATTTTTGTTATTTTTTTATGCAGCTCCAGAAATAGATGCGAAGGATTTTTTGTTTTCTTTGTATTATATTGCATTTTTAAAACCGAGTTTACGTAAATATGGTAAATTCCACTCCAAGGCCAATTTTTTAAAATTTGATTTCCACATTTTGTCATGACCAGTTGCAATAATCTTGTGTTTTGTTTCGCTTTATTATATGGTATTTTTATGAACTAAATTTGTATGCTTTAAAGTCCAATAGGATATAAAGTCATTTGTGTATAAAAATCATCCTTTCACAGAGCACACCTAAATAGTTCCAGCCTATTACTTCGTTTTGCTATTAATTTTGTTATAAACAAATTAAACTAATATTGAAAAAATACAAGAATGTTCAAAATGATTAGTTTAGTTGTTATATTTTTTATGCAGGTCTAGAAATAGATGCAAAGGATTTTTTGTTTTCTTTGTATCATATTGCATTTTTAAAATCGAGTTTACGTAAATATGGTAAATTCCACTACAAGACCAATTTTTTAAAATTTGATTTCCACCATTTGGTCATGAACAGTTGCAATAAGCTGCTGTTTCGTTTCTATTTATTATATGGTATTTAAATGAACTAAATGTATATGCTTTTATGTCCAATGGGGTACGAAATGATTTGTGTATAAAATCAATCCTATCACAAAGCACGCCTAAACAGTTCCAGCCTATTACTTCGTTTTGCTATTAATTTTGTTTTAAACAAATAAAACTAATATTGACAAAATACAAGAATGTTCAAAATGATTATTTTAGTTGTAATATTTTTTATGCTGCTCTAGAAATAGATGCAAAGGATTTTTTGTTTTCTTTGTATCATATTGCATGTTTAAAATCGAGTTTACGTAAATATGGTAAATTCCACTACAAGACCAATTTTTTAAAATTTGATTTCCACCATTTGGTCAAGAACAGTTGCAATAATCTTGTGTTTTGTTTCGCTTTATTATATGGTATTTTTATGAACTAAATTTGTATGCTTTAAAGTCCAATAGGATACTAAGTCATTTGTGTATAAAAATCATTCCTTTCACAGAGCACACCTAAATAGTTCCAGCCTATTACTTCGTTTTGCTATTAATTTTGTTTTAAACAAATGAAACTAATATTGAAAATATACGAGAATGTTCAAAATGATTAGTTTAGTTGTTATATTTTTTATGCAGGTCTAGAAATAGATGCGAAGGATTTTTTTGTTTTCATTGTATTGTACTGAATTTTCAAAAACCGAGTTTACGTAAATATGGCAAATTCCACTACAAGGCAAATTTTTTAAAATTTGATTTCCACCATTTGGTCAAGAACAGTTGCAATAATCTTGTGTTTTGTTTCGCTTTATTATATGGTATTTTTATGAACTAAATTTGTATGCTTTAAAGTCCAATAGGATATAAAGTCATTTGTGTATAAAAATCATTCCTTTCACAGAGCACACCTAAATAGTTCCAGCCTATTACTTCGTTTTGCTATTAATTTTGTTATAAACAAATTAAACTAATATTGAAAAAATACAAGAATGTTCAAAATGATTAGTTTAGTTGTTATATTTTTTATGCAGGTCTAGAAATAGATGCAAAGGATTTTTTGTTTTCTTTGTATCATATTGCATTTTTAAAATCGAGTTTACGTAAATATGGTAAATTCCACTACAAGACCAATTTTTTAAAATTTGGCTTCCACCATTTGGTCATAAATAGTTGCAATAATCTTGTGTTTCGTTTCTCTTTATTATATCGTATTTTTATGAACTAAATTTATATGCTTTTAAGTCCAATGGGGTACCAAATGATTTGTGTATAAAATCAATCCTTTCACAAAGCACACCTAAATAGTTCCAGCCTATTACTTCGTTTTGCTATTAATTTTGTTTTAAACAAATGAAACTAATATTGAAAATATACGAGAATGTTCAAAATGATTAGTTTAGTTGTTATATTTTTTATGCAGGTCTAGAAATAGATGCGAAGGATTTTTTGTTTTCTTTGTATTATATTGCATTTTTAAAACCGAGTTTACGTAAATATGGTAAATTCCAATACAAGGCCAATTTTTAAAAATTTTATTTCCACCATTTGGTCATGAACAGTTGCAATAAGCTGCTGTTTCGTTTCTATTTATTATATGGTATTTAAATGAACTAAATGTATATGCTTTTATGTCCAATGGGGTACGAAATGATTTGTGTATAAAATCAATCCTATCACAAAGCACGCCTAAACAGTTCCAGCCTATTACTTCGTTTTGCTATTAATTTTGTTTTAAACAAATAAAACTAATATTGACAAAATACAAGAATGTTTAAAATGATTATTTTAGTTGTAATATTTTTTATGCTGCTCTAGAAATAGATGCAAAGGATTTTTTGTTTTCTTTGTATCATATTGCATTTTTAAAATCGAGTTTACGTAAATATGGTAAATTCCACTACAAGACCAATTTTTTAAAATTTGATTTCCACCATTTGGTCAAGAACAGTTGCAATAATCTTGTGTTTTGTTTCGCTTTATTATATGGTATTTTTATGAACTAAATTTGTATGCTTTAAAGTCCAATAGGATACTAAGTCATTTGTGTATAAAAATCATTCCTTTCACAGAGCACACCTAAATAGTTCCAGCCTATTACTTCGTTTTGCTATTAATTTTGTTTTAAACAAATGAAACTAATATTGAAAATATACGAGAATGTTCAAAATGATTAGTTTAGTTGTTATATTTTTTATGCAGGTCTAGAAATAGATGCGAAGGAGTTTTTTGTTTTCATTGTATTGTACTGAATTTTCAAAAGCCGAGTTTACGTAAATATGGCAAATTCCACTACAAGGCAAATTTTTTAAAATTTGATTTTCACCATTTGGTCATGACCAGTTGCAATAAGCTTGTGTTTCGTTTCTTTTTATTATATGGTATTTTTATGAACTAAATTTGTATGCTTTAAAGTCCAATGGGGTACTAAGTCATTTGTGTATAAAATCAATCCTTTCACAAAGCGCACCTAAATAGTTCCAGCCTATTACTTTGTTTTGCTATTAAATTTCATTTTAATCAAATGAAACTAACATTGAAATAATACAAGAATAATCAAAATGATTATTTTTGTTATTTTTTTATGCAGCTCCAGAAATAGATGCGAAGGATTGTTTGTTTTCTTTGTATTATATTGCATTTTTAAAACCGAGTTTACGTAAATATGGTAAATTCCACTCCAAGGCCAATTTTTTAAAATTTGATTTCCACCATTTTGTCATGACCAGTTGCAATAAGCTTGTGTTTCGTTTCTTTTTATTATATGGTATTTTTATGAACTAAATTTATATGTTTTAAAGTCCAATGGGGTACCAAGTGATTTGTGTATAAAATCAATGCTTTCATAAAGCACACCTAAATAGTTGCAGCCTATTACTTCGTTTTGCTATTAATTTTGTTTTAAACAAATAAAACTAATATTGACAAAATACAAGAATGTTCAAAATGATTATTTTAGTTGTAATATTTTTTATGCTGCTCTAGAAATAGATGCAAAGGATTTTTTGTTTTCTTTGTATCATATTGCATTTTTAAAATCGAGTTTACGTAAATATGGTAAATTCCACTACAAGGCCAATTTTTTAAAATTTGATTTCCACCATTTGGTCATGAACAGTTGCAATAAGCTGCTGTTTCGTTTCTATTTATTATATGGTATTTAAATGATCTAAATGTATATGCTTTTATGTCCAATGGGGTAATAATGATTTGTGTATAAAATCAATGCTTTCATAAAGCACACCTAAATAGTTGCAGCCTATTACTTCGTTTTGCTATTAATTTTGTTTTAAACAAATAAAACTAATATTGACAAAATACAAGAATGTTCAAAATGATTATTTTAGTTGTAATATTTTTTATGCTGCTCTAGAAATAGATGCGAAGGATTTTTTGTTTTCTTTGTATTATATTGCATTTGTAAAACCGAGTTTACGTAAATATGGTAAATTCCAATACAAGGCCAATTTTTAAAAATTTTATTTCCACCATTTGGTCATGAACAGTTGCAATAAGCTGCTGTTTCGTTTCTATTTATTATATGGTATTTAAATGAACTAAATGTATATGCTTTTATGTCCAATGGGGTACGAAATGATTTGTGTATAAAATCAATCCTATCACAAAGCACGCCTAAACAGATCCAGCCTATTACTTCGTTTTTCTATTAATTTTGTTTTAAACAAATAAAACTAATATTGACAAAATACAAGAATGTTCAAAATGATTATTTTAGTTGTAATATTTTTTATGCTGCTCTAGAAATAGATGCAAAGGATTTCTTTTTTTCTTTGTATCATATTGCATTTTTAAAATCGAGTTTACGTAAATATGGTAAATTCCACTACAAGACCAATTTTTTAAAATTTGGCTTCCACCATTTGGTCATAAATAGTTGCAATAATCTTGTGTTTCGTTTCTCTTTATTATATCGTATTTTTATGAACTAAATTTATATGTTTTAAAGTCCAATGGGGTACCAAGTGATTTGTGTATAAAATCAATGCTTTCATAAAGCACACCTAAATAGTTGCAGCCTATTACTTCGTTTTGCTATTAATTTTGTTTTAAACAAATAAAACTAATATTGACAAAATACGAGAATGTTCAAAATGATTATTTTAGTTGTAATATTTTTTATGCTGCTCTAGAAATAGATGCAAAGGATTTTTTGTTTTCTTTGTATCATATTGCATTTTTAAAATCGAGTTTACGTAAATATGGTAAATTCCACT
Organism: Anthrax anthrax; assembly: GCA_963971155.1. Classification (NCBI taxonomy): domain Eukaryota; kingdom Metazoa; phylum Arthropoda; class Insecta; order Diptera; family Bombyliidae; genus Anthrax; species Anthrax anthrax. The sequence continues at coordinate 28,756,348 of OZ020117.1, forward strand.
CCAAGGCCAATTTTTTAAAATTTGATTTCCACCATTTTGTCATGACCAGTTGCAATAAGCTTGTGTTTCGTTTCTTTTTATTATATGGTATTTTTATGAACTAAATTTATATGTTTTAAAGTCCAATGGGGTACCAAGTGATTTGTGTATAAAATCAATCCTTTCACAAAGCGCACCTAAATAGTTCCAGCCTATTACTTTGTTTTGCTATTAAATTTCATTTTAATCAAATGAAACTAACATTGAAATAATACAAGAATAATCAAAATGATTATTTTTGTTATTTTTTTATGCAGCTCCAGAAATAGATGCGAAGGATTTTTTGTTTTCTTTGTATTATATTGCATTTTTAAAACCGAGTTTACGTAAATATGGTAAATTCCACTCCAAGGCCAATTTTTTAAAATTTGATTTCCACCATTTTGTCATGACCAGTTGCAATAAGCTTGTGTTTCGTTTCTTTTTATTATATGGTATTTTTATGAACTAAATTTATATGTTTTAAAGTCCAATGGGGTACCAAGTGATTTGTGTATAAAATCAATGCTTTCATAAAGCACACCTAAATAGTTGCAGCCTATTACTTCGTTTTGCTATTAATTTTGTTTTAAACAAATAAAACTAATATTGACAAAATACAAGAATGTTCAAAATGATTATTTTAGTTGTAATATTTTTTATGCTGCTCTAGAAATAGATGCAAAGGATTTTTTGTTTTCTTTGTATTATATTGCATTTGTAAAACCGAGTTTACGTAAATATGGTAAATTCCAATACAAGGCCAATTTTTAAAAATTTTATTTCCACCATTTGGTCATGAACAGTTGCAATAAGCTGCTGTTTCGTTTCTATTTATTATATGGTATTTAAATGAACTAAATGTATATGCTTTTATGTCCAATGGGGTACGAAATGATTTGTGTATAAAATCAATCCTATCACAAAGCACGCCTAAACAGATCCAGCCTATTACTTCGTTTTGCTATTAATTTTGTTTTAAACAAATAAAACTAATATTGACAAAATACAAGAATGTTCAAAATGATTATTTTAGTTGTAATATTTTTTATGCTGCTCTAGAAATAGATGCGAAGGATTTTTTGTTTTCTTTGTATTATATTGCATTTGTAAAACCGAGTTTACGTAAATATGGTAAATTCCAATACAAGGCCAATTTTTAAAAATTTTATTTCCACCATTTGGTCATGAACAGTTGCAATAAGCTGCTGTTTCGTTTCTATTTATTATATGGTATTTAAATGAACTAAATGTATATGCTTTTATGTCCAATGGGGTACGAAATGATTTGTGTATAAAATCAATCCTATCACAAAGCACGCCTAAACAGATCCAGCCTATTACTTCGTTTTTCTATTAATTTTGTTTTAAACAAATAAAACTAATATTGACAAAATACAAGAATGTTCAAAATGATTATTTTAGTTGTAATATTTTTTATGCTGCTCTAGAAATAGATGCAAAGGATTTCTTTTTTTCTTTGTATCATATTGCATTTTTAAAATCGAGTTTACGTAAATATGGTAAATTCCACTACAAGACCAATTTTTTAAAATTTGGCTTCCACCATTTGGTCATAAATAGTTGCAATAATCTTGTGTTTCGTTTCTCTTTATTATATCGTATTTTTATGAACTAAATTTATATGCTTTTAAGTCCAATGGGGTACCAAATGATTTGTGTATAAAATCAATCCTTTCACAAAGCACACCTAAATAGTTCCAGCCTATTACTTCGTTTTGCTATTAATTTTGTTTTAAACAAATGAAACTAATATTGAAAATATACGAGAATGTTCAAAATGATTAGTTTAGTTGTTATATTTTTTATGCAGGTCTAGAAATAGATGCGAAGGATTTTTTTGTTTTCATTGTATTGTACTGAATTTTCAAAAACCGAGTTTACGTAAATATGGCAAATTCCACTACAAGGCAAATTTTTTAAAATTTGATTTTCACCATTTGGTCATGACCAGTTGCAATAAGCTTGTGTTTCGTTTCTTTTTATTATATGGTATTTTTATGAACTAAATTTGTATGCTTTAAAGTCCAATGGGGTACTAAGTCATTTGTGTATAAAATCAATCCTTTCACAAAGCGCACCTAAATAGTTCCAGCCTATTACTTTGTTTTGCTATTAAATTTCATTTTAATCAAATGAAACTAACATTGAAATAATACAAGAATAATCAAAATGATTATTTTTGTTATTTTTTTATGCAGCTCCAGAAATAGATGCGAAGGATTTTTTGTTTTCTTTGTATTATATTGCATTTTTAAAACCGAGTTTACGTAAATATGGTAAATTCCACTCCAAGGCCAATTTTTTAAAATTTGATTTCCACCATTTTGTCATGACCAGTTGCAATAAGCTTGTGTTTCGTTTCTTTTTATTATATGGTATTTTTATGAACTAAATTTATATGTTTTTAAGTCCAATGGGGTACCAAGTGATTTGTGTATAAAATCAATGCTTTCATAAAGCACACCTAAATAGTTGCAGCCTATTACTTCGTTTTGCTATTATATTATCATTTTAATCAAATGAAACTAACATTGAAATAATACAAGAATAATCAAAATGATAATTTTTGTTATTTTTTTATGCAGCTCAAGAAATAGAAGCGAAGCATTTTTTGTTTTCATTGTATTGTTCTGAATTTTCAAAAACCGAGTTTACGTAAATATGGTAAATTCTACTACAAGGCCAATTTTTTAAAATTTGATTTCCACCATTTAGTCATGAACAGTTGCAATAAGCTGCTGTTACGTTTCTATTTAATATATGGTATTTTTATGAACTAAATTTGTATGCTTTAAAGTCCAATAAGGTACTAAGTCATTTGTGTATAAAATCAATCCTTTCACAAAGCGCACCTAAATAGTTGCAGCCTATTACTTCGTTTTGCTATTAAATTTCATTTTAATCAAATGAAACTAACATTGAAATAATACAAGAATAATCAAAATGATTATTTTTGTTGTTATTGTTCTTATATAGCTCCAGAAATAGATGCAAAGGATTTTTTGTTTTCTTTGTATTATATTGCATTTTTAAAACCGAGTTTACGTAAATATGGTAAATTCCACTACAAGGCCAATTTTTTAAAATTTGATTTCCACCATTTGGTCATGAACAGTTGCAATAAGCTGCTGTTTCGTTTCTTTTTATTATATGGTATTTAAATGAACTAAATGTATATGCTTTTATGTCCAATGGGGTAATAATGATTTGAGTATAAAATCAATCCTATCACAAAGCACACCTAAATAGTTCCAGCCTATTACTTCGTTTTGCTATTAATTTTGTTTTAAACAAATAAAACTAATATTGAAAAAATACAAGAATGTTCAAAATGATTATTTTAGTTGTTATATTTTTTATGCAGCTCTAGAAATAGATGCGAAGGATTTTTTCTTTTCTTTGTATTATTTCATTTTTAAAACCGAGTTTACGTAAATATGGTAAATTCCACTCCAAGACCAATTTTTTAAAATTTGATTTCCACCATATGGTCATGAACAGTTGCAATAATCTTGTGTTTCGTTTCTCTTTATTATATGGTATTTTTATGAACTAAATTTGTATGCTTTAAAGTCCAATGAGGTACCAAATGATCTGTATATGAAATCAATCCTTTCACAAAGCACACCTAAATAGTTCCAGCCTATTATTTCGTTTTACAATTAAATTTCATTTTAATCAAGTGAAACTAACATTGAAATAATACAAGAATGTTCAAAATGATTATTTTAGTTGTTATATTTTTTATGCAGCTCTAGAAATAGATGCGAAGGATTTTTTTGTTTTCTTTGTATTATTTCATTTTTAAAACCGAGTTTACGTAAATATGGTAAATTCCACTCCAAGACCAATTTTTTAAAATTTGATTTCCACCATATGGTCATGAACAGTTGCAATAATCTTGTGTTTCGTTTCTCTTTATTATATGGTATTTTTATGAACTAAATTTGTATGCTTTAAAGTCCAATGAGGTACCAAATGATCTGTATATGAAATCAATCCTTTCACAAAGCACACCTAAATAGTTCCAGCCTGTTATTTCGTTTTACTATTAAATTTCATTTTAATCAAGTGAAACTAACATTGAAATAATACAAGAATAATCAAAATTATAATTTTTGTTATTTTTTTATACAGCTCCAGAAATAGATGCGAAGAATTTTTTATTTTCATTGTATTGTACTGAATTTTCAAAAACCGAGTTTACGTAAATATGGTAAATTCTACTACAAGGCCAATTTTTAAAAATTTGATTTCCACCATTTGGTCATGAACAGTTGCAATAATCTTGTGTTTCGTTTCTCTTTATTATATGGTATTTTTATGAACTAAATTTATATGCTTTAAAGTCCAATGGGGTACCAAATGATTTGTGTATAAAATCAATGCTTTCACAAAGCACACCTAAAGAGTTCCAGTCTATTACTTCGTTTTGCTATTAATTTTGTTTTAAACAAATAAAACTAATATTGAAAAAATACAAGAATGTTCAAAATGATTATTTTAGTTGTGATATTTTTTATGCAGCTCTAGAAATAGATGCAAAGGATTTTTTGTTTTCTTTGTATTATATTGCATTTTTAAAACCGAGTTTACATAAATATGGTAAATTCCACTCCAAGGTCAATTTTTTAAAATTTGATTTCCACCATTTGGTCATAAATAGTTGCAATAAGCTTGTGTTTCGTTTCCCTTTATTATATGGTATTTTTATGAACTAAATTTATATTCTTTTATGTCCAATGGGGTACGAAATGATTTGTGTATAACATCGATCCTATCACAAAGCACACCTAAATAGTTCCAGCCTATTACTTCGTTTTGCTATTAATTTTGTTATAAACAAATAAAAGTAATATTGAAAAAATACAAGAATGGTTAAAATGATTATTTTAGTTGTTATATTTTTTATGCAGCTCTAGAAATAGATGCAAAGGATTTTTTGTTTTCTTTGTATTATATTGCATTTTTAAAACCGAGTTTACGTAAATATGGTAAATTCCAATACAAAGCCAATTTTGTTAAAATTTGATTTCCACCATTTGGTCATGAACAGTTGCAATAAGCTTGTGTTTCGTTTCTTTTTATTATATGGTATTTTTATGAACTAAATTTATTTTCTTTTATGTCCAATGGGGTACGAAATGATTTGTGTATAAAATCGATCCTATCACAAAGCACACCTAAATAGTTCCAGCCTATTACTTCGTTTTGCTATTATATGTCTTTTTTATCAAATGAAACTAACATTGAAATAATACAAGAATAATCAAAATGATAATTTGTGTTATTTTTTTATGCAGCTCCAGAAATAGATGCGAAGGATTTTTTGTTTTCATTGTATTGTACTGAATTTTCAAAAACCGAGTTTACGTAAATATGGTAAATTCCAATACAAGGCCAATTTTTTAAAATTTGATTTCCACCATTTGGTCATAAATAGTTGCAATAATCTTGTGTTTCGTTTCCCGTCATTATATGGTATTTTTATGAACTAAATTTATATGCTTTAAAGTCCAATGGGGTACCAAATGATTTGTGTATAAAATCAATCCTTTCACAAAGCACACCTAAATAGTTGCAGCCTATTACTTCGTTTTGCTATTATATGTCTTTTTTATCAAATGAAACTAACATTGAAATAATACAAGAATAATCAAAATGATAATTTGTGTTATTTTTTTATGCAGCTCCAGAAATAGATGCGAAGGATTTTTTGTTTTCATTGTATTGTACTGAATTTTCAAAAACCGAGTTTACGTAAATATGGTAAATTCTACTACAAGGCCAATTTTTTAAAATTTGATTTCCACCATTTGGTCATGAACAGTTGCAATAATCTTCTGTTTCGTTTCTATTTATTATATGGTATTTTTATGAACTAAATTTGTATGCTTTAAAGTCCAATGGGGTACCAAGTGATTTGTGTATAAAATCTATCCTATCATAAAGCACACCCAAATAGTTCCAGCCTATTACTTCGTTTTGCTATTAAATTTCATTTTGATCAAATGAAACTAACATTGAAATAATACAAGAATAATCAAAATGATTATTTTTGTTGTTATTGTTTTTATATAGCTCCAGAAATAGATGCAAAGGATTTTTTGTTTTCTTTGTATTATATTGCATTTTTAAAACCGAGTTTACGTAAATATGGTAAATTCCACTACAAGGCCAATTTTTTAAAATTTGATTTCCACCATTTGGTCATGAACAGTTGCAATAAGCTGCTGTTTCGTTTCTATTTATTATATGGTATTTAAATGATCTAAATGTATATGCTTTTATGTCCAATGGGGTAATAATGATTTGAGTATAAAATCAATCCTATCACAAAGCACACCTAAATAGTTCCAGCCTATTACTTCGTTTTGCTATTAATTTTGTTTTAAACAAATAAAACTTATATTGAAAAAATACAAGAATGTTCAAAATGATTATTTTAGTTGTTATATTTTTTATGCAGCTCTAGAAATAGATGCGAAGGATTTTTTTGTTTTCTTTGTATTATTTCATTTTTAAAACCGAGTTTACGTAAATATGGTAAATTCCACTCCAAGACCAATTTTTTAAAATTTGATTTCCACCATATGGTCATGAACAGTTGCAATAATCTTGTGTTTCGTTTCTCTTTATTATATGGTATTTTTATGAACTAAATTTGTATGCTTTAAAGCCCAATGAGGTACCAAATGATCTGTATATGAAATCAATCCTTTCACAAAGCACACCTAAATAGTTCCAGCCTATTATTTCGTTTTACAATTAAATTTCATTTTAATCAAGTGAAACTAACATTGAAATAATACAAGAATGTTCAAAATGATTATTTTAGTTGTTATATTTTTTATGCAGCTCTAGAAATAGATGCGAAGGATTTTTTTGTTTTCTTTGTATTATTTCATTTTTAAAACCGAGTTTACGTAAATATGGTAAATTCCACTCCAAGACCAATTTTTTAAAATTTGATTTCCACCATATGGTCATGAACAGTTGCAATAATCTTGTGTTTCGTTTCTCTTTATTATATGGTATTTTTATGAACTAAATTTGTATGCTTTAAAGTCCAATGAGGTACCAAATGATCTGTATATGAAATCAATCCTTTCACAAAGCACACCTAAATAGTTCCAGCCTATTATTTCGTTTTACTATTAAATTTCATTTTAATCAAGTGAAACTAACATTGAAATAATACAAGAATAATCAAAATTATAATTTTTGTTATTTTTTTATACAGCTCCAGAAATAGATGCGAAGAATTTTTTATTTTCATTGTATTGTACTGAATTTTCAAAAACCGAGTTTACGTAAATATGGTAAATTCTACTACAAGGCCAATTTTTTAAAATTTGATTTCCACCATTTGTTCATGAACAGTTGCAATAATCTTGTGTTTCGTTTCTCTCTATTATATGGTATTTTTATGAACTAAATTTGTATACTTTTAAGTCCAATGGGGTACCAAATGATTTGTGTATAAAATCAATCTTTTCACAAAGCACACCTAAATAGTTTCAGCCTATTACTTCGTTTTTCTATTAATTTTGTTTTAAACAAATAAAACTAATATTGAAAAAATACAAGAATGTTCAAAATGATTATTTTAGTTGTTATATTTTTTATGCAGCTCTAGAAATAGATGCAAAGGATTTTTTGTTTTCTTTGTATTATATTGCATTTTTAAAACCGAGTTTACGTAAATATGGTAAATTCCAATACAAAGCCAATTTTGTTAAAATTTGATTTCCACCATTTGGTCATGAACAGTTGCAATAAGCTTGTGTTTCGTTTCTCTTTATTATATGGTATTTTTATGAACTAAATTTATTTTCTTTTATGTCCAATGGGGTACGAAATGATTTGTGTATAAAATCGATCCTATCACAAAGCACACCTAAATAGTTCCAGCCTATTATTTCGTTTTGCTATTAATTTTGTTTTAAACAAATAAAACTAATATTGAAAAAATACAAGAATGTTCAAAATGATTATTTTCGTTGTTATATGTTTTATGCAGCTCTAGAAATTGATGCGAAGGATTTTTTGTTTTCATTGTATTGTACTGAAATTTCAAAAACCGAGTTTACGTAAATATGGTAAATTCCAATACAAGGCCAATTTTTTAAAATTTGATTTCCACCATTTGGTCATAAATAGTTGCAATAATCTTGTGTTTCGTTTGTCTTTATTATATGGTATTTTTATGAACTAAATTTGTATGCTTTAAAGTCCAATGGAGTACCAAATGATTTGTGTATAAAATCAATCCTTACACAAAGCACACCTAAATAGTTGCAGCCTATTACTTCGTTTTGCTATTATATGTCTTTTTTATCAAATGAAACTAACATTGAAATAATACAAGAATAATCAAAATGATAATTTGTGTTATTTTTTTATGCAGCTCCAGAAATAGATGCGAAGGATTTTTTGTTTTCATTGTATTGTACTGAATTTTCAAAAACCGAGTTTACGTAAATATGGTAAATTCTACTACAAGGCCAATTTTTTAAAATTTGATTTCCACCATTTGGTCATGAACAGTTGCAATAATCTTCTGTTTCGTTTCTATTTATAATATGGTATTTTTATGAACTAAATTTGTATGCTTTAAAGTCCAATGGGGTACCAAGTGATTTGTGTATAAAATCTATCCTATCATAAAGCACACCCAAATAGTTCCAGCCTATTACTTCGTTTTGCTATTAATTTTGTTTTAAACAAATAAAACTAATATTGAAAAAATACAAGAATGTTCAAAATGATTATTTTAGTTGTTATATTTTTTATGCAGCTCTAGAAATAGATGCGAAGGATTTTTTTGTTTTCTTTGTATTATATTGCATTTTTAAAACCGAGTTTACGTAAATATGGTAAATTCCACTCCAAGGCCAATTTTTTAAAATTTGGTTTCCACCATTTGGTCATGAACAGTTGCAATAAGCTTGTGTTCCGTTTCTCTTTATTATATGGTTTTTTATGAACTAAATTTATATGCTTTAAAGTCCAATAGGGTACTAAGTCATTTGTGTATAAAATCAATCCTTTCACAAAGCAAACCTAAATAGTTCCAGCCTATTATTTCGTTTTACTATTAAATTTCATTTTAATCAAGTGAAACTAACATTGAAATAATACAAGAATAATCAAAATGATAATTTTTGTTACTTTTTTATGCAGCTCCAGAAATAGATGCGAAGAATTTTTTGTTTTCATTGTATTGTACTGAATTTTCAAAAACCGAGTTTACGTAAATATGGTAAATTCTACTACAAGGCCAATTTTTAAAAATTTGATTTCCACCATTTGGTCATGAACAGTTGCAATAATCTTGTGTTTCGTTTCTCTTTATTATATGGTATTTTTATGAACTAAATTTATATTCTTTTACGTCCAATGGGGTACGAAATGATTTGTGTATAAAATCGATCCTATCACAAAGCACACCTAAATAGTTCCAGCCTATTACTTCGTTTTGCTATTAATTTTGTTATAAACAAATAAAAGTAATATTGAAAAAATACAAGAATGGTTAAAATGATTATTTTAGTTGTTATATTTTTTATGCAGCTCTAGAAATAGATGCAAATGATTTTTTGTTTTCTTTGTATTATATTGCATTTTTAAAACCGAGTTTACGTAAATATGGTAAATTCCAATACAAAGCCAATTTTGTTAAAATTTGATTTCCACCATTTGGTCATGAACAGTTGCAATAAGCTTGTGTTTCGTTTCTCTTTATTATATGGTATTTTTATGAACTAAATTTATTTTCTTTTATGTCCAATGGGGTACGAAATGATTTGTGTATAAAATCGATCCTATCACAAAGCACACCTAAATAGTTCCAGCCTATTATTTCGTTTTGCTATTAATTTTGTTTTAAACAAATAAAACTAATATTGAAAAAATACAAGAATGTTCAAAATGATTATTTTAGTTGTTATATTTTTTATGCAGCTCTAGAAATAGATGCGAAGGATTTTTTTGTTTTCTTTGTATTATTTCATTTTTAAAACCGAGTTTACGTAAATATGGTAAATTCCACTCCAAGACCAATTTTTTAAAATTTGATTTCCACCATATGGTCATGAACAGTTGCAATAATCTTGTGTTTCGTTTCTCTTTATTATATGGTATTTTTATGAACTAAATTTGTATGCTTTAAAGCCCAATGAGGTACCAAATGATCTGTATATGAAATCAATCCTTTCACAAAGCACACCTAAATAGTTCCAGCCTATTATTTCGTTTTACAATTAAATTTCATTTTAATCAAGTGAAACTAACATTGAAATAATACAAGAATGTTCAAAATGATTATTTTAGTTGTTATATTTTTTATGCAGCTCTAGAAATAGATGCGAAGGATTTTTTTGTTTTCTTTGTATTATTTCATTTTTAAAACCGAGTTTACGTAAATATGGTAAATTCCACTCCAAGACCAATTTTTTAAAATTTGATTTCCACCATATGGTCATGAACAGTTGCAATAATCTTGTGTTTCGTTTCTCTTTATTATATGGTATTTTTATGAACTAAATTTGTATGCTTTAAAGTCCAATGAGGTACCAAATGATCTGTATATGAAATCAATCCTTTCACAAAGCACACCTAAATAGTTCCAGCCTATTATTTCGTTTTACTATTAAATTTCATTTTAATCAAGTGAAACTAACATTGAAATAATACAAGAATAATCAAAATTATAATTTTTGTTATTTTTTTATACAGCTCCAGAAATAGATGCGAAGAATTTTTTATTTTCATTGTATTGTACTGAATTTTCAAAAACCGAGTTTACGTAAATATGGTAAATTCTACTACAAGGCCAATTTTTTAAAATTTGATTTCCACCATTTGTTCATGAACAGTTGCAATAAGCTTGTGTTTCGTTTCTCTTTATTATATGGTATTTTTATGAACTAAATTTATATTCTTTTACGTCCAATGGGGTACGAAATGATTTGTGTATAAAATCGATCCTATCACAAAGCACACCTAAATAGTTCCAGCCTATTACTTCGTTTTGCTATTAATTTTGTTATAAACAAATAAAAGTAATATTGAAAAAATACAAGAATGGTTAAAATGATTATTTTAGTTGTTATATTTTTTATGCAGCTCTAGAAATAGATGCAAATGATTTTTTGTTTTCTTTGTATTATATTGCATTTTTAAAACCGAGTTTACGTAAATATGGTAAATTCCAATACAAAGCCAATTTTGTTAAAATTTGATTTCCACCATTTGGTCATGAACAGTTGCAATAAGCTTGTGTTTCGTTTCTCTTTATTATATGGTATTTTTATGAACTAAATTTATTTTCTTTTATGTCCAATGGGGTACGAAATGATTTGTGTATAAAATCGATCCTATCACAAAGCACACCTAAATAGTTCCAGCCTATTATTTCGTTTTGCTATTAATTTTGTTTTAAACAAATAAAACTAATATTGAAAAAATACAAGAATGTTCAAAATGATTATTTTCGTTGTTATATGTTTTATGCAGCTCTAGAAATTGATGCGAAGGATTTTTTGTTTTCATTGTATTGTACTGAAATTTCAAAAACCGAGTTTACGTAAATATGGTAAATTCCAATACAAGGCCAATTTTTTAAAATTTGATTTCCACCATTTGGTCATAAATAGTTGCAATAATCTTGTGTTTCGTTTGTCTTTATTATATGGTATTTTTATGAACTAAATTTGTATGCTTTAAAGTCCAATGGAGTACCAAATGATTTGTGTATAAAATCAATCCTTTCACAAAGCACACCTAAATAGTTGCAGCCTATTACTTCGTTTTGCTATTATATGTCTTTTTTATCAAATGAAACTAACATTGAAATAATACAAGAATAATCAAAATGATAATTTGTGTTATTTTTTTATGCAGCTCCAGAAATAGATGCGAAGGATTTTTTGTTTTCATTGTATTGTACTGAATTTTCAAAAACCGAGTTTACGTAAATATGGTAAATTCTACTACAAGGCCAATTTTGTAAAATTTGATTTCCACCATTTGGTCATGAACAGTTGCAATAATCTTCTGTTTCGTTTCTATTTATAATATGGTATTTTTATGAACTAAATTTGTATGCTTTAAAGTCCAATGGGGTACCAAGTGATTTGTGTATAAAATCTATCCTATCATAAAGCACACCCAAATAGTTCCAGCCTATTACTTCGTTTTGCTATTAATTTTGTTTTAAACAAATAAAACTAATATTGAAAAAATACAAGAATGTTCAAAATGATTATTTTAGTTGTTATATTTTTTATGCAGCTCTAGAAATAGATGCGAAGGATTTTTTTGTTTTCTTTGTATTATATTGCATTTTTAAAACCGAGTTTACGTAAATATGGTAAATTCCACTCCAAGGCCAATTTTTTAAAATTTGGTTTCCACCATTTGGTCATGAACAGTTGCAATAAGCTTGTGTTCCGTTTCTCTTTATTATATGGTTTTTTATGAACTAAATTTATATGCTTTAAAGTCCAATAGGGTACTAAGTCATTTGTGTATAAAATCAATCCTTTCACAAAGCAAACCTAAATAGTTCCAGCCTATTATTTCGTTTTACTATTAAATTTCATTTTAATCAAGTGAAACTAACATTGAAATAATACAAGAATAATCAAAATGATAATTTTTGTTACTTTTTTATGCAGCTCCAGAAATAGATGCGAAGAATTTTTTGTTTTCATTGTATTGTACTGAATTTTCAAAAACCGAGTTTACGTAAATATGGTAAATTCTACTACAAGGCCAATTTTTAAAAATTTGATTTCCACCATTTGGTCATGAACAGTTGCAATAATCTTGTGTTTCGTTTCTCTTTATTTTATGGTATTTTTATGAACTAAATTTATATGCTTTAAAGTCCAATGGGGTACCAAATGATTTGTGTATAAAATCAATCCTTTCACAAAGCACACCTAAATAGTTCCAGCCTATTACTTCGTTTTGCTATTAATTTTGTTATAAACAAATAAAAGTAATATTGAAAAAATACAAGAATGGTTAAAATGATTATTTTAGTTGTTATATTTTTTATGCAGCTCTAGAAATAGATGCAAATGATTTTTTGTTTTCTTTGTATTATATTGCATTTTTAAAACCGAGTTTACGTAAATATGGTAAATTCCAATACAAAGCCAATTTTGTTAAAATTTGATTTCCACCATTTGGTCATGAACAGTTGCAATAAGCTTGTGTTTCGTTTCTCTTTATTATATGGTATTTTTATGAACTAAATTTATTTTCTTTTATGTCCAATGGGGTACGAAATGATTTGTGTATAAAATCGATCCTATCACAAAGCACACCTAAATAGTTCCAGCCTATTATTTCGTTTTGCTATTAATTTTGTTTTAAACAAATAAAACTAATATTGAAAAAATACAAGAATGTTCAAAATGATTATTTTCGTTGTTATATGTTTTATGCAGCTCTAGAAATTGATGCGAAGGATTTTTTGTTTTCATTGTATTGTACTGAAATTTCAAAAACCGAGTTTACGTAAATATGGTAAATTCCAATACAAGGCCAATTTTTTAAAATTTGATTTCCACCATTTGGTCATAAATAGTTGCAATAATCTTGTGTTTCGTTTGTCTTTATTATATGGTATTTTTATGAACTAAATTTGTATGCTTTAAAGTCCAATGGAGTACCAAATGATTTGTGTATAAAATCAATCCTTTCACAAAGCACACCTAAATAGTTGCAGCCTATTACTTCGTTTTGCTATTATATGTCTTTTTTATCAAATGAAACTAACATTGAAATAATACAAGAATAATCAAAATGATAATTTGTGTTATTTTTTTATGCAGCTCCAGAAATAGATGCGAAGGATTTTTTGTTTTCATTGTATTGTACTGAATTTTCAAAAACCGAGTTTACGTAAATATGGTAAATTCTACTACAAGGCCAATTTTTTAAAATTTGATTTCCACCATTTGGTCATGAACAGTTGCAATAATCTTCTGTTTCGTTTCTATTTATAATATGGTATTTTTATGAACTAAATTTGTATGCTTTAAAGTCCAATGGGGTACCAAGTGATTTGTGTATAAAATCTATCCTATCATAAAGCACACCCAAATAGTTCCAGCCTATTACTTCGTTTTGCTATTAATTTTGTTTTAAACAAATAAAACTAATATTGAAAAAATACAAGAATGTTCAAAATGATTATTTTAGTTGTTATATTTTTTATGCAGCTCTAGAAATAGATGCGAAGGATTTTTTTGTTTTCTTTGTATTATATTGCATTTTTAAAACCGAGTTTACGTAAATATGGTAAATTCCACTCCAAGGCCAATTTTTTAAAATTTGGTTTCCACCATTTGGTCATGAACAGTTGCAATAAGCTTGTGTTCCGTTTCTATTTATTATATGGCATTTTTATGAACTAAATTTGTATGCTTTAAAGTCCAATGGGGTACCAAGTGATTTGTGTATAAAATCTATCCTATCATAAAGCACACCCAAATAGTTCCAGCCTATTACTTCGTTTTGCTATTAATTTTGTTTTAAACAAATAAAACTAATATTGAAAAAATACAAGAATGTTCAAAATGATTATTTTAGTTGTTATATTTTTTATGCAGCATGTAATAATACAAGAATAATCAAAATGATAATTTTTGTTACTTTTTTATGCAGCTCCAGAAATAGATGCGAAGAATTTTTTGTTTTCATTGTATTGTTCTGAATTTTCAAAAACCGAGTTTACGTAAATATGGTAAATTCTACTACAAGGCCAATTTTTAAAAATTTGATTTCCACCATTTGGTCATGAACAGTTGCAATAATCTTGTGTTTCGTTTCTCTTTATTTTATGGTATTTTTATGAACTAAATTTATATGCTTTAAAGTCCAATGGGGTACCAAGTGATTTGTGTATAAAATCTATCCTATCATAAAGCACACCCAAATAGTTCCAGCCTATTACTTCGTTTTGCTATTAATTTTGTTTTAAACAAATAAAACTAATATTGAAAAAATACAAGAATGTTCAAAATGATTATTTTAGTTGTTATATTTTTTATGCAGCTCTAGAAATAGATGCGAAGGATTTTTTTGTTTTCTTTGTATTATATTGCATTTTTAAAACCGAGTTTACGTAAATATGGTAAATTCCACTCCAAGACCAATTTTTTAAAATTTGATTTCCACCATATGGTCATGAACAGTTGCAATAATCTTGTGTTTCGTTTCTCTTTATTATATGGTATTTTTATGAACTAAATTTGTATGCTTTAAAGTCCAATGAGGTACCAAATGATCTGTATATGAAATCAATCCTTTCACAAAGCACACCTAAATAGTTCCAGCCTATTATTTCGTTTTACTATTAAATTTCATTTTAATCAAGTGAAACTAACATTGAAATAATACAAGAATAATCAAAATTATAATTTTTGTTATTTTTTTATACAGCTCCAGAAATAGATGCGAAGAATTTTTTATTTTCATTGTATTGTACTGAATTTTCAAAAACCGAGTTTACGTAAATATGGTAAATTCTACTACAAGGCCAATTTTTTAAAATTTGATTTCCACCATTTGTTCATGAACAGTTGCAATAAGCTTGTGTTTCGTTTCTCTTTATTATATGGTATTTTTATGAACTAAATTTATATTCTTTTACGTCCAATGGGGTACGAAATGATTTGTGTATAAAATCGATCCTATCACAAAGCACACCTAAATAGTTCCAGCCTATTACTTCGTTTTGCTATTAATTTTGTTATAAACAAATAAAAGTAATATTGAAAAAATACAAGAATGGTTAAAATGATTATTTTAGTTGTTATATTTTTTATGCAGCTCTAGAAATAGATGCAAATGATTTTTTGTTTTCTTTGTATTATATTGCATTTTTAAAACCGAGTTTACGTAAATATGGTAAATTCCAATACAAAGCCAATTTTGTTAAAATTTGATTTCCACCATTTGGTCATGAACAGTTGCAATAAGCTTGTGTTTCGTTTCTCTTTATTATATGGTATTTTTATGAACTAAATTTATTTTCTTTTATGTCCAATGGGGTACGAAATGATTTGTGTATAAAATCGATCCTATCACAAAGCACACCTAAATAGTTCCAGCCTATTATTTCGTTTTGCTATTAATTTTGTTTTAAACAAATAAAACTAATATTGAAAAAATACAAGAATGTTCAAAATGATTATTTTCGTTGTTATATGTTTTATGCAGCTCTAGAAATTGATGCGAAGGATTTTTTGTTTTCATTGTATTGTACTGAAATTTCAAAAACCGAGTTTACGTAAATATGGTAAATTCCAATACAAGGCCAATTTTTTAAAATTTGATTTCCACCATTTGGTCATAAATAGTTGCAATAATCTTGTGTTTCGTTTGTCTTTATTATATGGTATTTTTATGAACTAAATTTGTATGCTTTAAAGTCCAATGGAGTACCAAATGATTTGTGTATAAAATCAATCCTTTCACAAAGCACACCTAAATAGTTGCAGCCTATTACTTCGTTTTGCTATTATATGTCTTTTTTATCAAATGAAACTAACATTGAAATAATACAAGAATAATCAAAATGATAATTTGTGTTATTTTTTTATGCAGCTCCAGAAATAGATGCGAAGGATTTTTTGTTTTCATTGTATTGTACTGAATTTTCAAAAACCGAGTTTACGTAAATATGGTAAATTCTACTACAAGGCCAATTTTTTAAAATTTGATTTCCACCATTTGGTCATGAACAGTTGCAATAATCTTCTGTTTCGTTTCTATTTATAATATGGTATTTTTATGAACTAAATTTGTATGCTTTAAAGTCCAATGGGGTACCAAGTGATTTGTGTATAAAATCTATCCTATCATAAAGCACACCCAAATAGTTCCAGCCTATTACTTCGTTTTGCTATTAATTTTGTTTTAAACAAATAAAACTAATATTGAAAAAATACAAGAATGTTCAAAATGATTATTTTAGTTGTTATATTTTTTATGCAGCTCTAGAAATAGATGCGAAGGATTTTTTTGTTTTCTTTGTATTATATTGCATTTTTAAAACCGAGTTTACGTAAATATGGTAAATTCCACTCCAAGGCCAATTTTTTAAAATTTGGTTTCCACCATTTGGTCATGAACAGTTGCAATAAGCTTGTGTTCCGTTTCTCTTTATTATATGGTTTTTTATGAACTAAATTTATATGCTTTAAAGTCCAATAGGGTACTAAGTCATTTGTGTATAAAATCAATCCTTTCACAAAGCAAACCTAAATAGTTCCAGCCTATTATTTCGTTTTACTATTAAATTTCATTTTAATCAAGTGAAACTAACATTGAAATAATACAAGAATAATCAAAATGATAATTTTTGTTACTTTTTTATGCAGCTCCAGAAATAGATGCGAAGAATTTTTTGTTTTCATTGTATTGTACTGAATTTTCAAAAACCGAGTTTACGTAAATATGGTAAATTCTACTACAAGGCCAATTTTTAAAAATTTGATTTCCACCATTTGGTCATGAACAGTTGCAATAATCTTGTGTTTCGTTTCTCTTTATTTTATGGTATTTTTATGAACTAAATTTATATGCTTTAAAGTCCAATGGGGTACCAAATGATTTGTGTATAAAATCAATCCTTTCACAAAGCACACCTAAAGAGTTCCAGTCTATTACTTCGTTTTGCTATTAATTTTGTTTTAAACAAATAAAACTAATATTGAAAAAATACAAGAATGTTCAAAATGATTATTTTAGTTGTGATATTTTTTATGCAGCTCTAGAAATAGATGCAAAGGATTTTTTGTTTTCTTTGTATTATATTGCATTTTTAAAACCGAGTTTACGTAAATATGGTAAATTCCACTCCAAGGCCAATTTTTTAAAATTTGATTTCCACCATTTGGTCATGAACAGTTGCAATAATCTTGTGTTTCGTTTCTCTTTATTATATGGTATTTTTATGAACTAAATTTATATGCTTTTATGTACAATGGGGTACCAAATGATCTGTATATAAAATCAATCCTATCACAAAGCACACCTAAATAGTTCCAGCCTATTACTTCGTTTTGCTATTAATTTTGTTTTAAACAAATAAAAGTAATATTGAAAAAATACAAGAATGGTTATAATGATTATTTTAGTTGTTATATTTTTTATGCAGCTCTAGAAATAGATGCAAAGGATTTTTTGTTTTCTTTGTATTATATTGCATTTTTAAAACCGAGTTTACGTAAAAATGGTAAATTCCAATACAAGGCCAATTTTTTTAAAATTTGATTTCGACCATTTGGTCATGAACAGTTGCAATAAGCTTCTGTTTCGTTTCTATTTATTATATGGTATTTAAATGAACTAAATTTATATGCTTTTATGTCCAATGGGGTACCAAATGATTTGTGTATAAAATCAATCCTATCACAAAGCACACCTAAATAGTTCCAGCCTATTACTTCGTTTTGCTATTAATTTTGTTTTAAACAAATAAAACTAATATTGAAAAAATACAAGAATGTTCAAAATGATTATTTTCGTTGTTATATGTTTTATGCAGCTCTAGAAATTGATGCGAAGGATTTTTTGTTTTCATTATATTGTACTGAAATTTCAAAAACCGAGTTTACGTAAATATGGTAAATTCCAATACAAGGCTAATTTTTTAAAATTTGATTTCCACCATTTGGTCATGAACAGTTGCAATAAGCTTCTGTTTCGTTTCTATTTATTATATGGTATTTAAATGAACTAAATTTATATGCTTTTATGTCCAATGGGGTAATAATGATTTGAGTATAAAATCAATCCTATCACAAAGCACACCTAAATAGTTCCAGCCTATTACTTCGTTTTGCTATTAGTTTTGTTTTAAACAAATAAAACTAATATTGAAAAAATACAAGAATGTTCAAAATGATTATTTTAGTTGTGATATTTTTTATGCAGCTCTAGAAATAGATGCAAAGAATTTTTTGTTTTCATTGTATTGTACTGAATTTTCAAAAACCGAGTTTACATAAATATGGTAAATTCTACTACAAGGCCAATTTTTAAAAATTTGATTTCCACCATTTGGTCATGAACAGTTGCAATAATCTTGTGTTTCGTTTCTCTTTATTATATGGTATTTTTATGAACTAAATTTATATGCTTTAAAGTCCAATGGGGTACGAAATGATTTGTGTATAAAATCGATCCTATCACAAAGCACACCTAAAGAGTTCCAGTCTATTACTTCGTTTTGCTATTAATTTTGTTTTAAACAAATAAAACTAATATTGAAAAAATACAAGAATGTTCAAAATGATTATTTTAGTTGTGATATTTTTTATGCAGCTCTAGAAATAGATGCAAAGGATTTTTTGTTTTCTTTGTATTATATTGCATTTTTAAAACCGAGTTTACGTAAATATGGTAAATTCCACTCCAAGGCCAATTTTTTAAAATTTGATTTCCACCATTTGGTCATGAACAGTTGCAATAATCTTGTGTTTCGTTTCTCTTTATTATATGGTATTTTTATGAACTAAATTTATATGCTTTTATGTCCAATGGGGTACCAAATGATCTGTGTATAAAATCAATCCTATCACAAAGCACACCTAAATAGTTCCAGCCTATTACTTCGTTTTGCTATTAATTTTGTTTTAAACAAATAAAACTAATATTGAAAAAATACAAGAATGTTCAAAATGATTATTTTCGTTGTTATATGTTTTATGCAGCTCTAGAAATTGATGCGAAGGATTTTTTGTTTTCATTATATTGTACTGAAATTTCAAAAACCGAGTTTACGTAAATATGGTAAATTCCAATACAAGGCTAATTTTTTAAAATTTGATTTCCACCATTTGGTCATGAACAGTTGCAATAAGCTTCTGTTTCGTTTCTATTTATTATATGGTATTTAAATGAACTAAATTTATATGCTTTTATGTCCAATGGGGTAATAATGATTTGAGTATAAAATCAATCCTATCACAAAGCACACCTAAATAGTTCCAGCCTATTACTTCGTTTTGCTATTAATTTTGTTTTAAACAAATAAAACTAATATTGAAAAAATACAAGAATGTTCAAAATGATTATTTTAGTTGTGATATTTTTTATGCAGCTCTAGAAATAGATGCAAAGGATTTTTTGTTTTCTTTGTATTATATTGCATTTTTAAAACCGAGTTTACGTAAATATGGTAAATTCCACTACAAGGCCAATTTTTTAAAATTTGATTTCCACCATTTGGTCATGAACAGTTGCAATAAGCTGCTGTTTCGTTTCTATTTATTATATGGTATTTAAATGATCTAAATGTATATGCTTTTATGTCCAATGGGGTAATAATGATTTGAGTATAAAATCAATCCTATCACAAAGCACACCTAAATAGTTCCAGCCTATTACTTCGTTTTGCTATTAATTTTGTTTTAAACAAATAAAACTAATATTGAAAAAATACAAGAATGTTCAAAATGATTATTTTAGTTGTTATATTTTTTATGCAGCTCCAGAAATAGATGCGAAGGATTTTTTGTTTTCATTGTATTGTACTGAATTTTCAAAAACCGAGTTTACGTAAATATGGTAAATTCCACTACAAGGCCAATTTTTTAAAATTTGATTTCCACCATTTGGTCATGAACAGTTGCAATAAGCTTGTGTTCCGTTTCTCTTTATTATATGGTTTTTTATGAACTAAATTTATATGCTTTAAAGTCCAATAGGGTACTAAGTCATTTGTGTATAAAATCAATCCTTTCACAAAGCAAACCTAAATAGTTCCAGCCTATTATTTCGTTTTACTATTAAATTTCATTTTAATCAAGTGAAACTAACATTGAAATAATACAAGAATAATCAAAATGATAATTTTTGTTACTTTTTTATGCAGCTCCAGAAATAGATGCGAAAAATTTTTTGTTTTCATTGTATTGTACTGAATTTTCAAAAACCGAGTTTACGTAAATATGGTAAATTCTACTACAAGGCCAATTTTTAAAAATTTGATTTCCACCATTTGGTCATGAACAGTTGCAATAATCTTGTGTTTCGTTTCTCTTTATTATATGGTATTTTTATGAACTAAATTTATATGTTTTAAAGTCCAATGGGGTACCAAGTGATTTGTGTATAAAATCAATGCTTTCATAAAGCACACCTAAATAGTTGCAGGCTATTACTTCGTTTTGCTATTATATTATCATTTTAATCAAATGAAACTAACATTGAAATAATACAAGAATAATCAAAATGATAATTTTTGTTATTTTTTTATGCAGCTCAAGAAATAGATGCGAAGGATTTTTTGTTTTCATTGTATTGTTCTGAATTTTCAAAAACCGAGTTTACGTAAATATGGTAAATTCTACTACAAGGCCAATTTTTTAAAATTTGATTTCCACCATTTAGTCATGAACAGTTGCAATAAGCTTCTGTTTCGTTTCTATTTATTATATGGTATTTAAATGAACTAAATTTATATGCTTTTATGTCCAATGGGGTAATAATGATTTGAGTATAAAATCAATCCTATCACAAAGCACACCTAAATAGTTCCAGCCTATTACTTCGTTTTGCTTTTAAATTTCATTTTGATCAAATGAAACTAACATTGAAATAATACAAGAATAATCAAAATGATTATTTTTGTTGTTATTGTTTTTATATAGCTCCAGAAATAGATGCAAAGGATTTTTTGTTTTCTTTGTATTATATTGCATTTTTAAAACCGAGTTTACGTAAATATGGTAAATTCCACTACAAGGCCAATTTTTTAAAATTTGATTTCCACCATTTGGTCTTGAACAGTTGCAATAAGCTGCTGTTTCGTTTCTATTTATTATATGGTATTTAAATGATCTAAATGTATATGCTTTTATGTCCAATGGGGTAATAATGATTTGAGTATAAAATCAATCCTATCACAAAGCACACCTAAATAGTTCCAGCCTATTACTTCGTTTTGCTATTAATTTTGTTTTAAACAAATAAAACTAATATTGAAAAAATACAAGAATGTTCAAAATGATTATTTTAGTTGTTATATTTTTTATGCAGCTCTAGAAATAGATGCGAAGGATTTTTTTGTTTTCTTTGTATTATTTCATTTTTAAAACTGAGTTTACGTAAATATGGTAAATTCCACTCCAAGACCAATTTTTTAAAATTTGATTTCCACCATATGGTCATGAACAGTTGCAATAATCTTGTGTTTCGTTTCTCTTTATTATATGGTATTTTTATGAACTAAATTTGTATGCTTTAAAGCCCAATGAGGTACCTAATGATCTGTATATGAAATCAATCCTTTCACAAAGCACACCTAAATAGTTCCAGCCTATTATTTCGTTTTACAATTAAATTTCATTTTAATCAAGTGAAACTAACATTGAAATAATACAAGAATGTTCAAAATGATTATTTTAGTTGTTATATTTTTTATGCAGCTCTAGAAATAGATGCGAAGGATTTTTTTGTTTTCTTTGTATTATTTCATTTTTAAAACCGAGTTTACGTAAATATGGTAAATTCCACTCCAAGACCAATTTTTTAAAATTTGATTTCCACCATATGGTCATGAACAGTTGCAATAATCTTCTGTTTCGTTTCTCTTTATTATATGGTATTTTTATGAACTAAATTTGTATGCTTTAAAGTCCAATGAGGTACCAAATGATCTGTATATGAAATCAATCCTTTCACAAAGCACACCTAAATAGTTCCAGCCTATTATTTCGTTTTACTATTAAATTTCATTTTAATCAAGTGAAACTAACATTGAAATAATACAAGAATAATCAAAATTATAATTTTTGTTATTTTTTTATACAGCTCCAGAAATAGATGCGAAGAATTTTTTATTTTCATTGTATTGTACTGAATTTTCAAAAACCGAGTTTACGTAAATATGGTAAATTCTACTACAAGGCCAATTTTTTAAAATTTGATTTCCACCATTTGTTCATGAACAGTTGCAATAATCTTGTGTTTCGTTTCTCTCTATTATATGGTATTTTTATGAACTAAATTTGTATACTTTTAAGTCCAATGGGGTACCAAATGATTTGTGTATAAAATCAATCTTTTCACAAAGCACACCTAAATAGTTTCAGCCTATTACTTCGTTTTTCTATTAATTTTGTTTTGAACAAATAAAACTAATATTGAAAAAATACAAGAATGTTCAAAATGATTATTTTAGTTGTTATATTTTTTATGCAGCTCTAGAAATAGATGCAAAGGATTTTTTGTTTTCTTTGTATTATATTGCATTTTTAAAACCGAGTTTACGTAAATATGGTAAATTCCACTCCAAGGTCAATTTTTTAAAATTTGATTTCCACCATTTGGTCATGAACAGTTGCAATAAGCTTGTGTTTCGTTTCTCTTTATTATATGGTATTTTTATGAACTAAATTTATATTCTTTTATGTCCAATGGGGTACGAAATGATTTGTGTATAAAATCGATCCTATCACAAAGCACACCTAAATAGTTCCAGCCTATTTCTTCGTTTTGCTATTAATTTTGTTATAAACAAATAAAAGTAATATTGAAAAAATACAAGAATGGTTAAAATGATTATTTTAGTTGTTATATTTTTTATGCAGCTCTAGAAATAGATGCAAAGGATTTTTTGTTTTCTTTGTATTATATTGCATTTTTAAAACCGAGTTTACGTAAATATGGTAAATTCCAATACAAAGCCAATTTTGTTAAAATTTGATTTCCACCATTTGGTCATGAACAGTTGCAATAAGCTTGTGTTTCGTTTCTCTTTATTATATGGTATTTTTATGAACTAAATTTATTTTCTTTTATGTCCAATGGGGTACGAAATGATTTGTGTATAAAATCGATCCTATCACAAAGCACACCTAAATAGTTCCAGCCTATTACTTCGTTTTGCTATTAATTTTGTTTTAAACAAATAAAACTAATATTGAAAAAATACAAGAATGTTGAAAATGATTATTTTTGTTGTTATATGTTTTATGCAGCTCTAGAAATTGATGCGAAGGATTTTTTGTTTTCATTGTATTGTACTGAAATTTCAAAAACCGAGTTTACGTAAATATGGTAAATTCCAATACAAGGCCAATTTTTTAAAATTTGATTTCCACCATTTGGTCATAAATAGTTGCAATAATCTTGTGTTTCGTTTCCCGTCATTATATGGTATTTTTATGAACTAAATTTGTATGCTTTAAAGTCCAATGGAGTACCAAATGATTTGTGTATAAAATCAATCCTTTCACAAAGCACACCTAAATAGTTGCAGCCTATTACTTCGTTTTGCTATTATATGTCTTTTTTATCAAATGAAACTAACATTGAAATAATACAAGAATAATCAAAATGATAATTTGTGTTATTTTTTTATGCAGCTCCAGAAATAGATGCGAAGGATTTTTTGTTTTCATTGTATTGTACTGAATTTTCAAAAACCAAGTTTACGTAAATATGGTAAATTCTACTACAAGGCCAATTTTTTAAAATTTGATTTCCACCATTTGGTCATGAACAGTTGCAATAATCTTCTGTTTCGTTTCTATTTATTATATGGCATTTTTATGAACTAAATTTGTATGCTTTAAAGTCCAATGGGGTACCAAGTGATTTGTGTATAAAATCTATCCTATCATAAAGCACACCCAAATAGTTCCAGCCTATTACTTCGTTTTGCTATTAATTTTGTTTTAAACAAATAAAACTAATATTGAAAAAATACAAGAATGTTCAAAATGATTATTTTAGTTGTTATATTTTTTATGCAGCTCTAGAAATAGATGCGAAGGATTTTTTTGTTTTCTTTGTATTATATTGCATTTTTAAAACCGAGTTTACGTAAATATGGTAAATTCCACTCCAAGGCCAATTTTTTAAAATTTGGTTTCCACCATTTGGTCATGAACAGTTGCAATAAGCTTGTGTTCCGTTTCTCTTTATTATATGGTTTTTTATGAACTAAATTTATATGCTTTAAAGTCCAATAGGGTACTAAGTCATTTGTGTATAAAATCAATCCTTTCACAAAGCAAACCTAAATAGTTCCAGCCTATTATTTCGTTTTACTATTAAATTTCATTTTAATCAAGTGAAACTAACATTGAAATAATACAAGAATAATCAAAATGATAATTTTTGTTACTTTTTTATGCAGCTCCAGAAATAGATGCGAAGAATTTTTTGTTTTCATTGTATTGTACTGAATTTTCAAAAACCGAGTTTACGTAAATATGGTAAATTCTACTACAAGGCCAATTTTTAAAAATTTGATTTCCACCATTTGGTCATGAACAGTTGCAATAATCTTGTGTTTCGTTTCTCTTTATTATATGGTATTTTTATGAACTAAATTTATATGCTTTAAAGTCCAATGGGGTACCTAATGATTTGTGTATAAAATCAATCCTTTCACAAAGCACACCTAAAGAGTTCCAGTCTATTACTTCGTTTTGCTATTAATTTTGTTTTAAACAAATAAAACTAATATTGAAAAAATACAAGAATGTTCAAAATGATTATTTTATTTGTGATATTTTTTATGCAGCTCTAGAAATAGATGCAAAGGATTTTTTGTTTTCTTTGTATTATATTGCATTTTTAAAACCGAGTTTACGTAAATATGGTAAATTCCACTCCAAGGCCAATTTTTTAAAATTTGATTTCCACCATTTGGTCATGAACAGTTGCAATAATCTTGTGTTTCGTTTCTCTTTATTATATGGTATTTTTATGAACTAAATTTATATGCTTTTATGTCCAATGGGGTACCAAATGATCTGTGTATAAAATCAATCCTATCACAAAGCACACCTAAATAGTTCCAGCCTATTACTTCGTTTTGCTATTAATTTTGTTTTAAACAAATAAAAATAATATTGAAAAAATACAAGAATGGTTATAATGATTATTTTAGTTGTTATATTTTTTATGCAGCTCTAGAAATAGATGCAAAGGATTTTTTGTTTTCTTTGTATTATATTGCATTTTTAAAACCGAGTTTACGTAAAAATGGTAAATTCCAATACAAGGCCAATTTTTTTAAAATTTGATTTCGACCATTTGGTCATGAACAGTTGCAATAAGCTTCTGTTTCGTTTCTATTTATTATATGGTATTTAAATGAACTAAATTTATATGCTTTTATGTCCAATGGGGTACCAAATGATTTGTGTATAAAATCAATCCTATCACAAAGCACACCTAAATAGTTCCAGCCTATTACTTCGTTTTGCTATTAATTATGTTTTAAACAAATAAAACTAATATTGAAAAAATACAAGAATGTTCAAAATGATTATTTTCGTTGTTATATGTTTTATGCAGCTCTAGAAATTGATGCGAAGGATTTTTTGTTTTCATTGTATTGTACTGAAATTTCAAAAACCGAGTTTACGTAAATATGGTAAATTCCAATACAAGGCTAATTTTTTAAAATTTGATTTCCACCATTTGGTCATGAACAGTTGCAATAAGCTTCTGTTTCGTTTCTATTTATTATATGGTATTTAAATGAACTAAATTTATATGCTTTTATGTCCAATGGGGTACCAAATGATTTGTGTATAAAATCAATCCGATCACAAAGCACACCTAAATAGTTTCAGCCTATTACTTTGTTTTGCTATTAATTTTGTTTTAAACAAATAAAACTAATATTGAAAAAATACAAGAATGTTCAAAATGATTATTTTCGTTGTTATATGTTTTATGCAGCTCTAGAAATAGATGCGAAGGATTTTTTGTTTTCATTGTATTGTACTGAAATTTCAAAAACCGAGTTTACGTAAATATGGCAAATTCCAATACAAGGCCAATTTTTTTAAAATTTGATTTCCACCATTTGGTCATGAACAGTTGCAATAATCTTGTGTTTTGTTTCTCTTTATTATATGGTATTTTTATGAACTAAATTTATATGCTTTAAAGTCCAATGGGGTACCAAATGATTTGTGTATAAAATCAATCCTATCACAAAGCACACCTAAATAGTTCCAGCCTATTACTTCGTTTTGCTATTAATTTTGTTTTAAACAAATAAAAGTAATATTGAAAAAATACAAGAATGGTTAAAATGATTATTTTAGTTGTTATATTTTTTATGCAGCTCTAGAAATAGATGCAAAGGATTTTTTGTTTTCTTTGTATTATATTGCATTTTTAAAACCGAGATTACGTAAATTTGGTAAATTCCAATACAAGGCCAATTTTTTTAAAATTTGATTTCCACCATTTGGTCATGAACAGTTGCAATAATCTTGTGTTTCGTTTCTCTTTATTATATGGTATTTTTATGAACTAAATTTATATGCTTTTATGTCCAATGGGGTACCAAATGATCTGTGTATAAAATCAATCCTATCACAAAGCACACCTAAATAGTTCCAGCCTATAACTTCGTTTTGCTATTAATTTTGTTTTAAACAAATAAAAATAATATTGAAAAAATACAAGAATGGTTATAATGATTATTTTAGTTGTTATATTTTTTATGCAGCTCTAGAAATAGATGCAAAGGATTTTTTGTTTTCTTTGTATTATATTGCATTTTTAAAACCGAGTTTACGTAAAAATGGTAAATTCCTATACAAGGCCAATTTTTTTAAAATTTGATTTCGACCATTTGGTCATGAACAGTTGCAATAAGCTTCTGTTTCGTTTCTATTTATTATATGGTATTTAAATGAACTAAATTTATATGCTTTTATGTCCAATGGGGTACCAAATGATTTGTGTATAAAATCAATCCTATCACAAAGCACACCTAAATAGTTCCAGCCTATTACTTCGTTTTGCTATTAATTATGTTTTAAACAAATAAAACTAATATTGAAAAAATACAAGAATGTTCAAAATGATTATTTTCGTTGTTATATGTTTTATGCAGCTCTAGAAATTGATGCGAAGGATTTTTTGTTTTCATTGTATTGTACTGAAATTTCAAAAACCGAGTTTACGTAAATATGGTAAATTCCAATACAAGGCTAATTTTTTAAAATTTGATTTCCACCATTTGGTCATGAACAGTTGCAATAAGCTTCTGTTTCGTTTCTATTTATTATATGGTATTTAAATGAACTAAATTTATATGCTTTTATGTCCAATGGGGTACCAAATGATTTGTGTATAAAATCAATCCGATCACAAAGCACACCTAAATAGTTTCAGCCTATTACTTCGTTTTGCTATTAATTTTGTTTTAAACAAATAAAACTAATATTGAAAAAATACAAGAATGTTCAAAATGATTATTTTAGTTGTTATATTTTTTATGCAGCTCTAGAAATAGATGCGAAGGATTTTTTTGTTTTCTTTGTATTATATTGCATTTTTAAAACCGAGTTTACGTAAATATGGTAAATTCCACTCCAAGGCCAATTTTTTAAAATTTGGTTTCCACCATTTGGTCATGAACAGTTGCAATAAGCTTGTGTTCCGTTTCTCTTTATTATATGGTTTTTTATGAACTAAATTTATATGCTTTAAAGTCCAATAGGGTACTAAGTCATTTGTGTATAAAATCAATCCTTTCACAAAGCAAACCTAAATAGTTCCAGCCTATTATTTCGTTTTACTATTAAATTTCATTTTAATCAAGTGAAACTAACATTGAAATAATACAAGAATAATCAAAATGATAATTTTTGTTACTTTTTTATGCAGCTCCAGAAATAGATGCGAAGAATTTTTTGTTTTCATTGTATTGTACTGAATTTTCAAAAACCGAGTTTACGTAAATATGGTAAATTCTACTACAAGGCCAATTTTTAAAAATTTGATTTCCACCATTTGGTCATGAACAGTTGCAATAATCTTGTGTTTCGTTTCTCTTTATTATATGGTATTTTTATGAACTAAATTTATATGCTTTAAAGTCCAATGGGGTACCTAATGATTTGTGTATAAAATCAATCCTTTCACAAAGCACACCTAAAGAGTTCCAGTCTATTACTTCGTTTTGCTATTAATTTTGTTTTAAACAAATAAAACTAATATTGAAAAAATACAAGAATGTTCAAAATGATTATTTTAGTTGTGATATTTTTTATGCAGCTCTAGAAATAGATGCAAAGGATTTTTTGTTTTCTTTGTATTATATTGCATTTTTAAAACCGAGTTTACGTAAATATGGTAAATTCCACTCCAAGGCCAATTTTTTAAAATTTGATTTCCACCATTTGGTCATGAACAGTTGCAATAATCTTGTGTTTCGTTTCTCTTTATTATATGGTATTTTTATGAACTAAATTTATATGCTTTTATGTCCAATGGGGTACCAAATGATCTGTGTATAAAATCAATCCTATCACAAAGCACACCTAAATAGTTCCAGCCTATTACTTCGTTTTGCTATTAATTTTGTTTTAAACAAATAAAAATAATATTGAAAAAATACAAGAATGGTTATAATGATTATTTTAGTTGTTATATTTTTTATGCAGCTCTAGAAATAGATGCAAAGGATTTTTTGTTTTCTTTGTATTATATTGCATTTTTAAAACCGAGTTTACGTAAAAATGGTAAATTCCAATACAAGGCCAATTTTTTTAAAATTTGATTTCGACCATTTGGTCATGAACAGTTGCAATAAGCTTCTGTTTCGTTTCTATTTATTATATGGTATTTAAATGAACTAAATTTATATGCTTTTATGTCCAATGGGGTACCAAATGATTTGTGTATAAAATCAATCCTATCACAAAGCACACCTAAATAGTTCCAGCCTATTACTTCGTTTTGCTATTAATTATGTTTTAAACAAATAAAACTAATATTGAAAAAATACAAGAATGTTCAAAATGATTATTTTCGTTGTTATATGTTTTATGCAGCTCTAGAAATTGATGCGAAGGATTTTTTGTTTTCATTGTATTGTACTGAAATTTCAAAAACCGAGTTTACGTAAATATGGTAAATTCCAATACAAGGCTAATTTTTTAAAATTTGATTTCCACCATTTGGTCATGAACAGTTGCAATAAGCTTCTGTTTCGTTTCTATTTATTATATGGTATTTAAATGAACTAAATTTATATGCTTTTATGTCCAATGGGGTACCAAATGATTTGTGTATAAAATCAATCCGATCACAAAGCACACCTAAATAGTTTCAGCCTATTACTTTGTTTTGCTATTAATTTTGTTTTAAACAAATAAAACTAATATTGAAAAAATACAAGAATGTTCAAAATGATTATTTTCGTTGTTATATGTTTTATGCAGCTCTAGAAATAGATGCGAAGGATTTTTTGTTTTCATTGTATTGTACTGAAATTTCAAAAACCGAGTTTACGTAAATATGGCAAATTCCAATACAAGGCCAATTTTTTTAAAATTTGATTTCCACCATTTGGTCATGAACAGTTGCAATAATCTTGTGTTTTGTTTCTCTTTATTATATGGTATTTTTATGAACTAAATTTATATGCTTTAAAGTCCAATGGGGTACCAAATGATTTGTGTATAAAATCAATCCTATCACAAAGCACACCTAAATAGTTCCAGCCTATTACTTCGTTTTGCTATTAATTTTGTTTTAAACAAATAAAAGTAATATTGAAAAAATACAAGAATGGTTAAAATGATTATTTTAGTTGTTATATTTTTTATGCAGCTCTAGAAATAGATGCAAAGGATTTTTTGTTTTCTTTGTATTATATTGCATTTTTAAAACCGAGATTACGTAAATTTGGTAAATTCCAATACAAGGCCAATTTTTTTAAAATTTGATTTCCACCATTTGGTCATGAACAGTTGCAATAATCTTGTGTTTCGTTTCTCTTTATTATATGGTATTTTTATGAACTAAATTTATATGCTTTTATGTCCAATGGGGTACCAAATGATCTGTATATAAAATCAATCCTTTCACAAAGCACACCTAAATAGTTCCAGCCTATTATTTCGTTTTACTATTAAATTTCATTTTAATCAAGTGAAACTAACATTGAAATAATACAAGAATAATCAAAATGATAATTTTTGTTATTTTTTTATGCAGCTCCAGAAATAGAAGCGAAGCATTTTTTGTTTTCATTGTATTGTACTGAAATTTCAAAAACCGAGTTTACGTAAATATGGCAAATTCCAATACAAGGCCAATTTTTTTAAAATTTGATTTCCACCATTTAGTCATGAACAGTTGCAATAATCTTGTGTTTCGTTTCTCTTTATTATATGGTATTTTTATGAACTAAATTTATATGCTTTTATGTCCAATGGGGTACCAAATGATCTGTATATAAAATCAATCCTTTCACAAAGCACACCTAAATAGTTCCAGCCTATTATTTCGTTTTACTATTAAATTTCATTTTAATCAAGTGAAACTAACATTGAAATAATACAAGAATAATCAAAATGATAATTTTTGTTATTTTTTTATGCAGCTCTAGAGATAGATGCGAAGGATTTTTGTTTTCATTGTATTGTACTGAAATTTCAAAAACCGAGTTTACGTAAATATGGCAAATTCCAATACAAGGCCAATTTTTTTAAAATTTGATTTCCACCATTTGGTCATGAACAGTTGCAATAATCTTGTGTTTCGTGTCTCTTTATTATATGGTATTTTTATGAACTAAATTTATTTGCTTTTAAGTCCAATGGGGTACCAAGTGATTTGTGTATAAAATCAATCCTTTCACAAAGCACACCTAAATAGTTGCAGCCTATTACTTCGTTTTGCTATTATATTATCATTTTAATCAAATGAAACTAACATTGAAATAATACAAGAATAATCAAAATGATAATTTTTGTTATTTTTTTATGCAGCTCAAGAAATAGAAGCGAAGCATTTTTTGTTTTCATTGTATTGTACTGAAATTTCAAAAACCGAGTTTACGTAAATATGGTAAATTCCAATACAAGGCCAATTTTTTTAAAATTTGATTTCCACCATTTGGTCATGAACAGTTGCAATAAGCTTCTGTTTCGTTTCTATTTATTATATGGTATTTAAATGAACTAAATTTATATGCTTTTATGTCCAATGGGGTACCAAATGATCTGTGTATAAAATCAATCCTATCACAAAGCACACCTAAATAGTTCCAGCCTATTACTTTGTTTTGCTATTAATTTTGTTTTAAACAAATAAAACTAATATTGAAAAAATACAAGAATGTTCAAAATGATTATTTTCGTTGTTATATGTTTTATGCAGCTCTAGAAATAGATGCGAAGGATTTTTTGTTTTCATTGTATTGTACTGAAATTTCAAAAACCGAGTTTACGTAAATATGGCAAATTCCAATACAAGGCCAATTTTTTTAAAATTTGATTTCCACCATTTGGTCATGAACAGTTGCAATAATCTTGTGTTTCGTTTCTCTTTATTATATGGTATTTTTATGAACTAAATTTATATGCTTTAAAGTCCAATGGGGTACCAAATGATTTGTGTATAAAATCAATCCTATCACAAAGCACACCTAAATAGTTCCAGCCTATTACTTCGTTTTGCTATTAATTTTGTTTTAAACAAATAAAAGTAATATTGAAAAAATACAAGAATGGTTAAAATGATTATTTTAGTTGCTATATTTTTTATGCAGCTCTAGAAATAGATGCAAAGGATTTTTTGTTTTCTTTGTATTATATTGCATTTTTAAAACCGAGTTTACGTAAATATGGTAAATTCCACTCCAAGGCCAATTTTTTAAAATTTGATTTCCACCATTTGGTCATGAACAGTTGCAATAAGCGTGTGTTCCGTTTCTCTTTATTATATGGTATTTTTATGAACTAAATTTATATGCTTTAAAGTCCAATAGGGTACTAAGTCATTTGTGTATAAAATCAATCCTTTCACAAAGCACACCTAAATAGTTCCAGCCTATTACTTCGTTTTGCTATTAATTTTGTTTTAAACAAATAAAAGTAATATTGAAAAAATACAAGAATGGTTAAAATGATTATTTTAGTTGTTATATTTTTTATGCAGCTCTAGAAATAGATGCAAAGGATTTTTTGTTTTCTTTGTATTATATTGCATTTTTAAAACCGAGTTTACGTAAATATGGTAAATTCCAATACAAGGCCAATTTTGTTAAAATTTGATTTCCACCGTTTGGTCATGAACAGTTGCAATAAGCTTCTGTTTCGTTTCTATTTATTATATGGTATTTAAATGAACTAAATTTAATGCTTTTATGTCCAATGGGGTACCAAATGATTTGTGTATAAAATCAATCCTATCACAAAGCACACCTAAATAGTTCCAGCCTATTACTTCGTTTTGCTATTAAATTTCATTTTAATCAAGTGAAACTAACATTGAAATTTTACAAGAATAATCAAAATGATAATTTTTGTTACTTTTTTATGCAGCTCCAGAAATAGATGCGAAGAATTTTTTGTTTTCATTGTATTGTACTGAATTTTCAAAAACCGAGTTTACGTAAATATGGTAAATTCCAATACAAGGCCAATTTTTTTAAAATTTGATTTCCACCATTTGGTCATGAACAGTTGCAATAAGCTTCTGTTTCGTTTCTATTTATTATATGGTATTTAAATGAACTAAATTTATATGCTTTTATGTCCAATGGGGTACCAAATGATTTGTGTATAAAATCAATCCTATCACAAAGCACACCTAAATAGTTCCAGCCTATTACTTCGTTTTGCTATTAATTTTGGTTTGAACAAATAAAACTACTATTGAAAAAATACAAGAATGTTCAAAATGATAATTTTTGTTACTTTTTTATGCAGCTCCAGAAATAGATGCGAAGAATTTTTTGTTTTCATTGTATTGCACTGAAATTTCAAAAACCGAGTTTACGTAAATATGGTAAATTCTACTACAAGGCCAATTTTTAAAAATTTGATTTCCACCATTTGGTCATGAACAGTTGCAATAATCTTGTGTTTCTTTCTCTTTATTATATGGTATTTTTATGAACTAAATTTATATGCTTTAAAGTCCAATGGGGTACCAAGTGATTTGTGTATAAAATCAATCCTTTCACAAAGCACACCTAAAGAGTTCCAGTCTATTACTTCGTTTTGCAATTAATTTTGTTTTAAACAAATAAAACTAATATTGAAAAAATACAAGAATGTTCTAAATGATTATTTTAGTTGTGATATTTTTTATGCAGCTCTAGAAATAGATGCAAAGGATTTTTTGTTTTCTTTGTATTATATTGCATTTTTAAAACCGAGTTTACGTAAATATGGTAAATTCCAATACAAGGCCAATTTTTTTAAAATTTGATTTCGACCATTTGGTCATGAACAGTTGCAATAAGCTTCTGTTTCGTTTCTATTTATTATATGGTATTTAAATGAACTAAATTTATATGCTTTTATGTCCAATGGGGTACTAAGTCATTTGTGTATAAAATCAATCCTATCACAAAGCACAGCTAAATAGTTCCAGCCTATTACTTCGTTTTGCTATTAATTTTGTTTTAAACAAATAAAAGTAATGTTGAAAAAATACAAGAATGGTTATAATGATTATTTTAGTTGTTATATTTTTTATGCAGCTCTAGAAATAGATGCAAAGGATTTTTTGTTTTCTTTGTATTATATTGCATTTTTAAAACCGAGTTTACGTAAATATGGTAAATTCCAATACAAGGCCAATTTTTTTAAAATTTGATTTCGACCATTTGGTCATGAACAGTTGCAATAAGCTTCTGTTTCGTTTCTATTTATTATATGGTATTTAAATGAACTAAATTTATATGCTTTTATGTCCAATGGGGTACCAAATGATTTGTGTATAAAATCAATCCTATCACAAAGCACACCTAAATAGTTCCAGCCTATTACTTCGTTTTGCTATTAATTTTGTTTTAAACAAATAAAACTAATATTGAAAAAATACAAGAATGTTCAAAATGATTATTTTCGTTGTTATATGTTTTATGCAGCTCTAGAAATTGATGCGAAGGATTTTTTGTTTTCATTGTATTGTACTGAAATTTCAAAAACCGAGTTTACGTAAATATGGTAAATTCCAATACAAGGCTAATTTTTTAAAATTTGATTTCCACCATTTGGTCATGAACAGTTGCAATAATCTTGTGTTTCGTTTCTCTTTATTATATGGTATTTAAATGAACTAAATTTATATGCTTTTATGTCCAATGGGGTACCAAATGATTTGTGTATAAAATCAATCCTATCACAAAGCACACCTAAATAGTTCCAGCCTATTACTTCGTTTTGCTATTAATTTTGTTTTAAACAAATAAAAGTAATATTGAAAAAATACAAGAATGGTTAAAATGATTAGTTTAGTTGTTATGTTTTTTATGCAGGTCTAGAAATAGATGCAAAGGATTTTTTGTTTTCTTTGTATTATATTGCATTTTTAAAACCGAGTTTACGTAAATATGGTAAATTCCAATACAAGGCTGATTTTTTAAAATTTGATTTCCACCATTTGGCCATGAATAGTTGAAATAAGCTTGTGTATTGTTTCTCTTTATTATATGGTATTTTTATGAACTAAATTTATATGCTTTAAAGTCCAATTGGGTCCCAAATGATTTGTGTATAAAATTAATCCTTTCACAAAGCACACATAAATAGTTGCAGCCTATTACTTCGTTTTGCTATTAATTTTGTTTTAAACAAATGAAACTAATATTGAAAATAAACGAGAATGTTCAAAATGATTATTTTCGTTGTTATTTTTTTTATGCAGCTCTAGAATTAGATGCGAAGGATTTTTTGTTTTCATTGTATTGTACTGAATTTTCAAAAACCGAGTTTACGTAAATATGGTAAATTCCAATACACGGCCAATTTTTCAAAATTTGATTTCCACCATTTGGTCATGAACAGCTGCAATAATCTTGTGTTTCGTTTCCCTTCATTATATGGCATTTTTATGAACTAAATTTATATGCTTTAAAGTCCAATGGGATACCAAATGATTTGTGGATAAAATCAATACTTTCACTAAGCACACCTAAATAGTTCCAGCCTATTACTTCGTTTTGCTATTAATTTTGTTTTAAACAAATGAAACTAATATTGAAAATATACGAGAATGTTCAAAATGATTATTTTCGTAGTTATATTTTTTATGCAGCTCTAGAAATAGATGCGAAGGATTTTTTTGTTTTCATTGTATTGTACTGAATTTTCAAAAACCGAGTTTACGTAAATATGTTAAATTCCAATACAAGGCAAATTTTTTAAAATTTGATTTCCACCATGTGGTCATGAATAGTTGCAATAATCTTGTGTTTATTTTCTCTTTATTATATGGTATTTTTATGAACTAAATTTATATGCTTTTAAGTCCAATGGGGTACCAAATGATTTGTGTATAAAATCAATCCTTTCACAAAGCACACCTAAATAGTTCCAGCCTATTACTGCGTTTTGCTATTAATTTTGTTTTAAACAAATGAAACTAATATTGAAAATAAACGAGAATGTTCAAAATGATTTTTTTCGTTGTTATTTTTTTTATGCAGCTCTAGAATTAGATGCGAAGGATTTTTTGTTTTCATTGTACTCTACTGCATTTTTAAAAACCGAGTTTACGTAAATATGGTAAATTCCAATACAAGGCTAATTTTTTAAAATTTGATTTCCACCATTTGGCCATGAATAGTTGAAATAAGCTTGTGTATTGTTTCTCTTTATTATATGGTATTTTTATGATCTAAA
Source organism: Anthrax anthrax (assembly GCA_963971155.1). Classification (NCBI taxonomy): domain Eukaryota; kingdom Metazoa; phylum Arthropoda; class Insecta; order Diptera; family Bombyliidae; genus Anthrax; species Anthrax anthrax. Next base: position 28,793,055 of record OZ020117.1, read on the forward strand.
TTTATATGCTTTAAAGCCCAATTGGGTACCAAATGATTTGTGTATAAAATCAATCCTTTCACAAAGCACACATAAATAGTTGCAGCCTATTACTTCGTTTTGCTATTAAATTTCATTTTTAATCAAATAAAACTAACATTGAAATAATACAAGAATAATCAAAATGATTATTTTTGTTGTTATTTTTTTTATGCAGCTCTGGAATTAGATGCGAAGGATTTTTTGTTTTCATTGTACTATACTGCATTTTTAAAAACCGAGTTTACGTAAATATGGTAAATTCCACTCCAAGGCCAATTTTTTAAAATTTGATTTTCACCATTTGGTCATGAACAGCTGGAATAATCTTGTGTTTCGTTTCTATTTATTATATGGTATTTAAATGAACTAAATTTATATGCTTTAAAGTCCAATGGGATACTAAATGATTTGTGTATAAAATCAATCCTTTCACAAAGCACACCTAAATAGTTCCAGCCTCTACTTCGTTTTGCTATTAACTTTGTTTTAAACTAATAAAACTAATATTGAAAAAATACAAGAATGTTCAAAATGATTAGTTTAGTTGTTATGTTTTTTATGCAGGTCTAGAAATAGATGCAAAGGATTTTTTGTTTTCATTGTATTATACTGCATTTTTAAAAACCGAGTTTACGTAAATATGGTAAATTCCAATACAAGGCCAATTTTTCAAAATTTGATTTTCACCATTTGGTCATGAACAGCTGCAATAATCTTGTGTTTCGTTTCCCGTCATTATATGGCATTTTTATGATCTAAATTTATATGCTTTAAAGTTCAATGGGGTTCCAAGTGATTTGTGTATAAAATCAATCCTTTCACAAAGCACATCTTAATAGTTCCAGCCTATTACTTTGTTTTGCTATTAAATTTCATTTTAATCAAATAAAACTAATATTGAAAAAATACAAGAATGTTCAAAATGATTAGTTTAGTTGTTATGTTTTTTATGCAGGTCTAGAAATAGATGCAAAGGATTTTTTGTTTTCTTTGTATTATATTGCATTTTTAAAACCGAGTTTACGTAAATATGGTAAATTCCAATACAAGGCAAATTTTTTAAAATTTGATTTCCACCATTTGGCCATGAAGAGTTGAAATAAGCTTGTGTATTGTTTCTCTTTATTATATGGTATTTTTATGATCTAAATTTATATGCTTTAAAGCCCAATTGGGTACCAAATGATTTGTGTATAAAATCAATCCTTTCACAAAGCACACATAAATAGTTGCAGCCTATTACTTCGTTTTGCTATTAAATTTCATTTTTAATCAAATAAAACTAACATTGAAATAATACAAGAATAATCAAAATGATTATTTTTGTTGTTATTTTTTTTATGCAGCTCTAGAATTAGATGCGAAGGATTTTTTGTTTTCATTGTACTATACTGCATTTTTAAAAACCGAGTTTACGTAAATATGGTAAATTCCACTCCAAGGCCAATTTTTTAAAATTTGATTTACACCATTTGGTCATGAACAGTTGCAATAAGCTTGTGTTTCGTTTCTCTATATTATATGGTATTTTTATGAACTAAATTTATATGCTTTTAAGTCCAATAGGGTACCAAATGATTTGTGTATAAAATCAATCCTTTCACAAAGCACACCTAAATAGTTCCAGCCTATTACTGCGTTTTGCTATTAATTTTGTTTTAAACAAATGAAACTAATATTGAAAATAAACGAGAATGTTCAAAATGATTATTTTCGTTGTTATTTTTTTTATGCAGCTCTAGAATTAGATGCGAAGGATTTTTTGTTTTCATTGTACTCTACTGCATTTTTAAAAACCGAGTTTACGTAAATATGGTAAATTCCACTCCAAGGCCAATTTTTTAAAATTTGATTTACACCATTTGGTCACGAACAGTTGCAATAAGCTTGTGTTTCGTTTCTCTTTATTATATGGTATTTTTATGAACCAAATTTATATGCTTTTAAGTCCAATGGGGTACCAAATGATTTGTGTATAATATCAATCCTTTCACAAAGCACACCTAAATAGTTCCAGCCTATACTTCGTTTTGCTATTAACTTTGTTTTATACAAATAAAACTAATATTGAAAAAATACAAGAATGTTCAAAATGATTAGTTTAGTTGTTATGTTTTTTATGCAGGTCTAGAAATAGATGCAAAGGATTTTTTGTTTTCTTTGTATTATATTGCATTTTTAAAACCGAGTTTACGTAAATATGGTAAATTCCAATACAAGGCTAATTTTTTAAAATTTGATTTCCACCATTTGGCCATGAATAGTTGAAATAAGCTTGTGTATTGTTTCTCTTTATTATATGGTATTTTTATGAACTAAATTTATATGCTTTAAAGTCCAATTGGGTCCCAAATGATTTGTGTATAAAATTAATCCTTTCACAAAGCACACATAAATAGTTGCAGCCTATTACTTCGTTTTGCTATTAATTTTGTTTTAAACAAATGAAACTAATATTGAAAATAAACGAGAATGTTCAAAATGATTATTTTCGTTGTTATTTTTTTTATGCAGCTCTAGAATTAGATGCGAAGGATTTTTTGTTTTCATTGTACTCTACTGCATTTTTAAAAACCGAGTTTACGTAAATATGGTAAATTCCACTCCAAGGCCAATTTTTTAAAATTTGATTTTCACCATTTGGTCATGAACAGGTGCAATAATCTTGTGTTTCGTTTCCCTTCATTATATGGCATTTTTATGAACTAAATTTATATGCTTTAAAGTCCAATGGGATACCAAATGATTTGTGTATAAAATCAATCCTTTCACAAAGCACACCTAAATAGTTCCAGCCTCTACTTCGTTTTGCTATTAACTTTGTTTTAAACTAATAAAACTAATATTGAAAAAATACAAGAATGTTCAAAATGATTAGTTTAGTTGTTATGTTTTTTATGCAGGTCTAGAAATAGTTGCAAAGGATTTTTTGTTTTCATTGTATTATACTGCATTTTTAAAAACCGAGTTTACGTAAATATGGTAAATTCCAATACAAGGCCAATTTTTCAAAATTTGATTTCCACCATTTGGTCTTGAACAGCTGCAATAATCTTGTGTTTCGTTTCCCTTCATTATATGGCATTTTTATGAACTAAATTTATATGCTTTAAAGTCCAATGGGATACCAAATGATTTGTGGATAAAATCAATCCTTTCACTAAGCACACCTAAATAGTTCCAGCCTATTACTTCGTTTTGCTATTAATTTTGTTTTAAACAAATAAAACTAACATTGAAATAATACAAGAATAATCAAAATGATTATTTTTGTTGTTATATTTTTTATGCAGCTCTAGAATTAGATGCGAAGGATTTTTTGTTTTCATTGTACTATACTGCATTTTTAAAAACCGAGTTTACGTAAATATGGTAAATTCCACTCCAAGGCCAATTTTTTAAAATTTGATTTCCACCATGTGGTCATGAATAGTTGCAATAATCTTGTGTTTATTTTCTCTTTATTATATGGTATTTTTATGATCTAAATTTATATGCTTTAAAGCTCAATTGGGTACCAAATGATTTGTGTATAAAATCAATCCTTTCACAAAGCACATCTAAATAGTTCCAGCCTATTACTTCGTTTTGCTATTAAATTTCATTTTAATCAAATTAATCTAACATTGAAATAATACAAGGATATTCAAAATGATTATTTTTGTTGTTATTTTTTTATGCAGCTCTAGAATTAGATGCGAAGGATTTTTTGCTTTCATTGTATTGTACTGAATTTTTAAAAACCGAGTTTACGTAAATATGGTAAATTCCAATACAAGGCCAATTTTTTAAGATTTGATTTCCACCATTTGGTCATGAATAATCTTGTGTTTATTTTCTCTTTATTATATGGTATTTTTATGATCTAAATTTATATGCTTTAAAGCCCAATTGGGTACCAAATGATTTGTGTATAAAATCAATCCTTTCACAAAGCACATCTAAATAGTTCCAGCCTATTACTTCGTTTTGCTATTAAATTTCATTTTAATCAAATTAATCTAACATTGAAAAAATACAAGAATGTTCAAAATGATTATTTTCGTTGTTATATTTTTTATGCAGCTCTAGACTTAGATGCGAAGGATTTTTTGTTATCATTGCACTATACTGCATTTTTAAAAACCGAGTTTACGTAAATATGGTAAATTCCACTCCAAGGCCAATTTTTTAAAATTTGATTTACACCATTTGGTCATGAACAGTTGCAATAAGCTTGTGTTTCGTTTCTCTTTATTATATGGTATTTTTATGAACTAAATTTATATGCTTTTAAGTCCAATAGGGTACCAAATGATTTGTGTATAAAATCAATCCTTTCACAAAGCACACCTAAATAGTTCCAGCCTATTACTGCGTTTTGCTATTAATTTTGTTTTAAACAAATGAAACTAATATTGAAAATAAACGAGAATGTTCAGAATGATTATTTTCGTTGTTATTTTTTTTATGCAGCTCTAGAATTAGATGCGAAGGATTTTTTGTTTTCATTGTACTCTACTGCATTTTTAAAAACCGAGTTTACGTAAATATGGTAAATTCCACTCCAAGGCCAATTTTTTAAAATTTGATTTACACCATTTGGTCACGAACAGTTGCAATAAGCTTGTGTTTCGTTTCTCTTTATTATATGGTATTTTTATGAACTAAATTTATATGCTTTTAAGTCCAATGGGGTACCAAATGATTTGTGTATAAAATCAATCCTTTCACAAAGCACACCTAAATAGTTCCAGCCTATACTTCGTTTTGCTATTAACTTTGTTTTATACAAATAAAACTAATATTGAAAAAATACAAGAATGTTCAAAATGATTAGTTTAGTTGTTATGTTTTTTATGCAGGTCTAGAAATAGATGCAAAGGATTTTTTGTTTTCTTTGTATTATATTGCATTTTTAAAACCGAGTTTACGTAAATATGGTAAATTCCACTCCAAGGCCAATTTTTTAAAATTTGATTTTCACCATTTGGTCATGAACAGGTGCAATAATCTTGTGTTTCGTTTCCCTTCATTATATGGCATTTTTATGAACTAAATTTATATGCTTTAAAGTCCAATTGGGTCCCAAATGATTTGTGTATAAAATTAATCCTTTCACAAAGCACACATAAATAGTTGCAGCCTATTACTTCGTTTTGCTATTAACTTTGTTTTAAACTAATAAAACTAATATTGAAAAAATACAAGAATGTTCAAAATGATTAGTTTAGTTGTTATGTTTTTTATGCAGGTCTAGAAATAGATGCAAAGGATTTTTTGTTTTCATTGTATTATACTGCATTTTTAAAAACCGAGTTTACGTAAATATGGTAAATTCCAATACAAGGCCAATTTTTCAAAATTTGATTTCCACCATTTGGTCTTGAACAGCTGCAATAATCTTGTGTTTCGTTTCCCTTCATTATATGGCATTTTTATGAACTAAATTTATATGCTTTAAAGTCCAATGGGATACCAAATGATTTGTGTATAAAATCAATCCTTTCACAAAGCACACCTAAATAGTTCCAGCCTCTACTTCGTTTTGCTATTAACTTTGTTTTAAACTAATAAAACTAATATTGAAAAAATACAAGAATGTTCAAAATGATTAGTTTAGTTGTTATGTTTTTTATGCAGGTCTAGAAATAGATGCAAAGGATTTTTTGTTTTCATTGTATTATACTGCATTTTTAAAAACCGAGTTTACGTAAATATGGTAAATTCCAAAACAAGGCCAATTTTTCAAAATTTGATTTCCACCATTTGGTCTTGAACAGCTGCAATAATCTTGTGTTTCGTTTCCCTTCATTATATGGCATTTTTATGAACTAAATTTATATGCTTTAAAGTCCAATGGGATACCAAATGATTTGTGGATAAAATCAATCCTTTCACTAAGCACACCTAAATAGTTCCAGCCTATTACTTCGTTTTGCTATTAATTTTGTTTTAAACAAATGAAACTAATATTGAAAATATACGAGAATGTTCAAAATGATTATTTTCGTAGTTATATTTTTTATGCAGCTCTAGAAATAGATGCGAAGGATTTTTTTGTTTTCATTGTATTGTACTGAATTTTCAAAAACCGAGTTTACGTAAATATGGTAAATTCCAATACAAGGCAAATTTTTTAAAATTTGATTTCCACCATGTGGTCATGAATAGTTGCAATAATCTTGTGTTTATTTTCTCTTTATTATATGGTATTTTTATGATCTAAATTTATATGCTTTAAAGCCCAATTGGGTACCAAATGATTTGTGTATAAAATCAATCCTTTCACAAAGCACATCTAAATAGTTCCAGCCTATTACTTCGTTTTGCTATTAAATTTCATTTTAATCAAATTAATCTAACATTGAAATAATACAAGGATATTCAAAATGATTATTTTTGTTGTTATTTTTTTATGCAGCTCTAGAATTAGATGCGAAGGATTTTTTGCTTTCATTGTATTGTACTGAATTTTTAAAAACCGAGTTTACGTAAATATGGTAAATTCCAATACAAGGCCAATTTTTTAAGATTTGATTTACACCATTTGGTCATGAATAATCTTGTGTTTATTTTCTCTTTATTATATGGTATTTTTATGATCTAAATTTATATGCTTTAAAGCCCAATTGGGTACCAAATGATTTGTGTATAAAATCAATCCTTTCACAAAGCACATCTAAATAGTTCCAGCCTATTACTTCGTTTTGCTATTAAATTTCATTTTAATCAAATTAATCTAACATTGAAAAAATACAAGAATGTTCAAAATGATTATTTTCGTTGTTATATTTTTTATGCAGCTCTAGACTTAGATGCGAAGGATTTTTTGTTATCATTGCACTATACTGCATTTTTAAAAACCGAGTTTACGTAAATATGGTAAATTCCACTCCAAGGCCAATTTTTTAAAATTTGATTTACACCATTTGGTCATGAACAGTTGCAATAAGCTTGTGTTTCGTTTCTCTTTATTATATGGTATTTTTATGAACTAAATTTATATGCTTTTAAGTCCAATGGGGTACCAAATGATTTGTGTATAAAATCAATCCTTTCACAAAGCACACCAAAATAGTTCCAGCCTATTACTTCGTTTTGCTATTATTTTGTTTTAAACAAATAAAACTAATATTGAAAAAATACAAGAATGTTCAAAAAGATTAGTTTAGTTGATATGTTTTTTATGCAGGTCTAGAAATAGATGCAAAGGATTTTTTGTTTTCTTTGTATCATATTGCATTTTTAAAACCGAGTTTACGTAAATATGGTAAATTCCACTCCAAGGCCAATTTTTTAAAATTTGATTTCCACCATTTGGTCATGAACAGTTGCAATAAGCTACTTTTCGTTTCTCTTTATTATATGGTATTTTTATGAACTAAATTTGTATACTTTTAAGTCCAATGGGGTACCAAATGATTTGTGTATAAAATCAATCCTTTCACAAAGCACACCTAAATAGTTCCAGCCTATTACTTCGTTTTGCTATTAATTTTGTTTTAAACAAATAAAACTAATATTGAAAAAATACAAGAATGTTCAAAATGATTATTTCAGTTGTTATATTTTTAATGCAGCTCGAGAAATAGATGCGGAGGATTTTTTGTTTTCTTTGTATTATATTGCATTTTTAAAACCGGGTTTACGTAAATATGGTAAATTCCACTACAAGGCCAATTTTCTAAATTTTGATTTCCACCATTTGGTCAAGAACAGTTGCAATAATCTTGTGTTTTGTTTCTCTTTATTATATGGTATTTTTATGAACTAAATTTGTATGCTTTAAAGTCCAATAGGATACTAAGTCATTTGTGTATAAAAATCAATCCTTTCACAGAGCACACCTAAATAGTTCCAGCCTATTACTTCGTTTTGCTATTAATTTTGTTTTAAACAAATAAAACTAATATTGAAAAAATACAAGAATGTTCAAAATGATTAGTTTAGTTGTTATATTTTTTATGCAGGTCTAGAAATAGATGCAAAGGATTTTTTGTTTTCTTTGTATCATATTGCATTTTTAAAATCGAGTTTACGTAAATATGGTAAATTCCACTACAAGACCAATTTTTTAAAATTTGGCTTCCACCATTTGGTCATAAATAGTTGCAATAATCTTGTGTTTCGTTTCTCTTTATTATATCGTATTTTTATGAACTAAATTTATATGCTTTTAAGTCCAATGGGGTACCAAATGATTTGTGTATAAAATCAATCCTTTCACAAAGCACACCTAAATAGTTGCAGCCTATTACTTCGTTTTGCTATTAAATTTCATTTTTAATCAAATAAATCTAACAGTGAAATAATACAAGAATAATCAAAATGATAATTTTTGTTATTTTTTTATGCAGCTCCAGAAATAGATGCGAAGGATTTTTTGTTTTAATTGTATTATACTGCATTTTTAAAAACCGAGTTTACGTAAATATCGTAAATTCCAATACAAGGCCAATTTTTCACAATTTGATTTCCACCATTTGGTCATGAATAGTTGCAATAATCTTGTGTTTCGTTTCCCTTCATTATATGGAATTTTTATGAACTAAATTTATATGCTATAAAGTCCAATGGGGTACCAAGTGATTTGTGTATAAAATCAATCCTTTCACAAAGCACATCTAAATAGTTCCAGCCTATTACTTCGTTTTGCTATTAAATTTCATTTTAATCTAATTAAACTAACATTGAAAAAATACGAGGATATTCAAAATGATTATTTTTATTGTTATTTTTTTTATGCAGCTCTAGAAATAGATGCGAAGGATTTTTTGTTTTCTTTGTATTATATTGCATTTTTAAAACCGAGTTTACGTAAATATGGTAAATTCCACTACAAGGCAAATTTTTTAAAATTTGATTTTCACCATTTGGTCATGACCAGTTGCAATAAGCTTGTGTTTCGTTTCTTTTTATTATATGGTATTTTTATGAACTAAATTTGTATGCTTTAAAGTCCAATGGGGTACTAAGTCATTTGTGTATAAAATCAATCCTTTCACAAAGCGCACCTAAATAGTTCCAGCCTATTACTTTGTTTTGCTATAAAATTTCATTTTAATCAAATGAAACTAACATTGAAATAATACAAGAATAATCAAAATGATTATTTTTGTTATTTTTTTATGCAGCTCCAGAAATAGATGCGAAGGATTTTTTGCTTTCATTGTATTGTACTGAATTTTTAAAAACCGAGTTTACGTAAATATGGTAAATTCCAATACAAGGCCAATTTTTTAAGATTTGATTTCCACCATTTGGTCATGAATAATCTTGTGTTTATTTTCTCTTTATTATATGGTATTTTTATGATCTAAATTTATATGCTTTAAAGCCCAATTGGGTACCAAATGATTTGTGTATAAAATCAATCCTTTCACAAAGCACACCTAAATAGTTGCAGCCTATTACTTCGTTTTGCTATTAAATTTCATTTTTAATCAAATGAATCTAACAGTGAAATAATACAAGAATAATCAAAATGATAATTTTTGTTATTTTTTTATGCAGCTCCAGAAATAGATGCGAAGGATTTTTTGTTTTAATTGTATTATACTGCATTTTTAAAAACCGAGTTTACGTAAATATCGTAAATTCCAATACAAGGCCAATTTTTCACAATTTGATTTCCACCATTTGGTCATGAATAGTTGCAATAATCTTGTGTTTCGTTTCCCTTCATTATATGGAATTTTTATGAACTAAATTTATATGCTATAAAGTCCAATGGGGTACCAAGTGATTTGTGTATAAAATCAATCCTTTCACAAAGCACATCTAAATAGTTCCAGCCTATTACTTCGTTTTGCTATTAAATTTCATTTTAATCTAATTAAACTAACATTGAAAAAATACGAGGATATTCAAAATGATTATTTTTATTGTTATTTTTTTTATGCAGCTCTAGAAATAGATGCGAAGGATTTTTTGTTTTCTTTGTATTATATTGCATTTTTAAAACCGAGTTTACGTAAATATGGTAAATTCCACTACAAGGCAAATTTTTTAAAATTTGATTTTCACCATTTGGTCATGACCAGTTGCAATAAGCTTGTGTTTCGTTTCTTTTTATTATATGGTATTTTTATGAACTAAATTTGTATGCTTTAAAGTCCAATGGGGTACCAAGTGATTTGTGTATAAAATCAATCCTTTCACAAAGCACATCTAAATAGTTCCAGCCTATTACTTCGTTTTGCTATTAAATTTCATTTTAATCTAATTAAACTAACATTGAAAAAATACGAGGATATTCAAAATGATTATTTTTGTTATTTTTTTATGCAGCTCCAGAAATAGATGCGAAGGATTTTTTGTTTTCATTGTATTGTACTGAATTTTCAAAAACCGAGTTTACGTAAATATGGTAAATTCTACTACAAGGCCAATTTTTTAAAATTTGATTTCCACCATTTGGTCATGAACAGTTGCAATAAGCTGCTGTTGCGTTTCTGTTTAATATATGGTATTTTTATGAACTAAATTTGTATGCTTTAAAGTCCAATAGGGTACTAAGTCATTTGTGTATAAAATCAATCCTATCACAAAGCACGCCTAAACAGTTCCAGCCTATTACTTCGTTTTGCTATTAATTTTGTTTTAAACAAATAAAACTAATATTGACAAAATACAAGAATGTTCAAAATGATTATTTAAGTTGTAATATTTTTTATGCTGCTCTAGAAATAGATGCAAAGGATTTTTTGTTTTCTTTGTATAACATTGCATTTTTAAAACCGAGTTTACGTAAATATGGTAAATTCCACTCCAAGGCCAATTTTTTTAAATTTGATTTCCACCATTTTGTCATGACCAGTTGCAATAAGCTTGTGTTTCGTTTCTTTTTATTATATGGTATTTTTATGAACTAAATTTATATGTTTTAAAGTCCAATGGGGTACCAAGTGATTTGTGTATAAAATCAATCCTTTCACAAAGCACACCTAAATAGTTGCAGCCTATTACTTCGTTTTGCTATTATATTATCATTTTAATCAAATGAAACTAACATTGAAATAATACAAGAATAATCAAAATGATAATTTTTGTTATTTTTTTATGCAGCTCAAGAAATAGAAGCGAAGCATTTTTTGTTTTCATTGTATTGTTCTGAATTTTCAAAAACCGAGTTTACGTAAATATGGTAAATTCTACTACAAGGCTAATTTTTTAAAATTTGATTTCCACCATTTGGTCATGAACAGTTGCAATAAGCTGCTGTTTCGTTTCTATTTAATATATGGTATTTTTATGAACTAAATTTGTATGCTTTAAAGTCCAATAAGGTACTAAGTCATTTGTGTATAAAATCAATCCTTTCACAAAGCGCACCTAAATAGTTGCAGCCTATTACTTCGTTTTGCTATTAAATTTCATTTTAATCAAATGAAACTAACATTGAAATAATACAAGAATAATCAAAATGATTATTTTTGTTGTTAATTTTTTTTATATAGCTCCAGAAATAGATGCAAAGGATTTTTTTGTTTTCTTTGTATTATTTCATTTTTAAAACCGAGTTTACGTAAATATGGTAAATTCCACTCCAAGACCAATTTTTTAAAATTTTATTTCCACCATTTGGTCATGAACAGTTGCAATAAGCTGCTGTTTCGTTTCTATTTATTATATGGTATTTTTATGAACTAAATTTGTATGCTTTAAAGTCCAATGAGGTACCAAATGATATGTATATGAAATCAATCCTTTCACAAAGCGCACCTAAATAGTTGCAGCCTATTACTTCGTTTTACTATTGAATTTCATTTTAATCAAGTGAAACTAACATTGAAATAATACAAGAATAATCAAAATTATAATTTTTGTTATTTTTTTATACAGCTCCAGAAATAGATGCGAAGAATTTTTTGTTTTCATTGTATTGTACTGAATTTTCAAAAACCGAGTTTACGTAAATATGGTAAATTCTACTACAAGGCCAATTTTTTAAAATTTGATTTCCACCATTTGGTCATGAACAGTTGCAATAATCTTGTGTTTCGTTTCTCTTTATTATATGGTATTTTTATGAACTAAATTTTTATGCTTTAAAGTCCAATGGGGTACCAAATGATTTGTGTATAAAATCAATCCTTTCACAAAACACACCTAAATAGTTCCAGCCTATTACTTCGTTTTGCTATTAATTTTGTTTTGAACAAATGAAACTAATGTTGAAAAAATACAAGAATGTTCAAAATGATTATTTTAGTTGTTATATTTTTTATGCAGCTCTAGAAATAGATGCAAAAGATTTTGTGTTTTCTTTGTATTATATTGCATTTTTAAAACCGAGTTTACGTAAATATGGTAAATTCCACTCCAAGGCCAATTTTTTAAAATTTGATTTCCACCATTTGGTCATGAACAGTTGCAATAAGCTTGTGTTTCGTTTCTCTTTATTATATGGTATTTTTATGAACTAAATTTATATTCTTTTATGTCCAATGGGGTACGAAATGATTTGTGTATAAAATCGATCCTATCACAAAGCACACCTAAATAGTTCCAGCCTATTACTTCGTTTTGCTATTAATTTTGTTTTAAACAAATAAAAGTAATATTGAAAAAATACAAGAATGGTTAAAATGATTATTTTAGTTGTTATATTTTTAATGCAGCTCTAGAAATAGATGCAAAGGATTTTTTGTTTTCTTTGTATTATATTGCATTTTTAAAACCGAGTTTACGTAAATATGGTAAATTCCAATACAAGGCCAATTTTGTTAAAATTTGATTTCCACCATTTGGTCATGAACAGTTGCAATAAGCTTCTGTTTCGTTTCTATTTATTATATGGTATTTAAATGAACTAAATTTAATGCTTTTATGTCCAATGGGGTACCAAATGATTTGTGTATAAAATCAATCCTATCACAAAGCACACCTAAATAGTTCCAGCCTATTACTTCGTTTTGCTATTAATTTTGTTTTAAACAAATAAAACTAATATTGAAAAAAAAAAGAATGTTCAAAATGATTATTTTCGTTGTTATATTTTTTATGCACTCTAGAAATAGATGCAAAGGATTTTTTGTTTTCTTTGTATTATATTGCATTTTTAAAACCGAGTTTACGTAAATATGGTAAATTCCAATACAAGGCCAATATTTCAAAATTTGATTTCCACCATTTGGTCATGAACAGCTGCAATAATCTTGTGTTTCGTTTCCCTTCATTATATGGCATTTTTATGATCTAAATTTATATGCTTTAAAGTCCAATGGGATACCAAATGATTTGTGGATAAAATCAATCCTTTCACTAAGCACACCTAAATAGTTCCAGCCTATTACTTCGTTTTGCTATTAATTTTGTTTTAAACAAATGAAACTAATATTGAAAATATACGAGAATGTTCAAAGTGATTATTTTCGTAGTTATATTTTTTATGCAGCTCTAGAAATAGATGCGAAGGATTTTTTTGTTTTCATTGTATTGTACTGAATTTTCAAAAACCGAGTTTACGTAAATATGGTAAATTCCAATACAAGGCAAATTTTTTAAAATTTGATTTCCACCATGTGGTCATGAATAGTTGCAATAATCTTGTGTTTATTTTCTCTTTATTATATGGTATTTTTATGAACTAAATTTATATGCTTTTAAGTCCAATGGGGTACCAAATGATTTGTGTATAAAATCAATCCTTTCACAAAGCACACCTAAATAGTTCCAGCCTATTACTGCGTTTTGCTATTAATTTTGTTTTAAACAAATGAAACTAATATTGAAAATAAACGAGAATGTTCAAAATGATTATTTTCGTTGTTTTTTTTTTTTATGCAGCTCTAGAATTAGATGCGAAGGATTTTTTGTTTTCATTGTACTCTACTGCATTTTTAAAAACCGAGTTTACGTAAATATGGTAAATTCCAATACAAGGCTAATTTTTTAAAATTTGATTTCCACCATTTGGCCATGAATAGTTGAAATAAGCTTGTGTATTGTTTCTCTTTATTATATGGTATTTTTATGATCTAAATTTATATGCTTTAAAGCCCAATTGGGTACCAAATGATTTGTGTATAAAATCAATCCTTTCACAAAGCACACATAAATAGTTGCAGCCTATTACTTCGTTTTGCTATTAAATTTCATTTTTAATCAAATAAAACTAACATTGAAATAATACAAGAATAATCAAAATGATTATTTTTGTTGTTATTTTTTTTATGCAGCTCTAGAATTAGATGCGAAGGATTTTTTGTTTTCATTGTACTATACTGCATTTTTAAAAACCGAGTTTACGTAAATATGGTAAATTCCACTCCAAGGCCAATTTTTTAAAATTTGATTTTCACCATTTGGTCATGAACAGCTGCAATAATCTTGTGTTTCGTTTCCCTTCATTATATGGCATTTTTATGAACTAAATTTATATGCTTTAAAGTCCAATGGGATACCAAATGATTTGTGTATAAAATCAATCCTTTCACAAAGCACACCAAAATAGTTCCAGCCTATTACTTCGTTTTGCTATTATTTTGTTTTAAACTAATAAAACTAATATTGAAAAAATACAAGAATGTTCAAAATGATTATTTTAGTTGTTATGTTTTTTATGCAGGTCTAGAAATAGATGCAAAGGATTTTTTGTTTTTTTTGTATTATACTGCATTTTTAAAAACCGAGTTTACGTAAATATGGTAAATTCCAATACAAGGCCAATTTTTCAAAATTTGATTTTCACCATTTGGTCATGAACAGCTGCAATAATCTTGTGTTTCGTTTCCCGTCATTATATGGCATTTTTATGATCTAAATTTATATGCTTTAAAGTCCAATGGGGTTCCAAGTGATTTGTGTATAAAATCAATCCTTTCACAAAGCACATCTTAATAGTTCCAGCCTATTACTTTGTTTTGCTATTAAATTTCATTTTAATCAAATAAAACTAATATTGAAAAAATACAAGAATGTTCAAAATGATTAGTTTAGTTGTTATGTTTTTTATGCAGGTCTAGAAATAGATGCAAAGGATTTTTTGTTTTCTTTGTATTATATTGCATTTTTAAAACCGAGTTTACGTAAATATGGTAAATTCCAATACAAGGCTAATTTTTTAAAATTTGATTTCCACCATTTGGCCATGAATAGTTGAAATAAGCTTGTGTATTGTTTCTCTTTATTATATGGTATTTTTATGATCTAAATTTATATGCTTTAAAGCCCAATTGGGTACCAAATGATTTGTGTATAAAATCAATCCTTTCACAAAGCACACATAAATAGTTGCAGCCTATTACTTCGTTTTGCTATTAAATTTCATTTTTAATCAAATAAAACTAACATTGAAATAATACAAGAATAATCAAAATGATTATTTTTGTTGTTATTTTTTTTATGCAGCTCTAGAATTAGATGCGAAGGATTTTTTGTTTTCATTGTACTATACTGCATTTTTAAAAACCGAGTTTACGTAAATATGGTAAATTCCACTCCAAGGCCAATTTTTTAAAATTTGATTTACACCATTTGGTCATGAACAGTTGCAATAAGCTTGTGTTTCGTTTCTCTTTATTATATGGTATTTTTATGAACTAAATTTATATGCTTTTAAGTCCAATGGGGTACCAAATGATTTGTGTATAAAATCAATCCTTTCACAAAGCACACCAAAATAGTTCCAGCCTATTACTTCGTTTTGCTATTATTTTGTTTTAAACAAATGAAACTAATATTGAAAATAAACGAGAATGTTCAAAACGATTATTTTCGTTGTTATTTTTTTTATGCAGCTCTAGAATAAGTTGCGAAGGATTTTTTGTTTTCTTTGTATTATATTGCATTTTTAAAACCGAGTTTACGTAAATATGGTAAATTCCACTCCAAGGCCAATTTTTTAAAATTTGATTTCCACCATTTGGTCATGAACAGTTGCAATAAGCTACTTTTCGTTTCTCTTTATTATATGGTATTTTTATGAACTAAATTTATATGCTATAAAGTCCAATGGGGTACCAAGTGATTTGTGTATAAAATCAATCCTTTCACAAAGCACACCTAAATAGTTCCAGCCTATTACTTCGTTTTGCTATTAATTTTGTTTTAAACAAATAAAACTAATATTGAAAAAATACAAGAATGTTCAAAATGATTATTTCAGTTGTTATATTTTTAATGCAGCTCGAGAAATAGATGCGGAGGATTTTTTGTTTTCTTTGTATTATATTGCATTTTTAAAACCGAGTTTACGTAAATATGGTAAATTCCACTACAAGGCCAATTTTTTAAATTTTGATTTCCACCATTTGGTCAAGAACAGTTGCAATAATCTTGTGTTTTGTTTCTCTTTATTATATGGTATTTTTATGAACTAAATTTATATGCTTTAAAGTCCAATAGGATACTAAGTCATTTGTGTATAAAAATCAATCCTTTCACAGAGCACACCTAAATAGTTCCAGCCTATTACTTCGTTTTGCTATTAATTTTGTTTTAAACAAATAAAACTAATATTGAAAAAATACAAGAATGTTCAAAATGATTAGTTTAGTTGTTATATTTTTTATGCAGGTCTAGAAATAGATGCAAAGGATTTTTTGTTTTCTTTGTATCATATTGCATTTTTAAAATCGAGTTTACGTAAATATGGTAAATTCCACTACAAGACCAATTTTTTAAAATTTGGCTTCCACCATTTGGTCATAAATAGTTGCAATAATCTTGTGTTTCGTTTCTCTTTATTATATCGTATTTTTATGAACTAAATTTATATGCTTTTAAGTCCAATTTAGTACCAAATGATTTGTGTATAAAATCAATCCTTTCACAAAGCACACCTAAATAGTTGCAGCCTATTACTTCGTTTTGCTATTAAATTTCATTTTTAATCAAATGAATCTAACAGTGAAATAATACAAGAATAATCAAAATGATAATTTTTGTTATTTTTTTATGCAGGTCTAGAAATAGATGCAAAGGATTTTTTGTTTTCTTTGTATCATATTGCATTTTTAAAATCGAGTTTACGTAAATATCGTAAATTCCAATACAAGGCCAATTTTTCAAAATTTGATTTCCACCATTTGGTCATGAATAGTTGCAATAATCTTGTGTTTCGTTTCCCTTCATTATATGGAATTTTTATGAACTAAATTTATATGCTATAAAGTCCAATGGGGTACCAAGTGATTTGTGTATAAAATCAATCCTTTCACAAAGCACATCTAAATAGTTCCAGCCTATTACTTCGTTTTGCTATTAAATTTCATTTTAATCTAATTAAACTAACATTGAAAAAATACAAGGATATTCAAAATGATTATTTTTATTGTTATTTTTTTTATGCAGCTCTAGAAATAGATGCGAAGGATTTTTTGTTTTCTTTGTATTATATTGCATTTTTAAAACCGAGTTTACGTAAATATGGTAAATTCCACTACAAGGCAAATTTTTTAAAATTTGATTTTCACCATTTGGTCATGACCAGTTGCAATAAGCTTGTGTTTCGTTTCTTTTTATTATATGGTATTTTTATGAACTAAATTTGTATGCTTTAAAGTCCAATGGGGTACTAAGTCATTTGTGTATAAAATCAATCCTTTCACAAAGCGCACCTAAATAGTTCCAGCCTATTACTTTGTTTTGCTATAAAATTTCATTTTAATCAAATGAAACTAACATTGAAATAATACAAGAATAATCAAAATGATTATTTTTGTTATTTTTTTATGCAGCTCCAGAAATAGATGCGAAGGATTTTTAGTTTTCATTGTATTGTACTGAATTTTCAAAAACCGAGTTTACGTAAATATGGTAAATTCTACTACAAGGCCAATTTTTTAAAATTTGATTTCCACCATTTGGTCATGAACAGTTGCAATAAGCTGCTGTTTCGTTTCTGTTTAATATATGGTATTTTTATTAACTAAATTTGTATGCTTTAAAGTCCAATAGGGAACTAAGTCATTTGTGTATAAAAATCAATCCTTTCACAGAGCACACCTAAATAGTTCCAGCCTATTACTTCGTTTTGCTATTAATTTTGTTTTAAACAAATAAAACTAATATTGAAAAAATACAAGAATGTTCAAAATGATTAGTTTAGTTGTTATATTTTTTATGCAGGTCTAGAAATAGATGCAAAGGATTTTTTGTTTTCTTTGTATCATATTGCATTTTTAAAATCGAGTTTACGTAAATATGGTAAATTCCACTACAAGACCAATTTTTTAAAATTTGGCTTCCACCATTTGGTCATAAATAGTTGCAATAATCTTGTGTTTCGTTTCTCTTTATTATATCGTATTTTTATGAACTAAATTTATATGCTTTTAAGTCCAATGGGGTACCAAATGATTTGTGTATAAAATCAATCCTTTCACAAAGCACACCTAAATAGTTGCAGCCTATTACTTCGTTTTGCTATTAAATTTCATTTTTAATCAAATGAATCTAACAGTGAAATAATACAAGAATAATCAAAATGATAATTTTTGTTATTTTTTTATGCAGGTCTAGAAATAGATGCAAAGGATTTTTTGTTTTCTTTGTATCATATTGCATTTTTAAAATCGAGTTTACGTAAATATCGTAAATTCCAATACAAGGCCAATTTTTCAAAATTTGATTTCCACCATTTGGTCATGAATAGTTGCAATAATCTTGTGTTTCGTTTCCCTTCATTATATGGAATTTTTATGAACTAAATTTATATGCTATAAAGTCCAATGGGGTACCAAGTGATTTGTGTATAAAATCAATCCTTTCACAAAGCACATCTAAATAGTTCCAGCCTATTACTTCGTTTTGCTATTAAATTTCATTTTAATCTAATTAAACTAACATTGAAAAAATACAAGGATATTCAAAATGATTATTTTTATTGTTATTTTTTTTATGCAGCTCTAGAAATAGATGCGAAGGATTTTTTGTTTTCTTTGTATTATATTGCATTTTTAAAACCGAGTTTACGTAAATATGGTAAATTCCACTACAAGGCAAATTTTTTAAAATTTGATTTTCACCATTTGGTCATGACCAGTTGCAATAAGCTTGTGTTTCGTTTCTTTTTATTATATGGTATTTTTATGAACTAAATTTGTATGCTTTAAAGTCCAATGGGGTACTAAGTCATTTGTGTATAAAATCAATCCTTTCACAAAGCGCACCTAAATAGTTCCAGCCTATTACTTTGTTTTGCTATTAAATTTCATTTTAATCAAATGAAACTAACATTGATATAATACAAGAATAATCAAAATGATTGTTTTTGTTGTTATTTTTTTTATGTAGCTCTAGAAATAGATGCAAAGGATTTTTTGTTTTCTTTGTATTATATTGCATTTTTAAAACCGAGTTTACGTAAATATGGTAAATTCAACTACAAGGCCAATTTTTTAAAATTTTATTTCCACCATTTGGTCATGAACAGTTGCAATAAGCTGCTGTTTCGTTTCTATTTATTATATGGTATTTAAATGAACTAAATGTATATGCTTTTATGTCCAATGGGGTACGAAATGATTTGTGTATAAAATCAATCCTATCACAAAGCACGCCTAAACAGTTCCAGCCTATTACTTCGTTTTGCTATTAACTTTGTTTTAAACAAATAAAACTAATATTGACAAAATACAAGAATGTTCAAAATGATTAGTTTAGTTGTTATATTTTTTATGCAGGTCTAGAAATAGATGCAAAGGATTTTTTGTTTTCTTTGTATCATATTGCATTTTTAAAATCGAGTTTACGTAAATATGGTAAATTCCAATACAAGGCCAATTTTTTAAAATTTGATTTCCACCATTTTGTCATGACCAGTTGCAATAAGCTTGTGTTTTGTTTCTCTTTATTATATGGTATTTTTATGAACTAAATTTATATGCTTTAAAGTCCAATGGGGTACCAAGTGATTTGTGTATAAAATCAATCCTTTCACAAAGCACATCTAAATAGTTCCAGCCTATTACTTCGTTTTGCTATTAAATTTCATTTTAATCTAATTAAACTAACATTGAAAAAATACAAGGATATTCAAAATGATTATTTTTATTGTTATTTTTTTTATGCAGCTCTAGAAATAGATGCGAAGGATTTTTTGTTTTCTTTGTATTATATTGCATTTTTAAAACCGAGTTTACGTAAATATGGTAAATTCCACTACAAGGCAAATTTTTTAAAATTTGATTTTCACCATTTGGTCATGACCAGTTGCAATCAGCTTGTGTTTCGTTTCTTTTTATTATATGGTATTTTTATGAACTAAATTTGTATGCTTTAAAGTCCAATGGGGTACTAAGTCATTTGTGTAAAAATCAATCCTTTCACAAAGCGCACCTAAATAGTTCCAGCCTATTACTTAGTTTTGCTATTAAATTTCATTTTAATCAAATGAAACTAACATTGATATAATACAAGAATAATCAAAATGATTGTTTTTGTTGTTATTTTTTTTATGTAGCTCGAGAAATAGATGCGGAGGATTTTTTGTTTTCTTTGTATTATATTGCATTTTTAAAACCGAGTGTACGTAAATATGGTAAATTCCACTACAAGGCCAATTTTTTAAATTTTGATTTCCACCATTTGGTCAAGAACAGTTGCAATAATCTTGTGTTTTGTTTCTCTTTATTATATGGTATTTTTATGAACTAAATTTATATGCTTTAAAGTCCAATAGGATACTAAGTCATTTGTGTATAAAAATCAATCCTTTCACAGAGCACACCTAAATAGTTCCAGCCTATTACTTCGTTTTGCTATTAATTTTGTTTTAAACAAATAAAACTAATATTGAAAAAATACAAGAATGTTCAAAATGATTAGTTTAGTTGTTATATTTTTTATGCAGGTCTAGAAATAGATGCAAAGGATTTTTTGTTTTCTTTGTATCATATTGCATTTTTAAAATCGAGTTTACGTAAATATGGTAAATTCCACTACAAGACCAATTTTTTAAAATTTGGCTTCCACCATTTGGTCATAAATAGTTGCAATAATCTTGTGTTTCGTTTCTCTTTATTATATCGTATTTTTATGAACTAAATTTATATGCTTTTAAGTCCAATGGGGTACCAAATGATTTGTGTATAAAATCAATCCTTTCACAAAGCACACCTAAATAGTTGCAGCCTATTACTTCGTTTTGCTATTAAATTTCATTTTTAATCAAATGAATCTAACAGTGAAATAATACAAGAATAATCAAAATGATAATTTTTGTTATTTTTTTATGCAGCTCCAGAAATAGATGCGAAGGATTTTTTGTTTTAATTGTATTATACTGCATTTTTAAAATCGAGTTTACGTAAATATCGTAAATTCCAATACAAGGCCAATTTTTCAAAATTTGATTTCCACCATTTGGTCATGAATAGTTGCAATAATCTTGTGTTTCGTTTCCCTTCATTATATGCAATTTTTATGAACTAAATTTATATGCTATAAAGTCCAATGGGGTACCAAATGATTTGTGTATAAAATCAATCCTTTCACAGAGCACACCTAAATAGTTCCAGCCTATTACTTCGTTTTGCTATTAATTTTGTTTTAAACAAATAAAACTAATATTGAAAAAATACAAGAATGTTCAAAATGATTAGTTTAGTTGTTATATTTTTTATGCAGGTCTAGAAATAGATGCAAAGGATTTTTTGTTTTCTTTGTATCATATTGCATTTTTAAAATCGAGTTTACGTAAATATCGTAAATTCCAATACAAGGCCAATTTTTCAAAATTTGATTTCCACCATTTGGTCATGAATAGTTGCAATAATCTTGTGTTTCGTTTCCCTTCATTATATGGAATTTTTATGAACTAAATTTATATGCTATAAAGTCCAATGGGGTACCAAGTGATTTGTGTATAAAATCAATCCTTTCACAAAGCACATCTAAATAGTTCCAGCCTATTACTTCGTTTTGCTATTAAATTTCATTTTAATCTAATTAAACTAACATTGAAAAAATACAAGGATATTCAAAATGATTATTTTTATTGTTATTTTTTTTATGCAGCTCTAGAAATAGATGCGAAGGATTTTTTGTTTTCTTTGTATTATATTGCATTTTTAAAACCGAGTTTACGTAAATATGGTAAATTCCACTACAAGGCAAATTTTTTAAAATTTGATTTTCACCATTTGGTCATGACCAGTTGCAATAAGCTTGTGTTTCGTTTCTTTTTATTATATGGTATTTTTATGAACTAAATTTGTATGCTTTAAAGTCCAATGGGGTACTAAGTCATTTGTGTATAAAATCAATCCTTTCACAAAGCGCACCTAAATAGTTCCAGCCTATTACTTTGTTTTGCTATAAAATTTCATTTTAATCAAATGAAACTAACATTGAAATAATACAAGAATAATCAAAATGATTATTTTTGTTATTTTTTTATGCAGCTCCAGAAATAGATGCGAAGGATTTTTAGTTTTCATTGTATTGTACTGAATTTTCAAAAACCGAGTTTACGTAAATATGGTAAATTCTACTACAAGGCCAATTTTTTAAAATTTGATTTCCACCATTTGGTCATGAACAGTTGCAATAAGCTGCTGTTTCGTTTCTGTTTAATATATGGTATTTTTATTAACTAAATTTGTATGCTTTAAAGTCCAATAGGGAACTAAGTCATTTGTGTAAAAATCAATCCTTTCACAAAGCGCACCTAAATAGTTCCAGCCTATTACTTAGTTTTGCTATTAAATTTCATTTTAATCAAATGAAACTAACATTGATATAATACAAGAATAATCAAAATGATTGTTTTTGTTGTTATTTTTTTTATGTAGCTCTAGAAATAGATGCAAAGGATTTTTTGTTTTCTTTGTATTATATTGCATTTTTAAAACCGAGTTTACGTAAATATGGTAAATTCAACTACAAGGCCAATTTTTTAAAATTTTATTTGCACCATTTGGTCATGAACAGTTGCAATAAGCTGCTGTTTCGTTTCTATTTATTATATGGTATTTAAATGAACTAAATGTATATGCTTTTATGTCCAATGGGGTACGAAATGATTTGTGTATAAAAATCAATCCTATCACAAAGCACGCCTAAACAGTTCCAGCCTATTACTTCGTTTTGCTATTAACTTTGTTTTAAACAAATAAAACTAATATTGACAAAATACAAGAATGTTCAAAATGATTATTTTAGTTGTAATATTTTTTATGCTGCTCTAGAAATAGATGCAAAGGATTTTTTGTTTTCTTTGTATTATATTGCATTTTTAAAACCGAGTTTACGTAAATATGGTAAATTCCACTCCAAGGCCAATTTTTTAAAATTTGATTTCCACCATTTTGTCATGACCAGTTGCAATAAGCTTGTGTTTCGTTTCTTTTTATTATATGGTATTTTTATGAACTAAATTTATATGTTTTAAAGTCCAATGGGGTACCAATGATTTGTGTATAAAATCAATCCTTTCACAATGCACACCTAAATAGTTGCAGCCTATTACTTCGTTTTGCTATTATATTATCATTTTAATCAAATGAAACTAACATTGAAATAATACAAGAATAATCAAAATGATAATTTTTGTTATTTTTTTATGCAGCTCAAGAAATAGAAGCGAAGCATTTTTTGTTTTCATTGTATTGTTCTGAATTTTCAAAAACCGAGTTTACGTAAATATGGTAAATTCTACTACAAGGCTAATTTTTTAAAATTTGATTTCCACCATTTGGTCATGAACAGTTGCAATAAGCTGCTGTTTCGTTTCTATTTAATATATGGTATTTTTATGAACTAAATTTGTATGCTTTAAAGTCCAATAAGGTACTAAGTCAATTGTGTATAAAATCAATCCTTTCACAAAGCGCACCTAAATAGTTGCAGCCTATTACTTCGTTTTGCTATTAAATTTCATTTTAATCAAATGAAACTAACATTGAAATATTACAAGAATAATCAAAATGATTATTTTTGTTGTTAATTTTTTTTATATAGCTCCAGAAATAGATGCAAAGGATTTTTTTGTTTTCTTTGTATTATTTCATTTTTAAAACCGAGTTTACGTAAATATGGTAAATTCCACTCCAAGACCAATTTTTTAAAATTTGATTTCCACCATATGGTCATGAACAGTTGCAATAATCTTGTGTTTCGTTTCTCTTTATTATATGGTATTTTTATGAACTAAATTTGTATGCTTTAAAGTCCAATGAGGTACCAAATGATCTGTATATGAAATCAATCCTTTCGCAAAGCACACCTAAATAGTTCCAGCCTATTATTTCGTTTTACTATTGAATTTCATTTTAATCAAGTGAAACTAACATTGAAATAATACAAGAATAATCAAAATTATAATTTTTGTTATTTTTTTATACAGCTCCAGAAATAGATGCGAAGAATTTTTTGTTTTCATTGTATTGTACTGAATTTTCAAAAACCGAGTTTACGTAAATATGGTAAATTCTACTACAAGGCCAATTTTTTAAAATTTTATTTCCACCATTTGGTCATGAACAGTTGCAATAATCTTGTGTTTCGTTTCTCTTTATTATATGGTATTTTTATGAACTAAATTTTTATGCTTTAAAGTCCAATGGGGTACCAAATGATTTGTGTATAAAATCAATCCTTTCACAAAGCACACCTAAATAGTTGCAGCCTATTACTTCGTTTTGCTATTAATTTTGTTTTGAACAAATGAAACTAATGTTGAAAAAATACAAGAATGTTCAAAATGATTATTTTAGTTGTTATATTTTTTATGCAGCTCTAGAAATAGATGCAAAGGATTTTTTGTTTTCTTTGTATTATATTGCATTTTTAAAACCGAGTTTACGTAAATATGGTAAATTCCAATACAAGGCCAATTTTGTTAAAATTTGATTTCCACCATTTGGTCATGAACAGTTGCAATAAGCTTCTGTTTCGTTTCTATTTATTATATGGTATTTAAATGAACTAAATTTAATGCTTTTATGTCCAATGGGGTACCAAATGATTTGTGTATAAAATCAATCCTATCACAAAGCACACCTAAATAGTTCCAGCCTATTACTTCGTTTTGCTATTAATTTTGTTTTAAACAAATAAAACTAATATTGAAAAAATACAAGAATGTTCAAAATGATTATTTTCGTTGTTATATTTTTTATGCACTCTAGAAATAGATGCAAAGGATTTTTTGTTTTCTTTGTATTATATTGCATTTTTAAAACCGAGTTTACGTAAATATGGTACATTCCAATACAAGGCCAATTTTGTTAAAATTTGATTTCCACCATTTGGTCATGAACAGTTGCAATAAGCTTCTGTTTCGTTTCTATTTATTATATGGTATTTAAATGAACTAAATTTAATGCTTTTATGTCCAATTGGGTACCAAATGATTTGTGTATAAAATCAATCCTTTCACAAAGCACATCGAAATAGTTCCACCCTATTACTTCGTTTTGCTATTAAATTTCATTTTATTCAAATTAATCTAACATTGAAAAAATACAAGGATATTCAAAATGATTATTTTTGTTGTTAATTTTTTTTTATGCAGCTCTAGAATTAGATGCGAAGGATTTTTTGTTATCATTGCACTATACTGCATTTTTAAAAACCGAGTTTACGTAAAAATTGTAAATTCCACTCCAAGGCCAATTTTTTAAAATTTGATTTACACCATTTGGTCATGAACAGTTGCAATAAGCTTGTGTTTCGTTTCTCTTTATTATATGGTATTTTTATGAACTAAATTTATATGCTTTTAAGTCCAATGGGGTACCAAATGATTTGTGTATAAAATCAATCCTTTCACAAAGCACACCTAAATAGTTCCAGCCTATTACTTCGTTTTGCTATTAACTTTGTTTTAAACAAATAAAACTAATATTGAAAAAATACAAGAATGTTCAAAAAGATTAGTTTAGTTGTTATATTTTTTATGCAGGTCTAGAAATAGATGCAAAGGATTTTTTGTTTTCTTTGTATTATATTGCATTTTTAAAACCGAGTTTACGTAAATATGGTAAATTCCACTCCAAGGCCAATTTTTTAAAATTTGATTTCCACCATTTGGTCATGAACAGTTGCAATAAGCTACTTTTCGTTTCTCTTTATTATATGGTATTTTTATGAACTAAATTTGTATACTTTTAAGTCCAATGGGGTACCAAATGATTTGTGTATAAAATCAATCCTTTCACAAAGCACACCTAAATAGTTCCAGCCTATTACTTCGTTTTGCTATTAATTTTGTTTTAAACAAATAAAACTAATATTGAAAAAATACAAGAATGTTCAAAATTATTATTTCAGTTGTTATATTTTTAATGCAGCTCGAGAAATAGATGCGGAGGATTTTTTGTTTTCTTTGTATTATATTGCATTTTTAAAACCGAGTTTACGTAAATATGGTAAATTCCACTACAAGGCCAATTTTTTAAATTTTGATTTCCACCATTTGGTCAAGAACAGTTGCAATAATCTTGTGTTTTGTTTCGCTTTATTATATGGTATTTTTATGAACTAAATTTGTATGCTTTAAAGTCCAATAGGATACTAAGTCATTTGTGTATAAAAATCATTCCTTTCACAGAGCACACCTAAATAGTTCCAGCCTATTACTTCGTTTTGTTATTAATTTTGTTATAAACAAATTAAACTAATATTGAAAAAATACAAGAATGTTCAAAATGATTAGTTTAGTTGTTATATTTTTTATGCAGGTCTAGAAATAGATGCAAAGGATTTTTTGTTTTCTTTGTATCATATTGCATTTTTAAAATCGAGTTTACGTAAATATGGTAAATTCCACTACAAGACCAATTTTTTAAAATTTGGCTTCCACCATTTGGTCATAAATAGTTGCAATAATCTTGTGTTTCGTTTCTCTTTATTATATCGTATTTTTATGAACTAAATTTATATGCTTTTAAGTCCAATGGGGTACCAAATGATTTGTGTATAAAATCAATCCTTTCACAAAGCACACCTAAATGGTTCCAGCCTATTACTTCGTTTTGCTATTAATTTTGTTTTAAACAAATGAAACTAATATTGAAAATATACGAGAATGTTCAAAATGATTAGTTTAGTTGTTATATTTTTTATGCAGGTCTAGAAATAGATGCGAAGGATTTTTTTGTTTTCATTGTATTGTACTGAATTTTCAAAAACCGAGTTTACGTAAATATGGCAAATTCCACTACAAGGCCAATTTTTTAAAATTTGATTTCCACCATTTGGTCAAGAACAGTTGCAATAATCTTGTGTTTTGTTTCGCTTTATTATATGGTATTTTTATGAACTAAATTTATATGCTTTAAAGTCCAATAGGATACTAAGTCATTTGTGTATAAAAATCATTCCTTTCACAGAGCACACCTAAATAGTTCCAGCCTATTACTTCGTTTTGCTATTAATTTTGTTATAAACAAATTAAACTAATATTGAAAAAATACAAGAATGTTCAAAATGATTAGTTTAGTTGTTATATTTTTTATGCAGGTCTAGAAATAGATGCAAAGGATTTTTTGTTTTCTTTGTATCATATTGCATTTTTAAAATCGAGTTTACGTAAATATGGTAAATTCCACTACAAGACCAATTTTTTAAAATTTGGCTTCCACCATTTGGTCATAAATAGTTGCAATAATCTTGTGTTTCGTTTCTCTTTATTATATCGTATTTTTATGAACTAAATTTATATGCTTTTAAGTCCAATGGGGTACCAAATGATTTGTGTATAAAATCAATCCTTTCACAAAGCACACCTAAATAGTTCCAGCCTATTACTTCGTTTTGCTATTAATTTTGTTTTAAACAAATGAAACTAATATTGAAAATATACGAGAATGTTCAAAATGATTAGTTTAGTTGTTATATTTTTTATGCAGGTCTAGAAATAGATGCGAAGGATTTTTTTGTTTTCATTGTATTGTACTGAATTTTCAAAAACCGAGTTTACGTAAATATGGCAAATTCCACTACAAGGCAAATTTTTTAAAATTTGATTTTCACCATTTGGTCATGACCAGTTGCAATAAGCTTGTGTTTCGTTTCTTTTTATTATATGGTATTTTTATGAACTAAATTTGTATGCTTTAAAGTCCAATGGGGTACTAAGTCATTTGTGTATAAAATCAATCCTTTCACAAAGCGCACCTAAATAGTTCCAGCCTATTACTTTGTTTTGCTATTAAATTTCATTTTAATCAAATGAAACTAACATTGCAATAATACAAGAATAATCAAAATGATTATTTTTGTTATTTTTTTATGCAGCTCCAGAGATAGATGCGAAGGATTTTTTGTTTTCTTTGTATTATATTGCATTTTTAAAACCGAGTTTACGTAAATATGGTAAATTCAACTACAAGGCCAATTTTAAAAAATTTTATTTCCACCATTTGGTCATGAACAGTTGCAATAAGCTGCTGTTTCGTTTCTATTTATTATATGGTATTTAAATGAACTAAATGTATATGCTTTTATGTCCAATGGGGTACGAAATGATTTGTGTATAAAATCAATCCTATCACAAAGCACGCCTAAACAGTTCCAGCCTATTACTTCGTTTTGCTATTAATTTTGTTTTAAACAAATAAAACTAATATTGACAAAATACAAGAATGTTCAAAATGATTATTTTAGTTGTAATATTTTTTATGCTGCTCTAGAAATAGATGCAAAGGATTTTTTGTTTTCTTTGTATCATATTGCATTTTTAAAATCGAGTTTACGTAAATATGGTAAATTCCACTACAAGACCAATTTTTTAAAATTTGGCTTCCACCATTTGGTCATAAATAGTTGCAATAATCTTGTGTTTCGTTTCTCTTTATTATATCGTATTTTTATGAACTAAATTTATATGCTTTTAAGTCCAATGGGGTACCAAATGATTTGTGTATAAAATCAATCCTTTCACAAAGCACACCTAAATAGTTCCAGCCTATTACTTCGTTTTGCTATTAATTTTGTTTTAAACAAATGAAACTTATATTGAAAATATACGAGAATGTTCAAAATGATTAGTTTAGTTGTTATATTTTTTATGCAGGTCTAGAAATAGATGCGAAGGATTTTTTTGTTTTCATTGTATTGTACTGAATTTTCAAAAACCGAGTTTACGTAAATATGGCAAATTCCACTACAAGGCAAATTTTTTAAAATTTGATTTTCACCATTTGGTCATGACCAGTTGCAATAAGCTTGTGTTTCGTTTCTTTTTATTATATGGTATTTTTATGAACTAAATTTATATGCTTTAAAGTCCAATGGGGTACTAAGTCATTTGTGTATAAAATCAATCCTTTCACAAAGCGCACCTAAATAGTTCCAGCCTATTACTTTGTTTTGCTATTAAATTTCATTTTAATCAAATGAAACTAACATTGAAATAATACAAGAATAATCAAAATGATTATTTTTGTTATTTTTCTATGCAGCTCCAGAAATAGATGCGAAGGATTTTTTGTTTTCTTTGTATTATATTGCATTTTTAAAACCGAGTTTACGTAAATATGGTAAATTCCACTACAAGGCAAATTTTTTAAAATTTGATTTCCACCATTTTGTCATGACCAGTTGCAATAAGCTTGTGTTTCGTTTCTTTTTATTATATGGTATTTTTATGAACTAAATTTATATGTTTTAAAGTCCAATGGGGTACCAAGTGATTTGTGTATAAAATCAATGCTTTCATAAAGCACACCTAAATAGTTGCAGCCTATTACTTCGTTTTGCTATTATATTATCATTTTAATCAAATGAAACTAACATTGAAATAATACAAGAATAATCAAAATGATAATTTTTGTTATTTTTTTATGCAGCTCCAGAAATAGATGCGAAGGATTTTTTGTTTTCATTGTATTCTACTGAATTTTCAAAAACCGAGTTTACGTAAATATGGTAAATTCTACTACAAGGCCAATTTTTTAAAATTTGATTTCTACCATTTGGTCATGAACAGTTGCAATAAGCTGCTGTTTCGTTTCCCTTCATTATATGGCATTTTTATGAACTAAATTTATATGCTTTAAAGTCCAATGGGATACCAAATGATTTGTGGATAAAATCAATCCTTTCACTAAGCACACCTAAATAGTTCCAGCCTATTACTTCGTTTTGCTATTAATTTTGTTTTAAACAAATGAAACTAATATTGAAAATATACGAGAATGTTCAAAATGATTATTTTCGTAGTTATATTTTTTATGCAGCTCTAGAAATAGATGCGAAGGATTTTTTTGTTTTCATTGTATTGTACTGAATTTTCAAAAACCGAGTTTACGTAAATATGGTAAATTCCAATACAAGGCAAATTTTTTAAAATTTGATTTCCACCATGTGGTCATGAATAGTTGCAATAATCTTGTGTTTATTTTCTCTTTATTATATGGTATTTTTATGATCTAAATTTATATGCTTTAAAGCCCAATTGGGTACCAAATGATTTGTGTATAAAATCAATCCTTTCACAAAGCACATCTAAATAGTTCCAGCCTATTACTTCGTTTTGCTATTAAATTTCATTTTAATCAAATTAATCTAACAATGAAAAAATACAAGGATATTCACAATGATTATTTTTGTTGTTATTTTTTTTATGCAGCTCTAGAATTAGATGCGAAGGATTTTTTGCTTTCATTGTATTGTACTGAATTTTTAAAAACCGAGTTTACGTAAATATGGTAAATTCCAATACAAGGCCAATTTTTTAAAATTTGATTTCCACCATTTGGTCATGAATAGTTGCAATAATCATGTGTTTATTTTCTCTTTATTATATGGTATTTTTATGATCTAAATTTATATGCTTTAAAGCCCAATTGGGTACCAAATGATTTGTGTATAAAATCAATCCTTTCACAAAGCACATCTAAATAGTTCCAGCCTATTACTTCGTTTTGCTATTAAATTTCATTTTAATCAAATTAATCTAACATTGAAAAAATACAAGAATGTTCAAAATGATTATTTTCGTTGTTATATTTTTTATGCAGCTCTAGACTTAGATGCGAAGGATTTTTTGTTATCATTGCACTATACTGCATTTTTAAAAACCGAGTTTACGTAAATATGGTAAATTCCACTCCGAGGCCAATTTTTTAAAATTTGATTTACACCATTTGGTCATGAACAGTTGCAATAAGCTTGTGTTTCGTTTCTCTTTATTATATGGTATTTTTATGAACTAAATTTATATGCTTTTAAGTCCAATGGGGTACCAAATGATTTGTGTATAAAATCAATCCTTTCACAAAGCACACCAAAATAGTTCCAGCCTATTACTTCGTTTTGCTATTATTTTGTTTTAAACAAATAAAACTAATATTGAAAAAATACAAGAATGTTCAAAAAGATTAGTTTAGTTGATATGTTTTTTATGCAGGTCTAGAAATAGATGCAAAGGATTTTTTGTTTTCTTTGTATTATATTGCATTTTTAAAACCGAGTTTACGTAAATATGGTAAATTCCACTCCAAGGCCAATTTTTTAAAATTTGATTTCCACCATTTGGTCATGAACAGTTGCAATAAGCTACTTTTCGTTTCTCTTTATTATATGGTATTTTTATGAACTAAATTTGTATACTTTTAAGTCCAATGGGGTACCAAATGATTTGTGTATAAAATCAATCCTTTCACAAAGCACACCTAAATAGTTCCAGCCTATTACTTCGTTTTGCTATTAATTTTGTTTTAAACAAATAAAACTAATATTGAAAAAATACAAGAATGTTCAAAATGATTATTTCAGTTGTTATATTTTTAATGCAGCTCGAGAAATAGATGCGGAGGATTTTTTGTTTTCTTTGTATTATATTGCATTTTTAAAACCGAGTTTACGTAAATATGGTAAATTCCACTACAAGGCCAATTTTTTAAATTTTGATTTCCACCATTTGGTCAAGAACAGTTGCAATAATCTTGTGTTTTGTTTCTCTTTATTATATGGTATTTTTATGAACTAAATTTGTATGCTTTAAAGTCCAATAGGATACTAAGTCATTTGTGTATAAAAATCAATCCTTCCACAGAGCACACCTAAATAGTTCCAGCCTATTACTTCGTTTTGCTATTAATTTTGTTTTAAACAAATAAAACTAATATTGAAAAAATACAAGAATGTTCAAAATGATTAGTTTAGTTGTTATATTTTTTATGCAGGTCTAGAAATAGATGCAAAGGATTTTTTGTTTTCTTTGTATCATATTGCATTTTTAAAATCGAGTTTACGTAAATATGGTAAATTCCACTACAAGACCAATTTTTTAAAATTTGGCTTCCACCATTTGGTCATAAATAGTTGCAATAATCTTGTGTTTCGTTTCTCTTTATTATATCGTATTTTTATGAACTAAATTTATATGCTTTTAAGTCCAATGGGGTACCAAATGATTTGTGTATAAAATCAATCCTTTCACAAAACACACCTAAATAGTTGCAGCCTATTACTTCGTTTTGCTATTAAATTTCATTTTTAATCAAATGAATCTAACAGTGAAATAATACAAGAATAATCAAAATGATAATTTTTGTTATTTTTTTATGCAGCTCCAGAAATAGATGCGAAGGATTTTTTGTTTTAATTGTATTATACTGCATTTTTAAAATCGAGTTTACGTAAATATCGTAAATTCCAATACAAGGCCAATTTTTCAAAATTTGATTTCCACCATTTGGTCATGAATAGTTGCAATAATCTTGTGTTTCGTTTCCCTTCATTATATGGAATTTTTATGAACTAAATTTATATGCTATAAAGTCCAATGGGGTACCAAATGATTTGTGTATAAAATCAATCCTTTCACAGAGCACACCTAAATAGTTCCAGCCTATTACTTCGTTTTGCTATTAATTTTGTTTTAAACAAATAAAACTAATATTGAAAAAATACAAGAATGTTCAAAATGATTAGTTTAGTTGTTATATTTTTTATGCAGGTCTAGAAATAGATGCAAAGGATTTTTTGTTTTCTTTGTATCATATTGCATTTTTAAAATCGAGTTTACGTAAATATCGTAAATTCCAATACAAGGCCAATTTTTCAAAATTTGATTTCCACCATTTGGTCATGAATAGTTGCAATAATCTTGTGTTTCGTTTCCCTTCATTATATGGAATTTTTATGAACTAAATTTATATGCTATAAAGTCCAATGGGGTACCAAGTGATTTGTGTATAAAATCAATCCTTTCACAAAGCACATCTAAATAGTTCCAGCCTATTACTTCGTTTTGCTATTAAATTTCATTTTAATCTAATTAAACTAACATTGAAAAAATACAAGGATATTCAAAATGATTATTTTTATTGTTATTTTTTTTATGCAGCTCTAGAAATAGATGCGAAGGATTTTTTGTTTTCTTTGTATTATATTGCATTTTTAAAACCGAGTTTACGTAAATATGGTAAATTCCACTACAAGGCAAATTTTTTAAAATTTGATTTTCACCATTTGGTCATGACCAGTTGCAATAAGCTTGTGTTTCGTTTCTTTTTATTATATGGTATTTTTATGAACTAAATTTGTATGCTTTAAAGTCCAATGGGGTACTAAGTCATTTGTGTATAAAATCAATCCTTTCACAAAGCGCACCTAAATAGTTGCAGCCTATTACTTTGTTTTGCTATAAAATTTCATTTTAATCAAATGAAACTAACATTGAAATAATACAAGAATAATCAAAATGATTATTTTTGTTATTTTTTTATGCAGCTCCAGAAATAGATGCGAAGGATTTTTTGTTTTCATTGTATTGTACTGAATTTTCAAAAACCGAGTTTACGTAAATATGGTAAATTCTACTACAAGGCCAATTTTTTAAAATTTGATTTCCACATTTGGTCATGAACAGTTGCAATAAGCTGCTGTTTCGTTTCTGTTTAATATATGGTATTTTTATTAACTAAATTTGTATGCTTTAAAGTCCAATAGGGTACTAAGTCATTTGTGTAAAAATCAATCCTTTCACAAAGCGCACCTAAATAGTTCCAGCCTATTACTTAGTTTTGCTATTAAATTTCATTTTAATCAAATGAAACTAACATTGAAATAATACAAGAATAATCAAAATGATTATTTTTGTTGTTATTTTTTTTATGTAGCTCTAGAAATAGATGCAAAGGATTTTTTGTTTTCTTTGTATTATATTGCATTTTTAAAACCGAGTTTACGTAAATATGGTAAATTCAACTACAAGGCCAATTTTTTAAAATTTTATTTCCACCATTTGGTCATGAACAGTTGCAATAAGCTGCTGTTTCGTTTCTATTTATTATATGGTATTTAAATGAACTAAATGTATATGCTTTTATGTCCAATGGGGTACGAAATGATTTGTGTATAAAATCAATCCTATCACAAAGCACGCCTAAACAGTTCCAGCCTATTACTTCGTTTTGCTATTAATTTTGTTTTAAACAAATAAAAGTAATATTGAAAAAATACAAGAATGGTTAAAATGATTATTTTAGTTGTTATATTTTTTATGCAGCTCTAGAAATAGATGCAAAGGATTTTTTGTTTTCTTTGTATTATATTGCATTTTTAAAACCGAGTTTACGTAAATATGGTAAATTCCAATACAAGGCCAATTTTGTTAAAATTTGATTTCCACCATTTGGTCATGAACAGTTGCAATAAGCTTCTGTTTCGTTTCTATTTATTATATGGTATTTAAATGAACTAAATTTAATGCTTTTATGTCCAATGGGGTACCAAATGATTTGTGTATAAAATCAATCCTATCACAAAGCACGCCTAAACAGTTCCAGCCTATTACTTCGTTTTGCTATTAACTTTGTTTTAAACAAATAAAACTAATATTGACAAAATACAAGAATGTTCAAAATGATTATTTTAGTTGTAATATTTTTTATGCTGCTCTAGAAATAGATGCAAAGGATTTTTTGTTTTCTTTGTATTATATTGCATTTTTAAAACCGAGTTTACGGAAATATGGTAAATTCCACTCCAAGGCCAATTTTTTAAAATTTGATTTCCACCATTTTGTCATGACCAGTTGCAATAAGCTTGTGTTTCGTTTCTTTTTATTATATGGTATTTTTATGAACTAAATTTATATGTTTTAAAGTCCAATGGGGTACCAATGATTTGTGTATAAAATCAATCCTTTCACAAAGCACACCTAAATAGTTGCAGCCTATTACTTCGTTTTGCTATTATATTATCATTTTAATCAAATGAAACTAACATTGAAATAATACAAGAATAATCAAAATGATAATTTTTGTTATTTTTTTATGCAGCTCAAGAAATAGAAGCGAAGCATTTTTTGTTTTCATTGTATTGTTCTGAATTTTCAAAAACCGAGTTTACGTAAATATGGTAAATTCTACTACAAGGCTAATTTTTTAAAATTTGATTTCCACCATTTGGTCATGAACAGTTGCAATAAGCTGCTGTTTCGTTTCTATTTAATATATGGTATTTTTATGAACTAAATTTGTATGCTTTAAAGTCCAATAAGGTACTAAGTCATTTGTGTATAAAATCAATCCTTTCACAAAGCGCACCTAAATAGTTGCAGCCTATTACTTCGTTTTGCTATTATATTATCATTTTAATCAAATGAAACTAACATTGAAATAATACAAGAATAATCAAAATGATAATTTTTGTTATTTTTTTATGCAGCTCCAGAAATAGATGCGAAGGATTTTTTGTTTTCATTGTATTCTACTGAATTTTCAAAAACCGAGTTTACGTAAATATGGTAAATTCTACTACAAGGCCAATTTTTTAAAATTTGATTTCTACCATTTGGTCATGAACAGTTGCAATAAGCTGCTGTTTCGTTTCCCTTCATTATATGGCATTTTTATGAACTAAATTTATATGCTTTAAAGTCCAATGGGATACCAAATGATTTGTGGATAAAATCAATCCTTTCACTAAGCACACCTAAATAGTTCCAGCCTATTACTTCGTTTTGCTATTAATTTTGTTTTAAACAAATGAAACTAATATTGAAAATATACGAGAATGTTCAAAATGATTATTTTCGTAGTTATATTTTTTATGCAGCTCTAGAAATAGATGCGAAGGATTTTTTTGTTTTCATTGTATTGTACTGAATTTTCAAAAACCGAGTTTACGTAAATATGGTAAATTCCAAATCAAGGCAAATTTTTTAAAATTTGATTTCCACCATGTGGTCATGAATAGTTGCAATAATCTTGTGTTTATTTTCTCTTTATTATATGGTATTTTTATGATCTAAATTTATATGCTTTAAAGCCCAATTGGGTACCAAATGATTTGTGTATAAAATCAATCCTTTCACAAAGCACATCTAAATAGTTCCAGCCTATTACTTCGTTTTGCTATTAAATTTCATTTTAATCAAATTAATCTAACAATGAAAAAATACAAGGATATTCACAATGATTATTTTTGTTGTTATTTTTTTTATGCAGCTCTAGAATTAGATGCGAAGGATTTTTTGCTTTCATTGTATTGTACTGAATTTTTAAAAACCGAGTTTACGTAAATATGGTAAATTCCAATACAAGGCCAATTTTTTAAAATTTGATTTCCACCATTTGGTCATGAATAGTTGCAATAATCTTGTGTTTATTTTCTCTTTATTATATGGTATTTTTATTATCTAAATTTATATGCTTTAAAGCCCAATTGGGTACCAAATGATTTGTGTATAAAATCAATCCTTTCACAAAGCACATCTAAATAGTTCCAGCCTATTACTTCGTTTTGCTATTAAATTTCATTTTAATCAAATTAATCTAACATTGAAAAAATACAAGAATGTTCAAAATGATTATTTTCGTTGTTATATTTTTTATGCAGCTCTAGACTTAGATGCGAAGGATTTTTTGTTATCATTGCACTATACTGCATTTTTAAAAACCGAGTTTACGTAAATATGGTAAATTCCACTCCGAGGCCAATTTTTTAAAATTTGATTTACACCATTTGGTCATGAACAGTTGCAATAAGCTTGTGTTTCGTTTCTCTTTATTATATGGTATTTTTATGAACTAAATTTATATGCTTTTAAGTCCAATGGGGTACCAAGTGATTTGTGTATAAAATCAATCCTATCACAAAGCACACCTAAATAGTTCCAGCCTATTACTTCGTTTTGCTATTAATTTTGCTTTAAACAAATAAAACTAATATTGAAAAAATACAAGAATGTTCAAAATGATTATTTTAATTGTTATATTTTTTATGCAGCTCTAGAAATTGATGTGAAGGATCTTTTGTTTTCATTGTATTGTACTGAAATTTCAAAAACCGAGTTTACGTAAATATGGTAAATTCCAATACAAGGCCAATTTTTTAAAATTTGATTTCCACCATTTGGTCATAAATAGTTGCAATAATCTTGTGTTTCGTTTCCCGTCATTATATGGTATTTTTATGAACTAAATTTGTATGCTTTAAAGTCCAATGGGGTACCAAATGATTTGTGTATAAAGTCAATCCTTTCACAAAGCACACCTAAATAGTTGCAGCCTATTACTTCGTTTTGCTATTATATTTCTTTTTATCAAATGAAACTAACATTGAAATAATACAAGAATAATCAAAATGATCATTTGTGTTATTTTTTATGCAGCTTCAGAAATTGATGCGAAGGATTTTTTGTTTTCATTGTATTGTACTGAATTTTCAAAAACCGAGTTTACGTAAATATGGTAAATTTTACTACAAGGCCAATTCTTTAAAATTTGATTTCCACCATTTGGTCATGAACAGTTGCAATAATCTTGTGTTTCGTTTCTCTTTATTATATGGTATTTTAAAGAACTAAATTTGTATGCTTTAAAGTCCAATGGGGTACCAAATGATTTGTGTATAAAGTCAATCCTTTCACAAAGCACACCTAAATAGTTGCAGCCTATTACTTCGTTTTGCTATTATATTTCTTTTTTATCAAATGAAACTAACATTGAAATAATACAATAATGTTCATAATGATTATTTTCGTTGTTATATTTTTTATCCAGCTCTAGAAATAGATGCGAAGGATTTTTTGTTTTCATTGTTTTGTACTGAATTTTCAAAAACCGTGTTTACGTAAATATGGTAAATTCCAATACAAGGCCAATTTTTTAAAATTTGATTTCCACCATTTGGTCATAAATAGTTGCAATAATCTTGTGTTTCGTTTCTCTTTATTATATGGTATTTTAAAGAACTAAGTTTATATGCTTTAAAGTCCAATTTAGTACCAAATGATTTGTGTATTAAATCAATCCTTTCACAAAGCACACCTAAATAGTTCCAGCCTATCACTTCCATTTGCTATTAAATTTCATTTTAATCAAATAAAACTAACATTGAAATAATACAAGAATAATCAAAATGATTATTTTTGTTGTTTTTTTTTTATGCAGCTCAAGTAATAGATGCAAAGGATTTTTTGTTTTCTTTGTATTACATTGCATTTTTAAAACCGAGTTTACGTAAATATGGTAATTCCAATACTAGGCCAATTTTTTAAAATTTGATTTCCACCATTTGGTCATGAACAGTTGCAATAATCTTGTGTTTCGTTTCTCTTTATTATATGGTATTTTTATGAACTAAATTTATATGGTTTTATGTCCAATGGGGTACGAAATGATTTGTGTATAAAATCAATCCTATCAC
Organism: Anthrax anthrax; assembly: GCA_963971155.1. Lineage (NCBI taxonomy): Eukaryota > Metazoa > Arthropoda > Insecta > Diptera > Bombyliidae > Anthrax > Anthrax anthrax. Next base: position 28,831,620 of record OZ020117.1, read on the forward strand.
AAAGCACACCTAAATAGTTCCAGCCTATTACTTCGTTTTGCTATTAATTTTGTTTTAAACAAATAAAAGTAATATTGAAAAAATACAAGAATGTTCAAAATGATTATTTTAGTTGTTATATTTTTTATGCAGCTCTAGAAATAGATGCAAAAGATTTTTTGTTTTCTTTGTATTATATTGCATTTTTAAAACCGAGTTTACGTAAATATGGTAAATTCCAATACAAGGCCAATTTTTTAAAATTTGATATCCACCATTTGGTCATGAACAGTTGCAATAAGCTTGTGTTTCGTTTCTCTTTATTATATGGTATTTATATGAACTAAATTTATATGCTTTTAAGTCCAATGGGGTACCAAATGATTTGTGTATAAAATCAATCCTTTCACAAAGCACACCTAAATAGTTCCAGCCTATTATTTCGTTTTACTATTAAATTTCATTTTAATCAAGTGAAACTAACATTGAAATAATACAAGAATGTTCAAAGTGATTATTTTAGTTGTTATATTTTTTATGCAGCTCTAGAAATAGATGCGAAGGATTTTTTTGTTTTCTTTGTATTATTTCATTTTTAAAACCGAGTTTACGTAAATATGGTAAATTCCACTCCAAGACCAATTTTTTAAAATTTGATTTCCACCATATGGTCATGAACAGTTGCAATAATCTTGTGTTTCGTTTCTTTTTATTATATGGTATTTTTATGAACTAAATTTGTATGCTTTAAAGCCCAATGAGGTACCAAATGATCTGTATATGAAATCAATCCTTTCACAAAGCACACCTAAATAGTTCCAGCCTATTATTTCGTTTTACTATTAAATTTCATTTTAATCAAGTGAAACTAACATTGAAATAATACAAGAATGTTCAAAATGATTATTTTAGTTGTTATATTTTTTATGCAGCTCTAGAAATAGATGCGAAGGATTTTTTTGTTTTCTTTGTATTATTTCATTTTTAAAACCGAGTTTACGTAAATATGGTAAATTCCACTCCAAGACCAATTTTTTAAAATTTGATTTCCACCATATGGTCATGAACAGTTGCAATAATCTTGTGTTTCGTTTCTCTTTATTATATGGTATTTTTATGAACTAAATTTGTATACTTTTAAGTCCAATGGGGTACCAAATGATTTGTGTATAAAATCAATCTTTTCACAAAGCACACCTAAATAGTTCCAGCCTATTACTTCGTTTTTCTATTAATTTTGTTTTGAACAAATAAAACTAATATTGAAAAAATACAAGAATGTTCAAAATGATTATTTTAGTTGTTATATTTTTTATGCAGCTCTAGAAATAGATGCAAAGGATTTTTTGTTTTCTTTGTATAATATTGCATTTTTAAAACCGAGTTTACGTAAATATGGTAAATTCCACTCCAAGGTCAATTTTTTAAAATTTGATTTCCACCATTTGGTCATGAACAGTTGCAATAAGCTTGTGTTTCGTTTCTCTTTATTATATGGTATTTTTATGAACTAAATTTATATGCTTTTAAGTCCAATGGGGTACCAAATGATTTGTGTATAAAATCAATCCTTTCACAAAGCACACCTAAATAGTTCCAGCCTATTATTTCGTTTTACTATTAATTTTGTTTTGAACAAATAAAACTAATATTGAAAAAATACAAGAATGTTCAAAATGATTATTTTAATTGTTATATTTTTTATGCAGCTCTAGAAATAGATGCAAAGGATTTTTTGTTTTCTTTGTATTATATTGCATTTTTAAAACCGAGTTTACGTAAATATGGTAAATTCCACTCCAAGACCAATTTTTTAAAATTTGATTTCCACCATATGGTCATGAACAGTTGCAATAATCTTGTGTTTCGTTTCTCTTTATTATATGGTATTTTTATGAACTAAATTTGTATGCTTTAAAGTCCAATGAGGTACCAAATGATCTGTAAATGAAATCAATCCTTTCACAAAGCACACCAAAAATAGTTCCAGCCTATTATTTCGTTTTACTATTAAATTTCATTTTAATCAAGTGAAACTAACATTGAAATAATACAAGAATAATCAAAATTATAATTTTTGTTATTTTTTTATACAGCTCCAGAAATAGATGCGAAGAATTTTTTGTTTTCATTGTATTGTACTGAATTTTCAAAAACCGAGTTTACGTAAATATGGTAAATTCTACTACAAGGCCAATTTTTTAAAATTTGATTTCCACCATTTGTTCATGAACAGTTGCAATAATCTTGTGTTTCGTTTCTCTTTATTATATGGTATTTTTATGAACTAAATTTGTATACTTTTAAGTCCAATGGGGTACCAAATGATTTGTGTATAAAATCAATCTTTTCACAAAGCACACCTAAATAGTTCCAGCCTATTACTTCGTTTTTCTATTAATTTTGTTTTGAACAAATAAAACTAATATTGAAAAAATACAAAAATGTTCAAAATGATTAGTTTAGTTGTTATATTTTTTATGCAGCTCTAGAAATAGATGCGAAGGATTTTTTGTTTTCTTTGTATTATATTGCATTTTTAAAACCGAGTTTACGTAAATATGGTAAATTCCACTCCAAGGTCAATTTTTTAAAATTTGATTTCCACCATTTGGTCATGAACAGTTGCAATAAGCTTGTGTTTCGTTTCTCTTTATTATATGGTATTTTTATGAACTAAATTTATATGCTTTTAAGTCCAATGGGGTACCAAATGATTTGTGTATAAAATCAATCCTTTCACAAAGCACACCTAAATAGTTCCAGCCTATTACTTCGTTTTGCTATTAATTTTGTTTTAAACAAATGAAACTAATATTGAAAATATACGAGAATGTTCAAAATGATTAGTTTAGTTGTTATATTTTTTATGCAGGTCTAGAAATAGATGCGAAGGATTTTTTTGTTTTCATTGTATTGTACTGAATTTTCAAAAACCGAGTTTACGTAAATATGGCAAATTCCACTACAAGGCAAATTTTTTAAAATTTGATTTTCACCATTTGGTCATGACCAGTTGCAATAAGCTTGTGTTTCGTTTCTCTTTATTATATCGTATTTTTATGAACTAAATTTATATGCTTTTAAGTCCAATGGGGTACCAAATGATTTGTGTATAAAATCAATCCTTTCACAAAGCACACCTAAATAGTTCCAGCCTATTACTTCGTTTTGCTATTAATTTTGTTTTAAACAAATGAAACTAATATTGAAAATATACGAGAATGTTCAAAATGATTAGTTTAGTTGTTATATTTTTTATGCAGGTCTAGAAATAGATGCGAAGGATTTTTTTGTTTTCATTGTATTGTACTGAATTTTCAAAAACCGAGTTTACGTAAATATGGCAAATTCCACTACAAGGCAAATTTTTTAAAATTTGATTTTCACCATTTGGTCATGACCAGTTGCAATAAGCTTGTGTTTCGTTTCTTTTTATTATATGGTATTTTTATGAAGTAAATTTGTATGCTTTAAAGTCCAATGGGGTACTAAGTCATTTGTGTATAAAATCAATCCTTTCACAAAGCGCACCTAAATAGTTCCAGCCTATTACTTTGTTTTGCTATTAAATTTCATTTTAATCAAATGAAACTAACATTGAAATAATACAAGAATAATCAAAATGATTATTTTTGTTATTTTTTTATGCAGCTCCAGAAATAGATGCGAAGGATTTTTTGTTTTCTTTGTATTATATTGCATTTTTAAAACCGAGTTTACGTAAATATGGTAAATTCAACTACAAGGCCAATTTTAAAAAATTTGATTTCCACCATATGGTCATGAACAGTTGCAATAATCTTGTGTTTCGTTTCTCTTTATTATATGGTATTTTTATGAACTAAATTTGTATGCTTTAAAGTCCAATGAGGTACCAAATGATCTGTATATGAAATCAATCCTTTCACAAAGCACACCAAAAATAGTTCCAGCCTATTATTTCGTTTTACTATTAAATTTCATTTTAATCAAGTGAAACTAACATTGAAATAATACAAGAATAATCAAAATTATAATTTTTGTTATTTTTTTATACAGCTCCAGAAATAGATGCGAAGAATTTTTTGTTTTCATTGTATTGTACTGAATTTTCAAAAACCGAGTTTACGTAAATATGGTAAATTCTACTACAAGGCCAATTTTTTAAAATTTGATTTCCACCATTTGTTCATGAACAGTTGCAATAATCTTGTGTTTCGTTTCTCTTTATTATATGGTATTTTTATGAACTAAATTTGTATACTTTTAAGTCCAATGGGGTACCAAATGATTTGTGTATAAAATCAATCTTTTCACAAAGCACACCTAAATAGTTCCAGCCTATTACTTCGTTTTTCTATTAATTTTGTTTTGAACAAATAAAACTAATATTGAAAAAATACAAAAATGTTCAAAATGATTAGTTTAGTTGTTATATTTTTTATGCAGCTCTAGAAATAGATGCGAAGGATTTTTTGTTTTCTTTGTATTATATTGCATTTTTAAAACCGAGTTTACGTAAATATGGTAAATTCCACTCCAAGGTCAATTTTTTAAAATTTGATTTCCACCATTTGGTCATGAACAGTTGCAATAAGCTTGTGTTTCGTTTCTCTTTATTATATGGTATTTTTATGAACTAAATTTATATGCTTTTAAGTCCAATGGGGTACCAAATGATTTGTGTATAAAATCAATCCTTTCACAAAGCACACCTAAATAGTTCCAGCCTATTACTTCGTTTTGCTATTAATTTTGTTTTAAACAAATGAAACTAATATTGAAAATATACGAGAATGTTCAAAATGATTAGTTTAGTTGTTATATTTTTTATGCAGGTCTAGAAATAGATGCGAAGGATTTTTTTGTTTTCATTGTATTGTACTGAATTTTCAAAAACCGAGTTTACGTAAATATGGCAAATTCCACTACAAGGCAAATTTTTTAAAATTTGATTTTCATCATTTGGTCATGACCAGTTGCAATAAGCTTGTGTTTCGTTTCTCTTTATTATATCGTATTTTTATGAACTAAATTTATATGCTTTTAAGTCCAATGGGGTACCAAATGATTTGTGTATAAAATCAATCCTTTCACAAAGCACACCTAAATAGTTCCAGCCTATTACTTCGTTTTGCTATTAATTTTGTTTTAAACAAATGAAACTAATATTGAAAATATACGAGAATGTTCAAAATGATTAGTTTAGTTGTTATATTTTTTATGCAGGTCTAGAAATAGATGCGAAGGATTTTTTTGTTTTCATTGTATTGTACTGAATTTTCAAAAACCGAGTTTACGTAAATATGGCAAATTCCACTACAAGGCAAATTTTTTAAAATTTGATTTTCACCATTTGGTCATGACCAGTTGCAATAAGCTTGTGTTTCGTTTCTTTTTATTATATGGTATTTTTATGAACTAAATTTGTATGCTTTAAAGTCCAATGGGGTACTAAGTCATTTGTGTATAAAATCAATCCTTTCACAAAGCGCACCTAAATAGTTCCAGCCTATTACTTTGTTTTGCTATTAAATTTCATTTTAATCAAATGAAACTAACATTGAAATAATACAAGAATAATCAAAATGATTATTTTTGTTATTTTTTTATGCAGCTCCAGAAATAGATGCGAAGGATTTTTTGTTTTCTTTGTATTATATTGCATTTTTAAAACCGAGTTTACGTAAATATGGTAAATTCAACTACAAGGCCAATTTTAAAAAATTTTATTTCCACCATTTGGTCATGAACAGTTGCAATAAGCTGCTGTTTCGTTTCTATTTATTATATGGTATTTAAATGAACTAAATGTATATGCTTTTATGTCCAATGGGGTACGAAATGATTTGTGTATAAAATCAATCCTATCACAAAGCACGCCTAAACAGTTCCAGCCTATTACTTCGTTTTGCTATTAATTTTGTTTTAAACAAATAAAACTAATATTGACAAAATACAAGAATGTTCAAAATGATTATTTTAGTTGTAATATTTTTTATGCTGCTCTAGAAATAGATGCAAAGGATTTTTTGTTTTCTTTGTATCATATTGCATTTTTAAAATCGAGTTTACGTAAATATGGTAAATTCCACTACAAGACCAATTTTTTAAAATTTGGCTTCCACCATTTGGTCATAAATAGTTGCAATAATCTTGTGTTTCGTTTCTCTTTATTATATCGTATTTTTATGAACTAAATTTATATGCTTTTAAGTCCAATGGGGTACCAAATGATTTGTGTATAAAATCAATCCTTTCACAAAGCACACCTAAATAGTTCCAGCCTATTACTTCGTTTTGCTATTAATTTTGTTTTAAACAAATGAAACTAATATTGAAAATATACAAGAATGTTCAAAATGATTAGTTTAGTTGTTATATTTTTTATGCAGGTCTAGAAATAGTTGCGAAGGATTTTTTTGTTTTCATTGTATTGTACTGAATTTTCAAAAACCGAGTTTACGTAAATATGGCAAATTCCACTACAAGGCAAATTTTTTAAAATTTGATTTTCACCATTTGGTCATGACCAGTTGCAATAAGCTTGTGTTTCGTTTCTTTTTATTATATGGTATTTTTATGAACTAAATTTGTATGCTTTAAAGTCCAATGGAGTATTAAGTCATTTGTGTATAAAATCAATCCTTTCACAAAGCGCACCTAAATAGTTCCAGCCTATTACTTTGTTTTGCTATTAAATTTCATTTTAATCAAATGAAACTAACATTGAAATAATACAAGAATAATCAAAATGATTATTTTTGTTATTTTTTTATGCAGCTCCAGAAATAGATGCGAAGGATTTTTTGTTTTCTTTGTATTATATTGCATTTTTAAAACCGAGTTTACGTAAATATGGTAAATTATACTCCAAGGCCAATTTTTTAAAATTTGATTTCCACCATTTTGTCATGACCAGTTGCAATAAGCTTGTGTTTCGTTTCTTTTTATTATATGGTATTTTTATGAACTAAATTTATATGTTTTAAAGTCCAATGGGGTACCAAGTGATTTGTGTATAAAATCAATGCTTTCATAAAGCACACCTAAATAGTTGCAGCCTATTACTTCGTTTTGCTATTATATTATCATTTTAATCAAATGAAACTAACATTGAAATAATACAAGAATAATCAAAATGATAATTTTTGTTATTTTTTTATGCAGCTCAAGAAATAGAAGCGAAGCATTTTTTGTTTTCATTGTATTGTTCTGAATTTTCAAAAACCGAGTTTACGTAAATATGGTAAATTCCACTACAAGGCCAATTTTTTAAAATTTGATTTCCACCATTTGGTCATGAACAGTTGCAATAAGCTGCTGTTTCGTTTCTTTTTATTATATGGTATTTAAATGAACTAAATGTATATGCTTTTATGTCCAATGGGGTAATAATGATTTGAGTATAAAATCAATCCTATCACAAAGCACACCTAAATAGTTCCAGCCTATTACTTCGTTTTGCTATTAATTTTGTTTTAAACAAATAAAACTAATATTGAAAAAATACAAGAATGTTCAAAATGATTATTTTAGTTGTTATATTTTTTATGCAGCTCTAGAAATAGATGCGAAGGATTTTTTTGTTTTCTTTGTATTATTTCATTTTTAAAACCGAGTTTACGTAAATATGGTAAATTCCACTCCAAGACCAATTTTTTAAAATTTGATTTCCACCATATGGTCATGAACAGTTGCAATAATCTTGTGTTTCGTTTCTCTTTATTATATGGTATTTTTATGAACTAAATTTGTATGCTTTAAAGCCCAATGAGGTACCAAATGATCTGTATATGAAATCAATCCTTTCACAAAGCACACCTAAATAGTTCCAGCCTATTATTTCGTTTTACTATTAAATTTCATTTTAATCAAGTGAAACTAACATTGAAATAATACAAGAATGTTCAAAATGATTATTTTAGTTGTTATATTTTTTATGCAGCTCTAGAAATAGATGCGAAGGATTTTTTTGTTTTCTTTGTATTATTTCATTTTTAAAACCGAGTTTACGTAAATATGGTAAATTCCACTCCAAGACCAATTTTTTAAAATTTGATTTCCACCATATGGTCATGAACAGTTGCAATAATCTTGTGTTTCGTTTCTCTTTATCATATGGTATTTTTATGAACTAAATTTGTATGCTTTAAAGTCCAATGAGGTACCAAATGATCTGTATATGAAATCAATCCTTTCACAAAGCACACCTAAATAGTTCCAGCCTATTATTTCGTTTTACTATTAAATTTCATTTGAATCAAGTGAAACTAACATTGAAATAATACAAGAATAATCAAAATTATAATTTTTGTTATTTTTTTATACAGCTCCAGAAATAGATGCGAAGAATTTTTTGTTTTCATTGTATTGTACTGAATTTTCAAAAACCGAGTTTACGTAAATATGGTAAATTCTACTACAAGGCCAATTTTTTAAAATTTGATTTCCACCATTTGTTCATGAACAGTTGCAATAATCTTGTGTTTCGTTTCTCTTTATTATATGGTATTTTTATGAACTAAATTTGTATACTTTTAAGTCCAATGGGGTACCAAATGATTTGTGTATAAAATCAATCTTTTCACAAAGCACACCTAAATAGTTCCAGCCTATTACTTCGTTTTTCTATTAATTTTGTTTTGAACAAATAAAACTAATATTGAAAAAATACAAGAATGTTCAAAATGATTAGTTTAGTTGTTATATTTTTTATGCAGCTCTAGAAATAGATGCGAAGGATTTTTTGTTTTCTTTGTATTATATTGCATTTTTAAAACCGAGTTTACGTAAATATGGTAAATTCCACTCCAAGGTCAATTTTTTAAAATTTGATTTCCACCATTTGGTCATGAACAGTTGCAATAAGCTTGTGTTTCGTTTCTCTTTATTATATGGTATTTTTATGAACTAAATTTATATGCTTTTAAGTCCAATGGGGTACCAAATGATTTGTGTATAAAATCAATCCTTTCACAAAGCACACCTAAATAGTTCCAGCCTATTACTTCGTTTTGCTATTAATTTTGTTTTAAACAAATGAAACTAATATTGAAAATATACGAGAATGTTCAAAATGATTAGTTTAGTTGTTATATTTTTTATGCAGGTCTAGAAATAGATGCGAAGGATTTTTTTGTTTTCATTGTATTGTACTGAATTTTCAAAAACCGAGTTTACGTAAATATGGCAAATTCCACTACAAGGCAAATTTTTTAAAATTTGATTTTCACCATTTGGTCATGACCAGTTGCAATAAGCTTGTGTTTCGTTTCTCTTTATTATATCGTATTTTTATGAACTAAATTTATATGCTTTTAAGTCCAATGGGGTACCAAATGATTTGTGTATAAAATCAATCCTTTCACAAAGCACACCTAAATAGTTCCAGCCTATTACTTCGTTTTGCTATTAATTTTGTTTTAAACAAATGAAACTAATATTGAAAATATACGAGAATGTTCAAAATGATTAGTTTAGTTGTTATATTTTTTATGCAGGTCTAGAAATAGATGCGAAGGATTTTTTTGTTTTCATTGTATTGTACTGAATTTTCAAAAACCGAGTTTACGTAAATATGGCAAATTCCACTACAAGGCAAATTTTTTAAAATTTGATTTTCACCATTTGGTCATGACCAGTTGCAATAAGCTTGTGTTTCGTTTCTTTTTATTATATGGTATTTTTATGAACTAAATTTGTATGCTTTAAAGTCCAATGGGGTACTAAGTCATTTGTGTATAAAATCAATCCTTTCACAAAGCGCACCTAAATAGTTCCAGCCTATTACTTTGTTTTGCTATTAAATTTCATTTTAATCAAATGAAACTAACATTGAAATAATACAAGAATAATCAAAATGATTATTTTTGTTATTTTTTTATGCAGCTCCAGAAATAGATGCGAAGGATTTTTTGTTTTCTTTGTATTATATTGCATTTTTAAAACCGAGTTTACGTAAATATGGTAAATTCAACTACAAGGCCAATTTTAAAAAATTTTATTTCCACCATTTGGTCATGAACAGTTGCAATAAGCTGCTGTTTCGTTTCTATTTATTATATGGTATTTAAATGAACTAAATGTATATGCTTTTATGTCCAATGGGGTACGAAATGATTTGTGTATAAAATCAATCCTATCACAAAGCACGCCTAAACAGTTCCAGCCTATTACTTCGTTTTGCTATTAATTTTGTTTTAAACAAATAAAACTAATATTGACAAAATACAAGAATGTTCAAAATGATTATTTTAGTTGTAATATTTTTTATGCTGCTCTAGAAATAGATGCAAAGGATTTTTTGTTTTCTTTGTATCATATTGCATTTTTAAAATCGAGTTTACGTAAATATGGTAAATTCCACTACAAGACCAATTTTTTAAAATTTGGCTTCCACCATTTGGTCATAAATAGTTGCAATAATCTTGTGTTTCGTTTCTCTTTATTATATCGTATTTTTATGAACTAAATTTATATGCTTTTAAGTCCAATGGGGTACCAAATGATTTGTGTATAAAATCAATCCTTTCACAAAGCACACCTAAATAGTTCCAGCCTATTACTTCGTTTTGCTATTAATTTTGTTTTAAACAAATGAAACTAATATTGAAAATATACAAGAATGTTCAAAATGATTAGTTTAGTTGTTATATTTTTTATGCAGGTCTAGAAATAGATGCGAAGGATTTTTTTGTTTTCATTGTATTGTACTGAATTTTCAAAAACCGAGTTTACGTAAATATGGCAAATTCCAGTACAAGGCAAATTTTTTAAAATTTGATTTTCACCATTTGGTCATGACCAGTTGCAATAAGCTTGTGTTTCGTTTCTTTTTATTATATGGTATTTTTATGAACTAAATTTGTATGCTTTAAAGTCCAATGGAGTATTAAGTCATTTGTGTATAAAATCAATCCTTTCACAAAGCGCACCTAAATAGTTCCAGCCTATTACTTTGTTTTGCTATTAAATTTCATTTTAATCAAATGAAACTAACATTGAAATAATACAAGAATAATCAAAATGATTATTTTTGTTATTTTTTTATGCAGCTCCAGAAATAGATGCGAAGGATTTTTTGTTTTCTTTGTATTATATTGCATTTTTAAAACCGAGTTTACGTAAATATGGTAAATTATACTCCAAGGCCAATTTTTTAAAATTTGATTTCCACCATTTTGTCATGACCAGTTGCAATAAGCTTGTGTTTCGTTTCTCTTTATTATATGGTATTTTTATGAACTAAATTTATATGTTTTAAAGTCCAATGGGGTACCAAGTGATTTGTGTATAAAATCAATGCTTTCATAAAGCACACCTAAATAGTTGCAGCCTATTACTTCGTTTTGCTATTAAATTTCATTTTAATCAAATGAAACTAACATTGAAATAATACAAGAATAATCAAAATGATAATTTTTGTTATTTTTTTATGCAGCTCAAGAAATAGAAGCGAAGCATTTTTTGTTTTCATTGTATTGTTCTGAATTTTCAAAAACCGAGTTTACGTAAATATGGTAAATTCCACTACAAGGCCAATTTTTTAAAATTTGATTTCCACCATTTGGTCATGAACAGTTGCAATAAGCTGCTGTTTCGTTTCTTTTTATTATATGGTATTTAAATGAACTAAATGTATATGCTTTTATGTCCAATGGGGTAATAATGATTTGAGTATAAAATCAATCCTATCACAAAGCACACCTAAATAGTTCCAGCCTATTACTTCGTTTTGCTATTAATTTTGTTTTAAACAAATAAAACTAATATTGAAAAAATACAAGAATGTTCAAAATGATTATTTTAGTTGTTATATTTTTTATGCAGCTCTAGAAATAGATGCGAAGGATTTTTTTGTTTTCTTTGTATTATTTCATTTTTAAAACCGAGTTTACGTAAATATGGTAAATTCCACTCCAAGACCAATTTTTTAAAATTTGATTTCCACCATATGGTCATGAACAGTTGCAATAATCTTGTGTTTCGTTTCTCTTTATTATATGGTATTTTTATGAACTAAATTTGTATGCTTTAAAGCCCAATGAGGTACCAAATGATCTGTATATGAAATCAATCCTTTCACAAAGCACACCTAAATAGTTCCAGCCTATTATTTCGTTTTACTATTAAATTTCATTTTAATCAAGTGAAACTAACATTGAAATAATACAAGAATGTTCAAAATGATTATTTTAGTTGTTATATTTTTTATGCAGCTCTAGAAATAGATGCGAAGGATTTTTTTGTTTTCTTTGTATTATTTCATTTTTAAAACCGAGTTTACGTAAATATGGTAAATTCCACTCCAAGACCAATTTTTTTAAATTTGATTTCCACCATATGGTCATGAACAGTTGCAATAATCTTGTGTTTCGTTTCTCTTTATTATATGGTATTTTTATGAACTAAATTTGTATGCTTTAAAGTCCAATGAGGTACCAAATGATCTGTATATGAAATCAATCCTTTCACAAAGCACACCTAAATAGTTCCAGCCTATTATTTCGTTTTACTATTAAATTTCATTTGAATCAAGTGAAACTAACATTGAAATAATACAAGAATAATCAAAATTATAATTTTTGTTATTTTTTTATACAGCTCCAGAAATAGATGCGAAGAATTTTTTGTTTTCATTGTATTGTACCGAATTTTCAAAAACCGAGTTTACGTAAATATGGTAAATTCTACTACAAGGCCAATTTTTTAAAATTTGATTTCCACCATTTGTTCATGAACAGTTGCAATAATCTTGTGTTTCGTTTCTCTTTATTATATGGTATTTTTATGAACTAAATTTGTATACTTTTAAGTCCAATGGGGTACCAAATGATTTGTGTATAAAATCAATCTTTTCACAAAGCACACCTAAATAGTTCCAGCCTATTACTTCGTTTTTCTATTAATTTTGTTTTGAACAAATAAAACTAATATTGAAAAAATACAAGAATGTTCAAAATGATTATTTTAGTTGTTATATTTTTTATGCAGCTCTAGAAATAGATGCAAAGGATTTTTTGTTTTCTTTGTATTACATTGCATTTTTAAAACCGAGTTTACGTAAATATGGTAAATTCCACTCCAAGGTCAATTTTTTAAAATTTGATTTCCACCATTTGGTCATGAACAGTTGCAATAAGCTTGTGTTTCGTTTCTCTTTATTATATGGTATTTTTATGAACTAAATTTATATGCTTTTAAGTCCAATGGGGTACCAAATGATTTGTGTATAAAATCAATCCTTTCACAAAGCACACCTAAATAGTTCCAGCCTATTACTTCGTTTTGCTATTAATTTTGTTATAAACAAATAAAAGTAATATTGAAAAAATACAAGAATGGTTAAAATGATTATTTTAGTTGTTATATTTTTTATGCAGGTCTAGAAATAGATGCGAAGGATTTTTTGTTTTCTTTGTATTATATTGCATTTTTAAAACCGAGTTTACGTTAATATGGTAAATTCCACTCCAAGGCCAATTTTTTAAAATTTGATTTCCACCATTTTGTCATGACCAGTTGCAATAAGTTTGTGTTTCGTTTCTTTTTATTATATGGTATTTTTATGAACTAAATTTATATGTTTTAAAGTCCAATGGGGTACCAAGTGATTTGTGTATAAATTCAATGCTTTCATAAAGCACACCTAAATAGTTGCAGCCTATTACTTCGTTTTGCTATTATATTATCATTTTAATCAAATGAAACTAACATTGAAATAATACAAGAATAATCAAAATGATAATTTTTGTTATTTTTTTATGCAGCTCAAGAAATAGAAGCGAAGCATTTTTTGTTTTCATTGTATTGTTCTGAATTTTCAAAAACCGAGTTTACGTAAATATGGTAAATTCTACTACAAGGCCAATTTTTTAAAATTTGATTTCCACCATTTAGTCATGAACAGTTGCAATAAGCTGCTGTTTCGTTTCTATTTAATATATGGTATTTTTATGAACTAAATTTGTATGCTTTAAAGTCCAATAAGGTACTAAGTCATTTGTGTATAAAATCAATCCTTTCACAAAGCGCACCTAAATAGTTGCAGCCTATTACTTCGTTTTGCTATTAAATTTCATTTTAATCAAATGAAACTAACATTGAAATAATACAAGAATAATCAAAATGATTATTTTTGTTGTTATTGTTTTTATATAGCTCCAGAAATAGATGCAAAGGATTTTTTGTTTTCTTTGTATTATATTGCATTTTTAAAACCGAGTTTACGTAAATATGGTAAATTCCACTACAAGGCCAATTTTTTAAAATTTGATTTCCACCATTTGGTCATGAACAGTTGCAATAAGCTGCTGTTTCGTTTCTTTTTATTATATGGTATTTAAATGAACTAAATGTATATGCTTTTATGTCCAATGGGGTAATAATGATTTGAGTATAAAATCAATCCTATCACAAAGCACACCTAAATAGTTCCAGCCTATTACTTCGTTTTGCTATTAATTTTGTTTTAAACAAATAAAACTAATATTGAAAAAATACAAGAATGTTCAAAATGATTATTTTAGTTGTTATATTTTTTATGCAGCTCTAGAAATAGATGCGAAGGATTTTTTTGTTTTCTTTGTATTATTTCATTTTTAAAACCGAGTTTACGTAAATATGGTAAATTCCACTCCAAGACCAATTTTTTAAAATTTGATTTCCACCATATGGTCATGAACAGTTGCAATAATCTTGTGTTTCGTTTCTCTTTATTATATGGTATTTTTATGAACTAAATTTGTATGCTTTAAAGCCCAATGAGGTACCAAATGATCTGTATATGAAATCAATCCTTTCACAAAGCACACCTAAATAGTTCCAGCCTATTATTTCGTTTTACTATTAAATTTCATTTTAATCAAGTGAAACTAACATTGAAATAATACAAGAATGTTCAAAATGATTATTTTAGTTGTTATATTTTTTATGCAGCTCTAGAAATAGATGCGAAGGATTTTTTTGTTTTCTTTGTATTATTTCATTTTTAAAACCGAGTTTACGTAAATATGGTAAATTCCACTCCAAGACCAATTTTTTAAAATTTGATTTCCACCATATGGTCATGAACAGTTGCAATAATCTTGTGTTTCGTTTCTCTTTATTATATGGTATTTTTATGAACTAAATTTGTATGCTTTAAAGTCCAATGAGGTACCAAATGATCTGTATATGAAATCAATCCTTTCACAAAGCACACCTAAATAGTTCCAGCCTATTATTTCGTTTTACTATTAAATTTCATTTTAATCAAGTGAAACTAACATTGAAATAATACAAGAATAATCAAAATTATAATTTTTGTTATTTTTTTATACAGCTCCAGAAATAGATGCGAAGAATTTTTTGTTTTCATTGTATTGTACTGAATTTTCAAAAACCGAGTTTACGTAAATATGGTAAATTCTACTACAAGGCCAATTTTTTAAAATTTGATTTCCACCATTTGTTCATGAACAGTTGCAATAATCTTGTGTTTCGTTTCTCTTTATTATATGGTATTTTTATGAACTAAATTTGTATACTTTTAAGTTCAATGGGGTACCAAATGATTTGTGTATAAAATCAATCTTTTCACAAAGCACACCTAAATAGTTCCAGCCTATTACTTCGTTTTTCTATTAATTTTGTTTTGAACAAATAAAACTAATATTGAAAAAATACAAGAATGTTCAAAATGATTATTTTAGTTGTTATATTTTTTATGCAGCTCTAGAAATAGATGCAAAGGATTTTTTGTTTTCTTTGTATTATATTGCATTTTTAAAACCGAGTTTACGTAAATATGGTAAATTCCACTCCAAGGTCAATTTTTTAAAATTTGATTTCCACCATTTGGTCATGAACAGTTGCAATAAGCTTGTGTTTCGTTTCTCTTTATTATATGGTATTTTTATGAACTAAATTTATATGCTTTTAAGTCCAATGGGGTACCAAATGATTTGTGTATAAAATCAATCCTTTCACAAAGCACACCTAAATAGTTCCAGCCTATTACTTCGTTTTGCTATTAATTTTGTTTTAAACAAATGAAACTAATATTGAAAATATACGAGAATGTTCAAAATGATTAGTTTAGTTGTTATATTTTTTATGCAGGTCTAGAAATAGATGCGAAGGATTTTTTTGTTTTCATTGTATTGTACTGAATTTTCAAAAACCGAGTTTACGTAAATATGGCAAATTCCACTACAAGGCAAATTTTTTAAAATTTGATTTTCACCATTTGGTCATGACCAGTTGCAATAAGCTTGTGTTTCGTTTCTCTTTATTATATCGTATTTTTATGAACTAAATTTATATGCTTTTAAGTCCAATGGGGTACCAAATGATTTGTGTATAAAATCAATCCTTTCACAAAGCACACCTAAATAGTTCCAGCCTATTACTTCGTTTTGCTATTAATTTTGTTTTAAACAAATGAAACTAATATTGAAAATATACGAGAATGTTCAAAATGATTAGTTTAGTTGTTATATTTGTTTATGCAGCTCCAGAAATAGATGCGAAGGATTTTTTGTTTTCTTTGTATTATATTGCATTTTTAAAACCGAGTTTACGTAAATATGGTAAATTCCACTACAAGGCAAATTTTTTAAAATTTGATTTTCACCATTTGGTCATGACCAGTTGCAATAAGCTTGTGTTTCGTTTCTTTTTATTATATGGTATTTTTATGAACTAAATTTGTATGCTTTAAAGTCCAATGGGGTACTAAGTCATTTGTGTATAAAATCAATCCTTTCACAAAGCGCACCTAAATAGTTCCAGCCTATTACTTTGTTTTGCTATTAAATTTCATTTTAATCAAATGAAACTAACATTGAAATAATACAAGAATAATCAAAATGATTATTTTTGTTATTTTTTTATGCAGCTCCAGAAATAGATGCGAAGGATTTTTTTGTTTTCATTGTATTGTACTGAATTTTCAAAAACCGAGTTTACGTAAATATGGCAAATTCCACTACAAGGCAAATTTTTTAAAATTTGATTTTCACCATTTGGTCATGAACAGTTGCAATAAGCATGTGTTTCGTTTCTTTTTATTATATGGTATTTTTATGAACTAAATTTGTATGCTTTAAAGTTTAAATGGGGTACTAAGTCATTTGTGTATAAATTCAATGCTTTCATAAAGCACACCTAAATAGTTGCAGCCTATTACTTTGTTTTGCTATTAAATTTCATTTTAATCAAATGAAACTAACATTGAAATAATACAAGAATAATCAAAATGATTATTTTTGTTATATTTTTTATGCAGCTCTAGAAATAGATGCAAAGGATTTTTTGTTTTCTTTGTATTATATTGCATTTTTAAAACCGAGTTTACGTAAATATGGTAAATTCCACTCCAAGGTCAATTTTTTAAAATTTGATTTCCACCATTTGGTCATGAACAGTTGCAATAAGCTTGTGTTTCGTTTCTCTTTATTATATGGTATTTTTATGAACTAAATTTATATGCTTTTAAGTCCAATGGGGTACCAAATGATTTGTGTATAAAATCAATCCTTTCACAAAGCACACCTAAATAGTTCCAGCCTATTACTTCGTTTTGCTATTAATTTTGTTTTAAACAAATGAAACTAATATTGAAAATATACGAGAATGTTCAAAATGATTAGTTTAGTTGTTATATTTTTTATGCAGGTCTAGAAATAGATGCGAAGGATTTTTTTGTTTTCATTGTATTGTACTGAATTTGCAAAAACCGAGTTTACGTAAATATGGCAAATTCCACTACAAGACAAATTTTTTAAAATTTGATTTTCACCATTTGGTCATGACCAGTTGCAATAATCTTGTGTTTCGGTTCTCTTTATTATATCGTATTTTTATGAACTAAATTTATATGCTTTTAAGTCCAATGGGGTACCAAATGATTTGTGTATAAAATCAATCCTTTCACAAAGCACACCTTAATAGTTCCAGCCTATTACTTCGTTTTGCTATTAATTTTGTTTTAAACAAATGAAACTAATATTGAAAATATACGAGAATGTTCAAAATGATTAGTTTAGTTGTTATATTTTTTATGCAGGTCTAGAAATAGATGCGAAGGATTTTTTTGTTTTCATTGTATTGTACTGAATTTGCAAAAACCGAGTTTACGTAAATATGGCAAATTCCACTACAAGGCAAATTTTTTAAAATTTGATTTTCACCATTTGGTCATGACCAGTTGCAATAAGCTTGTGTTTCGTTTCTTTTTATTATATGGTATTTTTATGAACTAAATTTGTATGCTTTAAAGTCCAATGGGGTACTAAGTCATTTGTGTATAAAATCAATCCTTTCACAAAGCGCACCTAAATAGTTCCAGCCTATTACTTTGTTTTGCTATTAAATTTCATTTTAATCAAATGAAACTAACATTGAAATAATACAAGAATAATCAAAATGATTATTTTTGTTATTTTTTTATGCAGCTCCAGAAATAGATGCGAAGGATTTTTTGTTTTCTTTGTATTATATTGCATTTTTAAAACCGAGTTTACGTAAATATGGTAAATTCAACTACAAGGCCAATTTTAAAAAATTTTATTTCCACCATTTGGTCATGAACAGTTGCAATAAGCTTGTGTTTCGTTTCTTTTTATTATATGGTATTTTTATGAACTAAATTTGTATGCTTTAAAGTCCAATGGGGTACTAAGTCATTTGTGTATAAAATCAATCCTTTCACAAAGCACACCTAAATAGTTCCAGCCTATTACTTCGTTTTGCTATTAATTTTGTTTTAAACAAATGAAACTAATATTGAAAATATACGAGAATGTTCAAAATGATTAGTTTAGTTGTTATATTTTTTATGCAGGTCTAGAAATAGATGCGAAGGATTTTTTTGTTTTCATTGTATTGTACTGAATTTTCAAAAACCGAGTTTACGTAAATATGGCAAATTCCACTACAAGGCAAATTTTTTAAAATTTGATTTTCACCATTTGGTCATGACCAGTTGCAATAAGCTTGTGTTTCGTTTCTTTTTATTATATGGTATTTTTATGAACTAAATTTGTATGCTTTAAAGTCCAATGGGGTACTAAGTCATTTGTGTATAAAATCAATCCTTTCACAAAGCGCGCCTAAATAGTTCCAGCCTATTACTTTGTTTTGCTATTAAATTTCATTTTAATCAAATGAAACTAACATTGAAATAATACAAGAATAATCAAAATGATTATTTTTGTTATTTTTTTATGCAGCTCCAGAAATAGATGCGAAGGATTTTTTGTTTTCTTTGTATTATATTGCATTTTTAAAACCGAGTTTACGTAAATATGGTAAATTCCACTCCAAGGCCAATTTTTTAAAATTTGATTTCCACCATTTTGTCATGACCAGTTGCAATAAGCTTGTGTTTCGTTTCTTTTTATTATATGGTATTTTTATGAACTAAATTTATATGTTTTAAAGTCCAATGGGGTACCAAGTGATTTGTGTATAAAATCAATGCTTTCATAAAGCACACCTAAATAGTTGCAGCCTATTACTTCGTTTTGCTATTATATTATCATTTTAATCAAATGAAACTAACATTGAAATAATACAAGAATAATCAAAATGATAATTTTTGTTATTTTTTTATGCAGCTCAAGAAATAGAAGCGAAGCATTTTTTGTTTTCATTGTATTGTTCTGAATTTTCAAAAACCGAGTTTACGTAAATATGGTAAATTCTACTACAAGGCCAATTTTTTTAAATTTGATTTCCACCATTTAGTCATGAACAGTTGCAATAAGCTGCTGTTTCGTTTCTATTTAATATATGGTATTTTTATGAACTAAATTTGTATGCTTTAAAGTCCAATAAGGTACTAAGTCATTTGTGTATAAAATCAATCCTTTCACAAAGCGCACCTAAATAGTTGCAGCCTATTACTTCGTTTTGCTATTAAATTTCATTTTAATCAAATGAAACTAACATTGAAATAATACAAGAATAATCAAAATGATTATTTTTGTTGTTATTGTTTTTATATAGCTCCAGAAATAGATGCAAAGGATTTTTTGTTTTCTTTGTATTATATTGCATTTTTAAAACCGAGTTTACGTAAATATGGTAAATTCCACTACAAGGCCAATTTTTTAAAATTTGATTTCCACCATTTGGTCATGAACAGTTGCAATAAGCTGCTGTTTCGTTTCTTTTTATTATATGGTATTTAAATGAACTAAATGTATATGCTTTTATGTCCAATGGGGTAATAATGATTTGAGTATAAAATCAATCCTATCACAAAGCACACCTAAATAGTTCCAGCCTATTACTTCGTTTTGCTATTAATTTTGTTTTAAACAAATAAAACTAATATTGAAAAAATACAAGAATGTTCAAAATGATTATTTTAGTTGTTATATTTTTTATGCAGCTCTAGAAATAGATGCGAAGGATTTTTTTGTTTTCTTTGTATTATTTCATTTTTAAAACCGAGTTTACGTAAATATGGTAAATTCCACTCCAAGACCAATTTTTTAAAATTTGATTTCCACCATATGGTCATGAACAGTTGCAATAATCTTGTGTTTCGTTTCTCTTTATTATATGGTATTTTTATGAACTAAATTTGTATGCTTTAAAGCCCAATGAGGTACCAAATGATCTGTATATGAAATCAATCCTTTCACAAAGCACACCTAAATAGTTCCAGCCTATTATTTCGTTTTACTATTAAATTTCATTTTAATCAGGTGAAACTAACATTGAAATAATACAAGAATGTTCAAAATGATTATTTTAGTTGTTATATTTTTTATGCAGCTCTAGAAATAGATGCGAAGGATTTTTTTGTTTTCTTTGTATTATTTCATTTTTAAAACCGAGTTTACGTAAATATGGTAAATTCCACTCCAAGACCAATTTTTTAAAATTTGATTTCCACCATATGGTCATGAACAGTTGCAATAATCTTGTGTTTCGTTTCTCTTTATTATATGGTATTTTTATGAACTAAATTTGTATGCTTTAAAGTCCAATGAGGTACCAAATGATCTGTATATGAAATCAATCCTTTCACAAAGCACACCTAAATAGTTCCAGCCTATTATTTCGTTTTACTATTAAATTTCATTTTAATCAAGCGAAACTAACATTGAAATAATACAAGAATAATTAAAATTATAATTTTTGTTATTTTTTTATACAGCTCCAGAAATAGATGCGAAGAATTTTTTGTTTTCATTGTATTGTACTGAATTTTCAAAAACCGAGTTTACGTAAATATGGTAAATTCTACTACAAGGCCAATTTTTTAAAATTTGATTTCCACCATTTGTTCATGAACAGTTGCAATAATCTTGTGTTTCGTTTCTCTTTATTATATGGTATTTTTATGAACTAAATTTGTATACTTTTAAGTCCAAAGGGGTACCAAATGATTTGTGTATAAAATCAATCCTTTCACAAAGCACACCTAAATAGTTCCAGCCTATTACTTCGTTTTTCTATTAATTTTGTTTTGAACAAATAAAACTAATATTGAAAAAATACAAGAATGTTCAAAATGATTATTTTAGTTGTTATATTTTTTATGCAGCTCTAGAAATAGATGCAAAGGATTTTTTGTTTTCTTTGTATTATATTGCATTTTTAAAACCGAGTTTACGTAAATATGGTAAATTCCACTCCAAGGTCAATTTTTTAAAATTTGATTTCCACCATTTGGTCATGAACAGTTGCAATAAGCTTGTGTTTCGTTTCTCTTTATTATATGGTATTTTTATGAACTAAATTTATATGCTTTTAAGTCCAATGGGGTACCAAATGATTTGTGTATAAAATCAATCCTTTCACGAAGCACACCTAAATAGTTCCAGCCTGTTACTTCGTTTTGCTATTAATTTTGTTTTAAACAAATGAAACTAATATTGAAAATATACGAGAATGTTCAAAATGATTAGTTTAGTTGTTATATTTTTTATGCAGGTCTAGAAATAGATGCGAAGGATTTTTTTGTTTTCATTGTATTGTACTGAATTTTCAAAAACCGAGTTTACGTAAATATGGCAAATTCGACTACAAGGCAAATTTTTTAAAATTTGATTTTCACCATTTGGTCATGACCAGTTGCAATAAGCTTGTGTTTCGTTTCTCTTTATTATATCGTATTTTTATGAACTAAATTTATATGCTTTTAAGTCCAATGGGGTACCAAATGATTTGTGTATAAAATCAATCCTTTCACAAAGCACACCTAAATAGTTCCAGCCTATTACTTCGTTTTGCTATTAATTTTGTTTTAAACAAATGAAACTAATATTGAAAATATACGAGAATGTTCAAAATGATTAGTTTAGTTGTTATATTTTTATGCAGGTCTAGAAATAGATGCGAAGGATTTTTTTGTTTTCATTGTATTGTACTGAATTTTCAAAAACCGAGTTTACGTAAATATGGCAAATTCCACTACAAGGCAAATTTTTTAAAATTTGATTTTCACCATTTGGTCATGACCAGTTGCAATAAGCTTGTGTTTCGTTTCTTTTTATTATATGGTATTTTTATGAACTAAATTTGTATGCTTTAAAGTCCAATGGGGTACTAAGTCATTTGTGTATAAAATCAATCCTTTCACAAAGCGCACCTAAATAGTTCCAGCCTATTACTTTGTTTTGCTATTAAATTTCATTTTAATCAAATGAAACTAACATTGAAATAATACAAGAATAATCAAAATGATTATTTTTGTTATTTTTTTATGCAGCTCCAGAAATAGATGCGAAGGATTTTTTGTTTTCTTTGTATTATATTGCATTTTTAAAACCGAGTTTACGTAAATATGGTAAATTCAACTACAAGGCCAATTTTAAAAAATTTTATTTCCACCATTTGGTCATGAACAGTTGCAATAAGCTGCTGTTTCGTTTCTATTTATTATATGGTATTTAAATGAACTAAATATATATGCTTTTATGTCCAATGGGGTACGAAATGATTTGTGTATAAAATCAATCCTATCACAAAGCACGCCTAAACAGTTCCAGCCTATTACTTCGTTTTGCTATTAATTTTGTTTTAAACAAATAAAACTAATATTGACAAAATACAAGAATGTTCAAAATGATTATTTTAGTTGTAATATTTTTTATGCTGCTCTAGAAATAGATGCAAAGGATTTTTTGTTTTCTTTGTATCATATTGCATTTTTAAAATCGAGTTTACGTAAATATGGTAAATTCCACTACAAGACCAATTTTTTAAAATTTGGCTTCCACCATTTGGTCATAAATAGTTGCAATAATCTTGTGTTTCGTTTCTCTTTATTATATCGTATTTTTATGAACTAAATTTATATGCTTTTAAGTCCAATGGGGTACCAAATGATTTGTGTATAAAATCAATCCTTTCACAAAGCGCACCTAAATAGTTCCAGCCTATTACTTTGTTTTGCTATTAAATTTCATTTTAATCAAATGAAACTAACATTGAAATAATACAAGAATAATCAAAATGATTATTTTTGTTATTTTTTTATGCAGCTCCAGAAATAGATGCGAAGGATTTTTTGTTTTCTTTGTATTATATTGCATTTTTAAAACCGAGTTTACGTAAATATGGTAAATTCCACTCCAAGGCCAATTTTTTAAAATTTGATTTCCACCATTTTGTCATGACCAGTTGCAATAAGCTTGTGTTTCGTTTCTTTTTATTATATGGTATTTTTATGAACTAAATTTATATGTTTTAAAGTCCAATGGGGTACCAAGTGATTTGTGTATAAAATCAATGCTTTCATAAAGCACACCTAAATAGTTGCAGCCTATTACTTCGTTTTGCTATTATATTATCATTTTAATCAAATGAAACTAACATTGAAATAATACAAGAATAATCAAAATGATAATTTTTGTTATTTTTTTATGCAGCTCAAGAAATAGAAGCGAAGCATTTTTTGTTTTCATTGTATTGTTCTGAATTTTCAAAAACCGAGTTTACGTAAATATGGTAAATTCTACTACAAGGCCAATTTTTTAAAATTTGATTTCCACCATTTAGTCATGAACAGTTGCAATAAGCTGCTGTTTCGTTTCTATTTAATATATGGTATTTTTATGAACTAAATTTGTATGCTTTAAAGTCCAATAAGGTACTAAGTCATTTGTGTATAAAATCAATCCTTTCACAAAGCGCACCTAAATAGTTGCAGCCTATTACTTCGTTTTGCTATTAAATTTCATTTTAATCAAATGAAACTAACATTGAAATAATACAAGAATAATCAAAATGATTATTTTTGTTGTTATTGTTTTTATATAGCTCCAGAAATAGATGCAAAGGATTTTTTGTTTTCTTTGTATTATATTGCATTTTTAAAACCGAGTTTACGTAAATATGGTAAATTCCACTACAAGGCCAATTTTTTAAAATTTGATTTCCACCATTTGGTCATGAACAGTTGCAATAAGCTGCTGTTTCGTTTCTTTTTATTATATGGTATTTAAATGAACTAAATGTATATGCTTTTAAGTCCAATGGGGTACCAAATGATTTGAGTATAAAATCAATCCTATCACAAAGCACACCTAAATAGTTCCAGCCTATTACTTCGTTTTGCTATTAATTTTGTTTTAAACAAATAAAACTAATATTGAAAAAATACAAAAATGTTCAAAATGATTATTTTAGTTGTTATATTTTTTATGCAGCTCTAGAAATAGATGCGAAGGATTTTTTTGTTTTCTTTGTATTATTTCATTTTTAAAACCGAGTTTACGTAAATATGGTAAATTCCACTCCAAGACCAATTTTTTAAAATTTGATTTCCGCCATATGGTCATGAACAGTTGCAATAATCTTGTGTTTCGTTTCTCTTTATTATATGGTATTTTTATGAACTAAATTTGTATGCTTTAAAGCCCAATGAGGTACCAAATGATCTGTATATGAAATCAATCCTTTCACAAAGCACACCTAAATAGTTCCAGCCTATTATTTCGTTTTACTATTAAATTTCATTTTAATCAAGTGAAACTAACATTGAAATAATACAAGAATGTTCAAAATGATTATTTTAGTTGTTATATTTTTTATGCAGCTCTAGAAATAGATGCGAAGGATTTTTTTGTTTTCTTTGTATTATTTCATTTTTAAAACCGAGTTTACGTAAATATGGTAAATTCCACTCCAAGACCAATTTTTTAAAATTTGATTTCCACCATATGGTCATGAACAGTTGCAATAATCTTGTGTTTCGTTTCTCTTTATTATATGGTATTTTTATGAACTAAATTTGTATGCTTTAAAGTCCAATGAGGTACCAAATGATCTGTATATGAAATCAATCCTTTCACAAAGCACACCTAAATAGTTCCAGCCTATTATTTCGTTTTACTATTAAATTTCATTTTAATCAAGTGAAACTAACATTGAAATAATACAAGAATAATCAAAATTATAATTTTTGTTATTTTTTTATACAGCTCCAGAAATAGATGCGAAGAATTTTTTGTTTTCATTGTATTGTACTGAATTTTCAAACACCGAGTTTACGTAAATATGGTAAATTCTACTACAAGGCCAATTTTTTAAAATTTGATTTCCACCATTTGTTCATGAACAGTTGCAATAATCTTGTGTTTCGTTTCTCTTTATTATATGGTATTTTTATGAACTAAATTTGTATACTTTTAAGTCCAATGGGGTACTAAGTCATTTGTGTATAAAATCAATCCTTTCACAAAGCGCACCTAAATAGTTCCAGCCTATTATTTCGTTTTACTATTAAATTTCATTTTAATCAAGTGAAACTAACATTGAAATAATACAAGAATAATCAAAATTATAATTTTTGTTATTTTTTTATACAGCTCCAGAAATAGATGCGAAGAATTTTTTATTTTCATTGTATTGTACTGAATTTTCAAAAACCGAGTTTACGTAAATATGGTAAATTCTACTACAAGGCCAATTTTTTAAAATTTGATTTCCACCATTTGGTCATGAACAGTTGCAATAATCTTGTGTTTCGTTTCTCTTTATTATATGGTATTTTTATGAACTAAATTTGTATACTTTTAAGTCCAATGGGGTACTAAGTCATTTGTGTATAAGATCAATCTTTTCACAAAGCACACCTAAATAGTTCCAGCCTATTACTTCGTTTTGCTATTAATTTTGTTTTGAACAAATAAAACTAATATTGAAAAAATACAAGAATGTTCAAAATGATTATTTTAGTTGTTATATTTTTTATGCAGCTCTAGAAATAGATGCAAAGGATTTTTTGTTTTCTTTGTATTATATTGCATTTTTAAAACCGAGTTTACGTAAATATGGTAAATTCCACTCCAAGGTCAATTTTTTAAAATTTGATTTCCACCATTTGGTCATGAACAGTTGCAATAAGCTTGTGTTTCGTTTCTCTTTATTATATGGTATTTTTATGAACTAAATTTATATGCTTTTAAGTCCAATGGGGTACCAAATGATTTGTGTATAAAATCAATCCTTTCACAAAGCACACCTAAATAGTTCCAGCCTATTACTTCGTTTTGCTATTAATTTTGTTTTAAACAAATGAAACTAATATTGAAAATATACGAGAATGTTCAAAATGATTAGTTTAGTTGTTATATTTTTTATGCAGGTCTAGAAATAGATGCGAAGGATTTTTTTGTTTTCATTGTATTGTACTGAATTTTCAAAAACCGAGTTTACGTAAATATGGCAAATTCCACTACAAGGCAAATTTTTTAAAATTTGATTTTCACCATTTGGTCATGACCAGTTGCAATAAGCTGCTGTTTCGTTTCTCTTTATTATATCGTATTTTTATGAACTAAATTTATATGCTTTTAAGTCCAATGGGGTACCAAATGATTTGTGTATAAAATCAATCCTTTCACAAAGCACACCTAAATAGTTCCAGCCTATTACTTCGTTTTGCTATTAATTTTGTTTTAAACAAATGAAACTAATATTGAAAATATACGAGAATGTTCAAAATGATTAGTTTAGTTGTTATATTTTTTATGCAGGTCTAGAAATAGATGCGAAGGATTTTTTTGTTTTCATTGTATTGTACTGAATTTTCAAAAACCGAGTTTACGTAAATATGGCAAATTCCACTACAAGGCAAATTTTTTAAAATTTGATTTTCACCATTTGGTCATGACCAGTTGCAATAAGCTTGTGTTTCGTTTCTTTTTATTATATGGTATTTTTATGAACTAAATTTGTATGCTTTAAAGTCCAATGGGGTACTAAGTCATTTGTGTATAAAATCAATCCTTTCACAAAGCGCACCTAAATAGTTCCAGCCTATTACTTTGTTTTGCTATTAAATTTCATTTTAATCAAATGAAACTAACATTGAAATAATACAAGAATAATCAAAATGATTATTTTTGTTATTTTTTTATGCAGCTCCAGAAATAGATGCGAAGGATTTTTTGTTTTCTTTGTATTATATTGCATTTTTAAAACCGAGTTTACGTAAATATGGTAAATTCAACTACAAGGCCAATTTTTAAAAATTTTATTTCCACCATTTGGTCATGAACAGTTGCAATAAGTTGCTGTTTCGTTTCTATTTATTATATGGTATTTAAATGAACTAAATGTATATGCTTTTATGTCCAATGGGGTACGAAATGATTTGTGTATAAAATCAATCCTATCACAAAGCACGCCTAAACAGTTCCAGCCTATTACTTCGTTTTGCTATTAATTTTGTTTTAAACAAATAAAACTAATATTGACAAAATACAAGAATGTTCAAAATGATTATTTTAGTTGTAATATTTTTTATGCTTCTCTAGAAATAGATGCAAAGGATTTTTTGTTTTCTTTGTATCATATTGCATTTTTAAAATCGAGTTTACGTAAATATGGTAAATTCCACTACAAGACCAATTTTTTAAAATTTGGCTTCCACCATTTGGTCATAAATAGTTGCAATAATCTTG
Organism: Anthrax anthrax; assembly: GCA_963971155.1. Lineage (NCBI taxonomy): Eukaryota > Metazoa > Arthropoda > Insecta > Diptera > Bombyliidae > Anthrax > Anthrax anthrax. The sequence goes on from OZ020117.1 coordinate 28,859,498, forward strand.
TGTTTCGTTTCTCTTTATTATATCGTATTTTTATGAACTAAATTTATATGCTTTTAAGTCCAATGGGGTACCAAATGATTTGTGTATAAAATCAATCCTTTCACAAAGCACACCTAAATAGTTCCAGCCTATTACTTCGTTTTGCTATTAATTTTGTTTTAAACAAATGAAACTAATATTGAAAATATACGAGAATGTTCAAAATGATTAGTTTAGTTGTTATATTTTTTATGCAGGTCTAGAAATAGATGCGAAGGATTTTTTTGTTTTCATTGTATTGTACTGAATTTTCAAAAACCGAGTTTACGTAAATATGGCAAATTCCACTACAAGGCAAATTTTTTAAAATTTGATTTTCACCATTTGGTCATGACCAGTTGCAATAAGCTTGTGTTTCGTTTCTTTTTATTATATGGTATTTTTATGAACCAAATTTGTATGCTTTAAAGTTTAAATGGGGTACTAAGTCATTTGTGTATAAAATCAATCCTTTCACAAAGCGCACCTAAATAGTTCCAGCCCATTACTTTGTTTTGCTATTAAATTTCATTTTAATCAAATGAAACTAACATTGAAATAATACAAGAATAATCAAAATGATTATTTTTGTTATTTTTTTATGCAGCTCCAGAAATAGATGCGAAGGATTTTTTGTTTTCTTTGTATTATATTGCATTTTTAAAACCGAGTTTACGTAAATATGATAAATTCCACTCCAAGGCCAATTTTTTAAAATTTGATTTCCACCATTTTGTCATGACCAGTTGCAATAAGCTTGTGTTTCGTTTCTTTTTATTATATGGTATTTTTATGAACTAAATTTATATGTTTTAAAGTCCAATGGGGTACCAAGTGATTTGTGTATAAAATCAATGCTTTCATAAAGCACACCTAAATAGTTGCAGCCTATTACTTCGTTTTGCTATTATATTATCATTTTAATCAAATGAAACTAACATTGAAATAATACAAGAATAATCAAAATGATAATTTTTGTTATTTTTTTATGCAGCTCAAGAAATAGAAGCGAAGCATTTTTTGTTTTCATTGTATTGTTCTGAATTTTCAAAAACCGAGTTTACGTAAATATGGTAAATTCTACTACAAGGCCAATTTATTAAAATTTGATTTCCACCATTTAGTCATGAACAGTTGCAATAAGCTGCTGTTTCGTTTCTATTTAATATATGGTATTTTTATGAACTAAATTTGTATGCTTTAAAGTCCAATAAGGTACTAAGTCATTTGTGTATAAAATCAATCCTTTCACAAAGCGCACCTAAATAGTTGCAGCCTATTACTTCGTTTTGCTATTAAATTTCATTTTGATCAAATGAAACTAACATTGAAATAATACAAGAATAATCAAAATGATTATTTTTGTTGTTATTGTTTTTATATAGCTCCAGCAATAGATGCAAAGGATTTTTTGTTTTCTTTGTATTATATTGCATTTTTAAAACCGAGTTTACGTAAATATGGTAAATTCCACTACAAGGCCAATTTTTTAAAATTTGATTTCCACCATTTGGTCATGAACAGTTGCAATAAGCTGCTGTTTCGTTTCTATTTATTATATGGTATTTAAATGAACTAAATGTATATGCTTTTATGTCCAATGGGGTAATAATGATTTGAGTATAAAATCAATCCTATCACAAAGCACACCTAAATAGTTCCAGCCTATTACTTCGTTTTGCTATTAATTTTGTTTTAAACAAATAAAACTAATATTGAAAAAATACAAGAATGTTCAAAATGATTATTTTAGTTGTTATATTTTTTATGCAGCTCTAGAAATAGATGCGAAGGATTTTTTTGTTTTCTTTGTATTATTTCATTTTTAAAACCGAGTTTACGTAAATATGGTAAATTCCACTCCAAGACCAATTTTTTAAAATTTGATTTCCACCATATGGTCATGAACAGTTGCAATAATCTTGTGTTTCGTTTCTCTTTATTATATGGTATTTTTATGAACTAAATTTGTATGCTTTAAAGCCCAATGAGGTACCAAATGATCTGTATATGAAATCAATCCTTTCACAAAGCACACCTAAATAGTTCCAGCCTATTATTTCGTTTTACTATTAAATTTCATTTTAATCAAGTGAAACTAACATTGAAATAATACAAGAATGTTCAAAATGATTATTTTAGTTGTTATATTTTTTATGCAGCTCTAGAAATAGATGCGAAGGATTTTTTTGTTTTCTTTGTATTATTTCATTTCTAAAACCGAGTTTACGTAAATATGGTAAATTCCACTCCAAGACCAATTTTTTAAAATTTGATTTCCACCATATGGTCATGAACAGTTGCAATAATCTTGTGTTTCGTTTCTCTTTATTATATGGTATTTTTATGAACTAAATTTGTATGCTTTAAAGTCCAATGAGGTACCAAATGATCTGTATGTGAAATCAATCCTTTCACAAAGCACACCTAAATAGTTCCAGCCTATTATTTCGTTTTACTATTAAATTTCATTTTAATCAAGTGAAACTAACATTGAAATAATACAAGAATAATCAAAATTATAATTTTTGTTATTTTTTTATACAGCTCCAGAAATAGATGCGAAAAATTTTTTATTTTCATTGTATTGTACTGAATTTTCAAAAACCGAGTTTACGTAAATATGGTAAATTCTACTACAAGGCCAATTTTTTAAAATTTGATTTCCACCATTTGTTCATGAACAGTTGCAATAATCTTGTGTTTCGTTTCTCTTTATTATATGGTATTTTTATGAACTAAATTTGTATACTTTTAAGTCCAATGGGGTACCAAATGATTTGTGTATAAAATCAATCTTTTCACAAAGCATACCTAAATAGTTCCAGCCTATTACTTCGTTTTTCTATTAATTTTGTTTTGAACAAATAAAACTAATACTGAAAAAATACAAGAATGTTCAAAATGATTATTTTAGTTGTTATATTTTTTATGCAGCTCTAGAAATTGATGCAAAGGATTTTTTGTTTTCTTTGTATTATATTGCATTTTTAAAACCGAGTTTACGTAAATATGGTAAATTCCACTCCAAGGTCAATTTTTTAAAATTTGATTTCCACCATTTGGTCATGAACAGTTGCAATAAGCTTGTGTTTCGTTTCTCTTTATTATATGGTATTTTTATGAACTAAATTTATATTCTTTTATGTCCAATGGGGTACGAAATGATTTGTGTATAAAATCGATCCTATCACAAAGCACACCTAAATAGTTCCAGCCTATTACTTCGTTTTGCTATTAATTTTGTTATAAACAAATAAAAGTAATATTGAAAAAATACAAGAATGGTTAAAATGATTATTTTAGTTGTTATATTTTTTATGCAGCTCTAGAAATAGATGCGAAGGATTTTTTGTTTTCTTTGTATTATATTGCATTTTTAAAACCGAGTTTACGTAAATATGGTAAATTCCAATACAAAGCCAATTTTGTTAAAATTTGATTTCCACCATTTGGTCATGAACAGTTGCAATAAGCTTGTGTTTCGTTTCTCTTTATTATATGGTATTTTTATGAACTAAATTTATATTCTTTTATGTCCAATGGGGTACGAAATGATTTGTGTATAAAATCGATCCTATCACAAAGCACACCTAAATAGTTCCAGCCTATTACTTCGTTTTGCTATTAAATTTCATTTTGATCAAATGAAACTAACATTGAAATAATACAAGAATAATCAAAATGATTATTTTTGTTGTTATTGTTTTTATATAGCTCCAGCAATAGATGCAAAGGATTTTTTGTTTTCTTTGTATTATATTGCATTTTTAAAACCGAGTTTACGTAAATATGGTAAATTCCACTACAAGGCCAATTTTTTAAAATTTGATTTCCACCATTTGGTCATGAACAGTTGCAATAAGCTGCTGTTTCGTTTCTATTTATTATATGGTATTTAAATGAACTAAATGTATATGCTTTTATGTCCAATGGGGTAATAATGATTTGAGTATAAAATCAATCCTATCACAAAGCACACCTAAATAGTTCCAGCCTATTACTTCGTTTTGCTATTAATTTTGTTTTAAACAAATAAAACTAATATTGAAAAAATACAAGAATGTTCAAAATGATTATTTTAGTTGTTATATTTTTTATGCAGCTCTAGAAATAGATGCGAAGGATTTTTTTGTTTTCTTTGTATTATTTCATTTTTAAAACCGAGTTTACGTAAATATGGTAAATTCTACTACAAGGCCAATTTTTTAAAATTTGATTTCCACCATTTGTTCATGAACAGTTGCAATAATCTTGTGTTTCGTTTCTCTTTATTATATGGTATTTTTATGAACTAAATTTGTATACTTTTAAGTCCAATGGGGTACCAAATGATTTGTGTATAAAATCAATCTTTTCACAAAGCATACCTAAATAGTTCCAGCCTATTACTTCGTTTTTCTATTAATTTTGTTTTGAACAAATAAAACTAATACTGAAAAAATACAAGAATGTTCAAAATGATTATTTTAGTTGTTATATTTTTTATGCAGCTCTAGAAATAGATGCGAAGGATTTTTTTGTTTTCTTTGTATTATTTCATTTCTAAAACCGAGTTTACGTAAATATGGTAAATTCCACTCCAAGACCAATTTTTTAAAATTTGATTTCCACCATATGGTCATGAACAGTTGCAATAATCTTGTGTTTCGTTTCTCTTTATTATATGGTATTTTTATGAACTAAATTTGTATGCTTTAAAGTCCAATGAGGTACCAAATGATCTGTATATGAAATCAATCCTTTCACAAAGCACACCTAAATAGTTCCAGCCTATTATTTCGTTTTACTATTAAATTTCATTTTAATCAAGTGAAACTAACATTGAAATAATACAAGAATAATCAAAATTATAATTTTTGTTATTTTTTTATACAGCTCCAGAAATAGATGCGAAAAATTTTTTATTTTCATTGTATTGTACTGAATTTTCAAAAACCGAGTTTACGTAAATATGGTAAATTCTACTACAAGGCCAATTTTTTAAAATTTGATTTCCACCATTTGTTCATGAACAGTTGCAATAATCTTGTGTTTCGTTTCTCTTTATTATATGGTATTTTTATGAACTAAATTTGTATACTTTTAAGTCCAATGGGGTACCAAATGATTTGTGTATAAAATCAATCTTTTCACAAAGCACACCTAAATAGTTCCAGCCTATTACTTCGTTTTTCTATTAATTTTGTTTTGAAGAAATAAAACTAATATTGAAAAAATACAAGAATGTTCAAAATGATTATTTTAGTTGTTATATTTTTTATGCAGCTCTAGAAATAGATGCAAAGGATTTTTTGTTTTCTTTGTATTATATTGCATTTTTAAAACCGAGTTTACGTAAATATGGTAAATTCCACTCCAAGGTCAATTTTTTAAAATTTGATTTCCACCATTTGGTCATGAACAGTTGCAATAAGCTTGTGTTTCGTTTCTCTTTATTTAATGGTATTTTTATGAACTAAATTTATATTCTTTTATGTCCAATGGGGTACGAAATGATTTGTGTATAAAATCGATCCTATCACAAAGCACACCTAAATAGTTCCAGCCTATTACTTCGTTTTGCTATTAATTTTGTTATAAACAAATAAAAGTAATATTGAAAAAATACAAGAATGGTTAAAATGATTATTTTAGTTGTTATATTTTTTATGCAGCTCTAGAAATAGATGCGAAGGATTTTTTGTTTTCTTTGTATTATATTGCATTTTTAAAACCGAGTTTACGTAAATATGGTAAATTCCAATACAAAGCCAATTTTGTTAAAATTTGATTTCCACCATTTGGTCATGAACAGTTGCAATAAGCTTGTGTTTCGTTTCTCTTTATTATATGGTATTTTTATGAACTAAATTTATATTCTTTTATGTCCAATGGGGTACGAAATGATTTGTGTATAAAATCGATCCTATCACAAAGCACACCTAAATAGTTCCAGCCTATTACTTCGTTTTGCTATTAATTTTGTTTTTAACAAATAAAACTAATATTGAAAAAATACAAGAATGTTCAAAATGATTATTTTCGTTGTTATATGTTTTATGCAGCTCTAGAAATTGATGCGAAGGATTTTTTGTTTTCATTGTATTGTACTGAAATTTCAAAAACCGAGTTTACGTAAATATGGTAAATTCCAATACAAGGCCAATTTTTTAAAATTTGATTTCCACCATTTGGTCATAAATAGTTGCAATAATCTTGTGTTTCGTTTCCCGTCATTATATGGTATTTTTATGAACTAAATTTGTATGCTTTAAAGTCCAATGGGGTACCAAATGATTTGTGTATAAAATCAATCCTTTCACAAAGCACACCTAAATAGTTGCAGCCTATTACTTCGTTTTGCTATTATATGTCTTTTTTATCAAATGAAACTAACATTGAAATAATACAAGAATAATCAAAATGATAATTTGTGTTATTTTTTTATGCAGCTCCAGAAATAGATGCGAAGGATTTTTTGTTTTCATTGTATTGTACTGAATTTTCAAAAACCGAGTTTACGTAAATATGGTAAATTCTACTACAAGGCCAATTTTTTAAAATTTGATTTCCACCATTTGGTCATGAACAGTTGCAATAATCTTCTGTTTCGTTTCTATTTATTATATGGTATTTTTATGAACTAAATTTGTATGCTTTAAAGTCCAATGGGGTACCAAGTGATTTGTGTATAAAATCTATCCTATCATAAAGCACACCCAAATAGTTCCAGCCTATTACTTCGTTTTGCTATTAATTTTGTTTTAAACAAATAAAACTAAAATTGAAAAAATACAAGAATGTTCAAAATAATTATTTTAGTTGTTATATTTTTTATGCAGCTCTAGAAATAGATGCGAAGGATTTTTTTGTTTTCTTTGTATTATATTGCATTTTTAAAACCGAGTTTACGTAAATATGGTAAATTCCACTCCAAGGCCAATTTTTTAAAATTTGGTTTCCACCATTTGGTCATGAACAGTTGCAATAAGCTTGTGTTCCGTTTCTCTTTATTATATGGTTTTTTATGAACGAAATTTATATGCTTTAAAGTCCAATAGGGTACTAAGTCATTTGTGTATAAAATCAATCCTTTCACAAAGCAAACCTAAATAGTTCCAGCCTATTATTTCGTTTTACTATTAAATTTCATTTTAATCAAGTGAAACTAACATTGAAATAATACAAGAATAATCAAAATGATAATTTTTGTTACTTTTTTATGCAGCTCCAGAAATAGATGCGAAGAATTTTTTGTTTTCATTGTATTGTACTGAATTTTCAAAAACCGAGTTTACGTAAATATGGTAAATTCTACTACAAGGCCAAAAGGCCAATTTTTAAAAATTTGATTTCCACCATTTGGTCATGAACAGTTGCAATAATCTTGTGTTTCGTTTCTCTTTATTATATGGTATTTTTATGAACTAAATTTGTATACTTTTAAGTCCAATGGGGTACCAAATGATTTGTGTATAAAATCAATCTTTTCACAAAGCACACCTAAATAGTTCCAGCCTATTACTTCGTTTTTCTATTAATTTTGTTTTGAAGAAATAAAACTAATATTGAAAAAATACAAGAATGTTCAAAATGATTATTTTAGTTGTTATATTTTTTATGCAGCTCTAGAAATAGATGCAAAGGATTTTTTGTTTTCTTTGTATTATATTGCATTTTTAAAACCGAGTTTACGTAAATATGGTAAATTCCACTCCAAGGTCAATTTTTTAAAATTTGATTTCCACCATTTGGTCATGAACAGTTGCAATAAGCTTGTGTTTCGTTTCTCTTTATTTAATGGTATTTTTATGAACTAAATTTATATTCTTTTATGTCCAATGGGGTACGAAATGATTTGTGTATAAAATCGATCCTATCACAAAGCACACCTAAATAGTTCCAGCCTATTACTTCGTTTTGCTATTAATTTTGTTATAAACAAATAAAAGTAATATTGAAAAAATACAAGAATGGTTAAAATGATTATTTTAGTTGTTATATTTTTTATGCAGCTCTAGAAATAGATGCGAAGGATTTTTTGTTTTCTTTGTATTATATTGCATTTTTAAAACCGAGTTTACGTAAATATGGTAAATTCCAATACAAAGCCAATTTTGTTAAAATTTGATTTCCACCATTTGGTCATGAACAGTTGCAATAAGCTTGTGTTTCGTTTCTCTTTATTATATGGTATTTTTATGAACTAAATTTAAATTCTTTTATGTCCAATGGGGTACGAAATGATTTGTGTATAAAATCGATCCTATCACAAAGCACACCTAAATAGTTCCAGCCTATTACTTCGTTTTGCTATTAATTTTGTTTTTAACAAATAAAACTAATATTGAAAAAATACAAGAATGTTCAAAATGATTATTTTCGTTGTTATATGTTTTATGCAGCTCTAGAAATTGATGCGAAGGATTTTTTGTTTTCATTGTATTGTACTGAAATTTCAAAAACCGAGTTTACGTAAATATGGTAAATTCCAATACAAGGCCAATTTTTTAAAATTTGATTTCCACCATTTGGTCATAAATAGTTGCAATAATCTTGTGTTTCGTTTCCCGTCATTATATGGTATTTTTATGAACTAAATTTGTATGCTTTAAAGTCCAATGGGGTACCAAATGATTTGTGTATAAAATCAATCCTTTCACAAAGCACACCTAAATAGTTGCAGCCTATTACTTCGTTTTGCTATTATATGTCTTTTTTATCAAATGAAACTAACATTGAAATAATACAAGAATAATCAAAATGATAATTTGTGTTATTTTTTTATGCAGCTCCAGAAATAGATGCGAAGGATTTTTTGTTTTCATTGTATTGTACTGAATTTTCAAAAACCGAGTTTACGTAAATATGGTAAATTCTACTACAAGGCCAATTTTTTAAAATTTGATTTCCACCATTTGGTCATGAACAGTTGCAATAATCTTCTGTTTCGTTTCTATTTATTATATGGTATTTTTATGAACTAAATTTGTATGCTTTAAAGTCCAATGGGGTACCAAGTGATTTGTGTATAAAATCTATCCTATCATAAAGCACACCCAAATAGTTCCAGCCTATTACTTCGTTTTGCTATTAATTTTGTTTTAAACAAATAAAACTAAAATTGAAAAAATACAAGAATGTTCAAAATAATTATTTTAGTTGTTATATTTTTTATGCAGCTCTAGAAATAGATGCGAAGGATTTTTTTGTTTTCTTTGTATTATATTGCATTTTTAAAACCGAGTTTACGTAAATATGGTAAATTCCACTCCAAGGCCAATTTTTTAAAATTTGGTTTCCACCATTTGGTCATGAACAGTTGCAATAAGCTTGTGTTCCGTTTCTCTTTATTATATGGTTTTTTATGAACGAAATTTATATGCTTTAAAGTCCAATAGGGTACTAAGTCATTTGTGTATAAAATCAATTCTTTCACAAAGCAAACCTAAATAGTTCCAGCCTATTATTTCGTTTTACTATTAAATTTCATTTTAATCAAGTGAAACTAACATTGAAATAATACAAGAATAATCAAAATGATAATTTTTGTTACTTTTTTATGCAGCTCCAGAAATAGATGCGAAGAATTTTTTGTTTTCATTGTATTGTACTGAATTTTCAAAAACCGAGTTTACGTAAATATGGTAAATTCTACTACAAGGCCAATTTTTAAAAATTTGATTTCCACCATTTGGTCATGAACAGTTGCAATAATCTTGCGTTTCGTTTCTCTTTATTATATGGTATTTTTATGAACTAAATTTATATGCTTTAAAGTCCAATGGGGTACCAAATGATTTGTGTATAAAATCAATTGTTTCACAAAGCACACCTAAAGAGTTCCAGTCTATTACTTCGTTTTTCTATTAATTTTGTTTTGAACAAATAAAACTAATATTGAAAAAATACAAGAATGTTCAAAATGATTATTTTAGTTGTTATATTTTTTATGCAGCTCTAGAAATAGATGCAAAGGATTTTTTGTTTTCTTTGTATTATATTGCATTTTTAAAACCGAGTTTACGTAAATATGGTAAATTCCACTCCAAGGTCAATTTTTTAAAATTTGATTTCCACCATTTGGTCATGAACAGTTGCAATAAGCTTGTGTTTCGTTTCTCTTTATTATATGGTATTTTTATGAACTAAATTTATATTCTTTTATGTCCAATGGGGTACGAAATGATTTGTGTATAAAATCAATCCTATCACAAAGCACACCTAAATAGTTCCAGCCTATTACTTCGTTTTGCTATTAATTTTGTTATAAACAAATAAAAGTAATATTGAAAAAATACAAGAATGGTTAAAATGATTATTTTAGTTGTTATATTTTTTATGCAGCTCTAGAAATAGATGCGAAGGATTTTTTGTTTTCTTTGTATTATATTGCATTTTTAAAACCGAGTTTACGTAAATATGGTAAATTCCAATACAAAGCCAATTTTGTTAAAATTTGATTTCCACCATTTGGTCATGAACAGTTGCAATAAGCTTGTGTTTCGTTTCTCTTTATTATATGGTATTTTTATGAACTAAATTTATATGCTTTTAAGTCCAATGGGGTACGAAATGATTTGTGTATAAAATCGATCCTATCACAAAGCACACCTAAATAGTTCCAGCCTATTACTTCGTTTTGCTATTAATTTTGTTTTTAACAAATAAAACTAATATTGAAAAAATACAAGAATGTTCAAAATGATTATTTTCGTTGTTATATGTTTTATGCAGCTCTAGAAATTGATGCGAAGGATTTTTTGTTTTCATTGTATTGTACTGAAATTTCAAAAACCGAGTTTACGTAAATATGGTAAATTCCAATACAAGGCCAATTTTTTAAAATTTGATTTCCACCATTTGGTCATAAATAGTTGCAATAATCTTGTGTTTCGTTTCCCGTCATTATATGGTATTTTTATGAACTAAATTTGTATGCTTTAAAGTCCAATGGGGTACCAAATGATTTGTGTATAAAATCAATCCTTTCACAAAGCACACCTAAATAGTTGCAGCCTATTACTTCGTTTTGCTATTATATGTCTTTTTTATCAAATGAAACTAACATTGAAATAATACAAGAATAAACAAAATGATAATTTGTGTTATTTTTTATGCAGCTCCAGAAATAGATGCGAAGGATTTTTTGTTTTCATTGTATTGTACTGAATTTTCAAAAACCGAGTTTACGTAAATATGGTAAATTCTACTACAAGGCCAATTTTTTAAAATTTGATTTCCACCATTTGGTCATGAACAGTTGCAATAATCTTCTGTTTCGTTTCTATTTATTATATGGTATTTTTATGAACTAAATTTGTATGCTTTAAAGTCCAATGGGGTACCAAGTGATTTGTGTATAAAATCTATCCTATCATAAAGCACACCCAAATAGTTCCAGCCTATTACTTCGTTTTGCTATTAATTTTGTTTTAAACAAATAAAAGTAATATTGAAAAAATACAAGAATGGTTAAAATGATTATTTTAGTTGTTATATTTTTTATGCAGCTCTAGAAATAGATGCGAAGGATTTTTTGTTTTCTTTGTATTATATTTCATTTTTAAAACCGAGTTTACGTAAATATGGTAAATTCCAATACAAAGCCAATTTTGTTAAAATTTGATTTCCACCATTTGGTCATGAACAGTTGCAATAAGCTTGTGTTTCGTTTCTCTTTATTATATGGTATTTTTATGAACTAAATTTATATGCTATTATTTCCAATGGGGTACCAAATGATCTGTGTATAAAATCGATCCTATCACAAAGCACACCTAAATAGTTCCAGCCTATTACTTCGTTTTGCTATTAATTTTGTTTTTAACAAATAAAACTAATATTGAAAAAATACAAGAATGTTCAAAATGATTATTTTCGTTGTTATATGTTTTATGCAGCTCTAGAAATTGATGCGAAGGATTTTTTGTTTTCATTGTATTGTACTGAAATTTCAAAAACCGAGTTTACGTAAATATGGTAAATTCCAATACAAGGCCAATTTTTTAAAATTTGATTTCCACCATTTGGTCATAAATAGTTGCAATAATCTTGTGTTTCGTTTCCCGTCATTATATGGTATTTTTATGAACTAAATTTGTATGCTTTAAAGTCCAATGGGGTACCAAATGATTTGTGTATAAAATCAATCCTTTCACAAAGCACACCTAAATAGTTGCAGCCTATTACTTCGTTTTGCTATTATATGTCTTTTTTATCAAATGAAACTAACATTGAAATAATACAAGAATAATCAAAATGATAATTTTTGTTACTTTTTTAAGCAGCTCCAGAAATAGATGCGAAGAATTTTTTGTTTTCATTGTATTGTACTGAATTTTCAAAAACCGAGTTTACGTAAATATGGTAAATTCTACTACAAGGCCAATTTTTAAAAATTTGATTTCCACCATTTGGTCATGAACAGTTGCAATAATCTTGTGTTTCGTTTCTCTTTATTATATGGTATTTTTATGAACTAAATTTATATGCTTTAAAGTCCAATGGGGTACCAAATGATTTGTGTATAAAATCAATCCTTTCACAAAGCACACCTAAAGAGTTCCAGTCTATTACTTCGTTTTGCTATTAATTTTGTTTTAAACAAATAAAACTAATATTGAAAAAATACAAGAATGTTCAAAATGATTATTTTAGTTGTGATATTTTTTATGCAGCTCTAGAAATAGATGCAAAGGATATTTTGTTTTCTTTGTATTATATTGCATTTTTAAAACCGAGTTTACGTAAATATGGTAAATTCCACTCCAAGGCCAATTTTTTAAAATTTTATTTCCACCATTTGGTCATGAACAGTTGCAATAATCTTGTGTTTCGTTTCTCTTTATTATATGGTATTTTTATGAACTAAATTTATATGCTTTTATGTCCAATGGGGTACCAAATGATTTGTGTATAAAATCAATCCTTTCACAAAGCACACCTAAAGAGTTCCAGTCTATTACTTCGTTTTGCTATTAATTTTGTTTTAAACAAATAAAACTAATATTGAAAAAATACAAGAATGTTCAAAATGATTATTTTAGTTGTGATATTTTTTATGCAGCTCTAGAAATAGATGCAAAGGATATTTTGTTTTCTTTGTATTATATTGCATTTTTAAAACCGAGTTTACGTAAATATGGTGAATTCCACTCCAAGGTCAATTTTTTAAAATTTGATTTCCACCATTTGGTCATGAACAGTTGCAATAAGCTTGTGTTTCGTTTCTCTTTATTATATGGTATTTTTATGAACTAAATTTATATGCTTTAAAGTCCAATGGGGTACCAAATGATTTGTGTATAAAATCAATCCTTTCACAAAGCACACCTAAAGAGTTCCAGTCTATTACTTCGTTTTGCTATTAATTTTGTTTTAAACAAATAAAAGTAATATTGAAAAAATACAAGAATGGTTATAATGATTATTTTAGTTGTTATATGTTTTATGCAGCTCTAGAAATAGATGCAAAGGATTTTTTGTTTTCTTTGTATTATATTGCATTTTTAAAACCGAGTTTACGTAAATATGGTAAATTCAACTACAAGGCCAATTTTTTTAAAATTTGATTTCCACCATTTGGTCATGAACAGTTGCAATAATCTTGTGTTTCGTTTCTCTTTATTATATGGTATTTTTATGAACTAAATTTATATGCTTTAAAGTCCAATGGGGTACCAAATGATTTGTGTATAAAATCAATCCTTTCACAAAGCACACCTAAAGAGTTCCAGTCTATTACTTCGTTTTGCTATTAATTTTGTTTTAAACAAATAAAACTAATATTGAAAAAATACAAGAATGTTCAAAATGATTATTTTAGTTGTGATATTTTTTATGCAGCTCTAGAAATAGATGCAAAGGATATTTTGTTTTCTTTGTATTATATTGCATTTTTAAAACCGAGTTTACGTAAATATGGTGAATTCCACTCCAAGGTCAATTTTTTAAAATTTGATTTCCACCATTTGGTCATGAACAGTTGCAATAAGCTTGTGTTTCGTTTCTCTTTATTATATGGTATTTTTATGAACTAAATTTATATTCTTTTATGTCCAATGGGGTACGAAATGATTTGTGTATAAAATCGATCCTATCACAAAGCACACCTAAATAGTTCCAGCCTATTACTTCGTTTTGCTATTAATTTTGTTATAAACAAATAAAAGTAATATTGAAAAAATACAAGAATGGTTAAAATGATTATTTTAGTTGTTATATTTTTTATGCAGCTCTAGAAATAGATGCAAAGGATTTTTTGTTTTCTTTGTATTATTTCATTTTTAAAACCGAGTTTACGTAAATATGGTAAATTCCACTCCAAGACCAATTTTTTAAAATTTGATTTCCACCATATGGTCATGAACAGTTGCAATAATCTTGTGTTTCGTTTCTCTTTATTATATGGTATTTTTATGAACTAAATTTGTATGCTTTAAAGCCCAATGAGGTACCAAATGATCTGTATATGAAATCAATCCTTTCACAAAGCACACCTAAATAGTTCCAGCCTATTATTTCGTTTTACTATTAAATTTCATTTTAATCAAGTGAAACTAACATTGAAATAATACAAGAATGTTCAAAATGATTATTTTAGTTGTGATATTTTTTATGCAGCTCTAGAAATAGATGCAAAGGATATTTTGTTTTCTTTGTATTATATTGCATTTTTAAAACCGAGTTTACGTAAATATGGTAAATTCCACTCCAAGGTCAATTTTTTAAAATTTGATTTCCACCATTTGGTCATGAACAGTTGCAATAAGCTTGTGTTTCGTTTCTCTTTATTATATGGTATTTTTATGAACTAAATTTATATTCTTTTATGTCCAATGGGGTACGAAATGATTTGTGTATAAAATCGATCCTATCACAAAGCACACCTAAATAGTTCCAGCCTATTACTTCGTTTTGCTATTAATTTTGTTATAAACAAATAAAAGTAATATTGAAAAAATACAAGAATGGTTAAAATGATTATTTTAGTTGTTATATTTTTTATGCAGCTCTAGAAATAGATGCAAAGGATTTTTTGTTTTCTTTGTATTATTTCATTTTTAAAACCGAGTTTACGTAAATATGGTAAATTCCACTCCAAGACCAATTTTTTAAAATTTGATTTCCACCATATGGTCATGAACAGTTGCAATAATCTTGTGTTTCGTTTCCCGTCATTATATGGTATTTTTATGAACTAAATTTGTATGCTTTAAAGTCCAATGAGGTACCAAATGATCTGTATATGAAATCAATCCTTTCACAAAGCACACCTAAATAGTTCCAGCCTATTATTTCGTTTTACTATTAAATTTCATTTTAATCAAGTGAAACTAACATTGAAATAATACAAGAATAATCAAAATTATAATTTTTGTTATTTTTTTATACAGCTCCAGAAATAGATGCGAAGAATTTTTTATTTTCATTGTATTGTACTGAATTTTCAAAAACCGAGTTTACGTAAATATGGTAAATTCTACTACAAGGCCAATTTTTTAAAATTTGATTTCCACCATTTGTTCATGAACAGTTGCAATAATCTTGTGTTTCGTTTCTCTTTATTATATGGTATTTTTATGAACTAAATTTGTATACTTTTAAGTCCAATGGGGTACCAAATGATTTGTGTATAAAATCAATCTTTTCACAAAGCACACCTAAATAGTTCCAGCCTATTACTTCGTTTTTCTATTAATTTTGTTTTGAACAAATAAAACTAATATTGAAAAAATACAAGAATGTTCAAAATGATTATTTTAGTTGTTATATTTTTTATGCAGCTCTAGAAATAGATGCAAAGGATTTTTTGTTTTCTTTGTATTATATTGCATTTTTAAAACCGAGTTTACGTAAATATGGTAAATTCCACTACAAGGCCAATTTTTTAAAATTTGATTTCCACCATTTGGTCATGAACAGTTGCAATAAGCTTGTGTTTCGTTTCTCTTTATTATATGGTATTTTTATGAACTAAATTTATATTCTTTTATGTCCAATGGGGTACGAAATGATTTGTGTATAAAATCGATCCTATCACAAAGCACACCTAAATAGTTCCAGCCTATTACTTCGTTTTGCTATTAATTTTGTTATAAACAAATAAAAGTAATATTGAAAAAATACAAGAATGGTTAAAATGATTATTTTAGTTGTTATATTTTTTATGCAGCTCTAGAAATAGATGCGAAGGATTTTTTGTTTTCTTTGTATTATATTGCATTTTTAAAACCGAGTTTACGTAAATATGGTAAATTCCAATACAAAGCCAATTTTGTTAAAATTTGATTTCCACCATTTGGTCATGAACAATTGCAATAAGCTTGTGTTTCGTTTCTCTTTATTATATGGTATTTTTATGAACTAAATTTATATTCTTTTATGTCCAATGGGGTACGAAATGATTTGTGTATAAAATCGATCCTATCACAAAGCACACCTAAATAGTTCCAGCCTATTACTTCGTTTTGCTATTAATTTTGTTTTTAACAAATAAAACTAATATTGAAAAAATACAAGAATGTTCAAAATGATTATTTTCGTTGTTATATGTTTTATGCAGCTCTAGAAATAGATGCGAAGGATTTTTTGTTTTCTTTGTATTATATTGCATTTTTAAAACCGAGTTTACGTAAATATGGTAAATTCCAATACAAAGCCAATTTTTTAAAATTTGATTTCCACCATTTGGTCATAAATAGTTGCAATAATCTTGTGTTTCGTTTCCCGTCATTATATGGTATTTTTATGAACTAAATTTGTATGCTTTAAAGTCCAATGGGGTACCAAATGATTTGTGTATAAAATCAATCCTTTCACAAAGCACACCTAAATAGTTGCAGCCTATTACTTCGTTTTGCTATTATATGTCTTTTTTATCAAATGAAACTAACATTGAAATAATACAAGAATAATCAAAATGATAATTTGTGTTATTTTTTTATGCAGCTCCAGAAATAGATGCGAAGGATTTTTTGTTTTCATTGTATTGTACTGAATTTTCAAAAACCGAGTTTACGTAAATATGGTAAATTCTACTACAAGGCCAATTTTTTAAAATTTGATTTCCACCATTTGGTCATGAACAGTTGCAATAATCTTCTGTTTCGTTTCTATTTATTATATGGTATTTTTATGAACTAAATTTGTATGCTTTAAAGTCCAATGGGGTACCAAGTGATTTGTGTATAAAATCTATCCTATCATAAAGCACACCCAAATAGTTCCAGCCTATTACTTCGTTTTGCTATTAATTTTGTTTTAAACAAATAAAACTAAAATTGAAAAAATACAAGAATGTTCAAAATAATTATTTTAGTTGTTATATTTTTTATGCAGCTCTAGAAATAGATGCGAAGGATTTTTTTGTTTTCTTTGTATTATATTGCATTTTTAAAACCGAGTTTACGTAAATATGGTAAATTCCACTCCAAGGCCAATTTTTTAAAATTTGGTTTCCACCATTTGGTCATGAACAGTTGCAATAAGCTTGTGTTCCGTTTCTCTTTATTATATGGTTTTTTATGAACGAAATTTATATGCTTTAAAGTCCAATAGGGTACTAAGTCATTTGTGTATAAAATCAATCCTTTCACAAAGCAAACCTAAATAGTTCCAGCCTATTATTTCGTTTTACTATTAAATTTCATTTTAATCAAGTGAAACTAACATTGAAATAATACAAGAATAATCAAAATGATAATTTTTGTTACTTTTTTATGCAGCTCCAGAAATAGATGCGAAGAATTTTTTGTTTTCATTGTATTGTACTGAATTTTCAAAAACCGAGTTTACGTAAATATGGTAAATTCTACTACAAGGCCAATTTTTAAAAATTTGATTTCCACGATTTGGTCATGAACAGTTGCAATAATCTTGTGTTTCGTTTCTCTTTATTATATCGTATTTTTATGAACTAAATTTATATGCTTTAAAGTCCAATGGGGTACCAAATGATTTGTGTATAAAATCAATCCTTTCACAAAGCACACCTAAAGAGTTCCAGTCTATTACTTCGTTTTTCTATTAATTTTGTTTTGAACAAATAAAACTAATATTGAAAAAATACAAGAATGTTCAAAATGATTATTTTAGTTGTTATATTTTTTATGCAGCTCTAGAAATAGATGCAAAGGATTTTTTGTTTTCTTTGTATTATATTGCATTTTTAAAACCGAGTTTACGTAAATATGGTAAATTCCACTCCAAGGTCAATTTTTTAAAATTTGATTTCCACCATTTGGTCATGAACAGTTGCAATAAGCTTGTGTTTCGTTTCTCTTTATTATATGGTATTTTTATGAACTAAATTTATATTCTTTTATGTCCAATGGGGTACGAAATGATTTGTGTATAAAATCGATCCTATCACAAAGCACACCTAAATAGTTCCAGCCTATTACTTCGTTTTGCTATTAATTTTGTTATAAACAAATAAAAGTAATATTGAAAAAATACAAGAATGGTTAAAATGATTATTTTAGTTGTTATATTTTTTATGCAGCTCTAGAAATAGATGCGAAGGATTTTTTGTTTTCTTTGTATTATATTGCATTTTTAAAACCGAGTTTACGTAAATATGGTAAATTCCAATACAAAGCCAATTTTGTTAAAATTTGATTTCCACCATTTGGTCATGAACAGTTGCAATAAGCTTGTGTTTCGTTTCTCTTTATTATATGGTATTTTTATGAACTAAATTTATATTCTTTTATGTCCAATGGGGTACGAAATGATTTGTGTATAAAATCGATCCTATCACAAAGCACACCTAAATAGTTCCAGCCTATTACTTCGTTTTGCTATTAATTTTGTTTTTAACAAATAAAACTAATATTGAAAAAATACAAGAATGTTCAAAATGATTATTTTCGTTGTTATATGTTTTATGCAGCTCTAGAAATTGATGCGAAGGATTTTTTGTTTTCATTGTATTGTACTGAAATTTCAAAAACCGAGTTTACATAAATATGGTAAATTCCAATACAAGGCCAATTTTTTAAAATTTGATTTCCACCATTTGGTCATAAATAGTTGCAATAATCTTGTGTTTCGTTTCCCGTCATTATATGGTATTTTTATGAACTAAATTTGTATGCTTTAAAGTCCAAAGGGGTACCAAATGATTTGTGTATAAAATCAATCCTTTCACAAAGCACACCTAAATAGTTGCAGCCTATTACTTCGTTTTGCTATTATATGTCTTTTTTATCAAATGAAACTAACATTGAAATAATACAAGAATAATCAAAATGATAATTTGTGTTATTTTTTTATGCAGCTCCAGAAATAGATGCGAAGGATTTTTTGTTTTCATTGTATTGTACTGAATTTTCAAAAACCGAGTTTACGTAAATATGGTAAATTCTACTACAAGGCCAATTTTTTAAAATTTGATTTCCACCATTTGGTCATGAACAGTTGCAATAATCTTCTGTTTCGTTTCTATTTATTATATGGTATTTTTATGAACTAAATTTGTATGCTTTAAAGTCCAATGGGGTACCAAGTGATTTGTGTATAAAATCTATCCTATCATAAAGCACACCCAAATAGTTCCAGCCTATTACTTCGTTTTGCTATTAATTTTGTTTTAAACAAATAAAACTAAAATTGAAAAAATACAAGAATGTTCAAAATAATTATTTTAGTTGTTATATTTTTTATGCAGCTCTAGAAATAGATGCGAAGGATTTTTTTGTTTTCTTTGTATTATATTGCATTTTTAAAACCGAGTTTACGTAAATATGGTAAATTCCACTCCAAGGCCAATTTTTTAAAATTTGGTTTCCACCATTTGGTCATGAACAGTTGCAATAAGCTTGTGTTCCGTTTCTCTTTATTATATGGTTTTTTATGAACGAAATTTATATGCTTTAAAGTCCAATAGGGTACTAAGTCATTTGTGTATAAAATCAATCCTTTCACAAAGCAAACCTAAATAGTTCCAGCCTATTATTTCGTTTTACTATTAAATTTCATTTTAATCAAGTGAAACTAACATTGAAATAATACAAGAATAATCAAAATGATAATTTTTGTTACTTTTTTATGCAGCTCCAGAAATAGATGCGAAGAATTTTTTGTTTTCATTGTATTGTACTGAATTTTCAAAAACCGAGTTTACGTAAATATGGTAAATTCTACTACAAGGCCAATTTTGTAAAATTTGATTTCCACCATTTGGACATGAACAGTTGCAATAATCTTGTGTTTCGTTTCTCTTTATTATATGGTATTTTTATGAACTAAATTTATATGCTTTAAAGTCCAATGGGGTACCAAATGATTTGTGTATAAAATCAATCCTTTCACAAAGCACACCTAAAGAGTTCCAGTCTATTACTTCGTTTTTCTATTAATTTTGTTTTGCACAAATAAAACTAATATTGAAAAAATACAAGAATGTTCAAAATGATTATTTTAGTTGTTATATTTTTTATGCAGCTCTAGAAATAGATGCAAAGGATTTTTTGTTTTCTTTGTATTATATTGCATTTTTAAAACCGAGTTTACGTAAATATGGTAAATTCCACTCCAAGGTCAATTTTTTAAAATTTGATTTCCACCATTTGGTCATGAACAGTTGCAATAAGCTTGTGTTTCGTTTCTCTTTATTATATGGTATTTTTATGAACTAAATTTATATTCGTTTATGTCCAATGGGGTACGAAATGATTTGTGTATAAAATCGATCCTATCACAAAGCACACCTAAATAGTTCCAGCCTATTACTTCGTTTTGCTATTAATTTTGTTATAAACAAATAAAAGTAATATTGAAAAAATACAAGAATGGTTAAAATGATTATTTTAGTTGTTATATTTTTTATGCAGCTCTAGAAATAGATGCGAAGGATTTTTTGTTTTCTTTGTATTATATTGCATTTTTAAAACCGAGTTTACTTAAATATGGTAAATTCCAATACAAAGCCAATTTTGTTAAAATTTGATTTCCACCATTTGGTCATGAACAGTTGCAATAAGCTTGTGTTTCGTTTCTCTTTATTATATGGTATTTTTATGAACTTAATTTATATTCTTTTATGTCCAATGGGGTACGAAATGATTTGTGTATAAAATCGATCCTATCACAAAGCACACCTAAATAGTTCCAGCCTATTACTTCGTTTTGCTATTAATTTTGTTTTTAACAAATAAAACTAATATTGAAAAAATACAAGAATGTTCAAAATGATTATTTTCGTTGTTATATGTTTTATGCAGCTCTAGAAATTGATGCGAAGGATTTTTTGTTTTCATTGTATTGTACTGAAATTTCAAAAACCGAGTTTACATAAATATGGTAAATTCCAATACAAGGCCAATTTTTTAAAATTTGATTTCCACCATTTGGTCATAAATAGTTGCAATAATCTTGTGTTTCGTTTCCCGTCATTATATGGTATTTTTATGAACTAAATTTGTATGCTTTAAAGTCCAATGGGGTACCAAATGATTTGTGTATAAAATCAATCCTTTCACAAAGCACACCTAAATTGTTGCAGCCTATTACTTCGTTTTGCTATTATATGTCTTTTTTATCAAATGAAACTAACATTGAAATAATACAAGAATAATCAAAATGATAATTTGTGTTATTTTTTTATGCAGCTCCAGAAATAGATGCGAAGGATTTTTTGTTTTCATTGTATTGTACTGAATTTTCAAAAACCGAGTTTACGTAAATATGGTAAATTCTACTACAAGGCCAATTTTTTAAAATTTGATTTCCACCATTTGGTCATGAACAGTTGCAATAATCTTCTGTTTCGTTTCTATTTATTATATGGTATTTTTATGAACTAAATTTGTATGCTTTAAAGTCCAATGGGGTACCAAGTGATTTGTGTATAAAATCTATCCTATCATAAAGCACACCCAAATAGTTCCAGCCTATTACTTCGTTTTGCTATTAATTTTGTTTTAAACAAATAAAACTAAAATTGAAAAAATACAAGAATGTTCAAAATAATTATTTTAGTTGTTATATTTTTTATGCAGCTCTAGAAATAGATGCGAAGGATTTTTTTGTTTTCTTTGTATTATATTGCATTTTTAAAACCGAGTTTACGTAAATATGGTAAATTCCACTCCAAGGCCAATTTTTTAAAATTTGGTTTCCACCATTTGGTCATGAACAGTTGCAATAAGCTTGTGTTCCGTTTCTCTTTATTATATGGTTTTTTATGAACGAAATTTATATGCTTTAAAGTCCAATAGGGTACTAAGTCATTTGTGTATAAAATCAATCCTTTTACAAAGCAAACCTAAATAGTTTCAGCCTATTATTTCGTTTTACTATTAAATTTCATTTTAATCAAGTGAAACTAACATTGAAATAATACAAGAATAATCAAAATGATAATTTTTGTTACTTTTTTATGCAGCTCCAGAAATAGATGCGAAGAATTTTTTGTTTTCATTGTATTGTACTGAATTTTCAAAAACCGAGTTTACGTAAATATGGTAAATTCTACTACAAGGCCAATTTTTAAAAATTTGATTTCCACCATTTGGTCATGAACAGTTGCAATAATCTTGTGTTTCGTTTCTCTTTATTATATGGTATTTTTATGAACTAAATTTATATGCTTTAAAGTCCAATGGGGTACCAAATGATTTGTGTATAAAATCAATCCTTTCACAAAGCACACCTAAAGAGTTCCAGTCTATTACTTCGTTTTGCTATTAATTTTGTTTTAAACAAATAAAACTAATATTGAAAAAATTCAAGAATGTTCAAAATGATTATTTTAGTTGTGATATTTTTTATGCAGCTCTAGAAATAGATGCAAAGGATATTTTGTTTTCTTTGTATTATATTGCATTTTTAAAACCGAGTTTACGTAAATATGGTAAATTCCACTCCAAGGCCAATTTTTTAAAATTTGATTTCCACCATTTGGTCATGAACAGTTGCAATAATCTTGTGTTTCGTTTCTCTTTATTATATGGTATCTTTATGAACTAAATTTATATGCTTTTATGTCCAATGGGGTACCAAATGATCTGTGTATAAAATCAATCCTATCACAAAGCACACCTAAATAGTTCCAGCCTATTACTTCGTTTTGCCATTAATTTTGTTTTAAACAAATAAAAGTAATATTGAAAAAATACAAGAATGGTTATAATGATTATTTTAGTTGTTATATGTTTTATGCAGCTCTAGAAATAGATGCAAAGGATTTTTTGTTTTCTTTGTATTATATTGCATTTTTAAAACCGAGTTTACGTAAATATGGTAAATTCAACTACAAGGCCAATTTTTTTAAAATTTGATTTCCACCATTTGGTCATGAACAGTTGCAATAATCTTGTGTTTCGTTTCTCTTTATTATATGGTATTTTTATGAACTAAATTTATATGCTTTAAAGTCCAATGGGGTACCAAATGATTTGTGTATAAAATCAATCCTTTCACAAAGCACACCTAAAGAGTTCCAGTCTATTACTTCGTTTTGCTATTAATTTTGTTTTAAACAAATAAAACTAATATTGAAAAAATACAAGAATGTTCAAAATGATTATTTTAGTTGTGATATTTTTTATGCAGCTCTAGAAATAGATGCAAAGGATATTTTGTTTTCTTTGTATTATATTGCATTTTTAAAACCGAGTTTACGTAAATATGGTAAATTCCACTCCAAGGTCAATTTTTTAAAATTTGATTTCCACCATTTGGTCATGAACAGTTGCAATAAGCTTGTGTTTCGTTTCTCTTTATTATATGGTATTTTTATGAACTAAATTTATATTCTTTTATGTCCAATGGGGTACGAAATGATTTGTGTATAAAATCGATCCTATCACAAAGCACACCTAAATAGTTCCAGCCTATTACTTCGTTTTGCTATTAATTTTGTTATAAACAAATAAAAGTAATATTGAAAAAATACAAGAATGGTTAAAATGATTATTTTAGTTGTTATATTTTTTATGCAGCTCTAGAAATAGATGCAAAGGATTTTTTGTTTTCTTTGTATTATATTGCATTTTTAAAACCGAGATTACGTAAATTTGGTAAATTCCAATACAAGGCCAATTTTTTTAAAATTTGATTTCCACCATTTGGTCATGAACAGTTGCAATAATCTTGTGTTTCGTTTCTCTTTATTATATGGTATTTTTATGAACTAAATTTATATGCTTTTATGTCCCATGGGGTACCAAATGATCTGTATATAAAATCAATCCTTTCACAAAGCACACCTAAATAGTTCCAGCCTATTATTTCGTTTTACTATTAAATTTCATTTTAATCAAGTGAAACTAACATTGAAATAATACAAGAATAATCAAAATGATAATTTTTGTTATTTTTTTATGCAGCTCCAGAAATAGAAGCGAAGCATTTTTTGTGTTCATTGTATTGTACTGAAATTTCAAAAACCGAGTTTACGTAAATATGGCAAATTCCAATACAAGGCCAATTTTTTTAAAATTTGATTTCCACCATTTAGTCATGAACAGTTGCAATAATCTTGTGTTTCGTTTTCCGTCATTATATGGTATTTTTATGAACTAAATTTATATGCTTTTATGTCCAATGGGGTACCAAATGATCTGTATATAAAATCAATCCTTTCACAAAGCACACCTAAATAGTTCCAGCCTATTATTTCGTTTTACTATTAAATTTCATTTTAATCAAGTGAAACTAACATTGAAATAATACAAGAATAATCAAAATGATAATTTTTGTTATTTTTTTATGCAGCTCTAGAAATAGATGCGAAGGATTTTTTGTTTTCATTGTATTGTACTGAAATTTCAAAAACCGAGTTTACGTAAATATGGCAAATTCCAATACAAGGCCAATTTTTTTAAAATTTGATTTCCACCATTTGGTCATGAACAGTTGCAATAATCTTGTGTTTCGTGTCTCTTTATTATATGGTATTTTTATGAACTAAATTTATTTGCTTTTAAGTCCAATGGGGTACCAAGTGATTTGTGTATAAAATCAATCCTTTCACAAAGCACACCTAAATAGTTGCAGCCTATTACTTCGTTTTGCTATTATATTATCATTTTAATCAAATGAAACTAACATTGAAATAATACAAGAATAATCAAAATGATAATTTTTGTTATTTTTTTATGCAGCTCAAGAAATAGAAGCGAAGCATTTTTTGTTTTCATTGTATTGTACTGAAATTTCAAAAACCGAGTTTACGTAAATATGGCAAATTCCAATACAAGGCCAATTTTTTTAAAATTTGATTTCCACCATTTGGTCATGAACAGTTGCAATAAGCTTCTGTTTCGTTTCTATTTATTATATGGTATTTAAATGAACTAAATTTATATGCTTTTATGTCCAATGGGGTACCAAATGATTTGTGTATAAAATCAATCCTATCACAAAGCACACCTAAATAGTTCCAGCCTATTACTTTGTTTTGCTATTAATTTTGTTTTAAACAAATAAAACTAATATTGAAAAAATACAAGAATGTTCAAAATGATTATTTTCGTTGTTATATGTTTTATGCAGCTCTAGAAATAGATGCGAAGGATTTTTTGTTTTCATTGTATTGTACTGAAATTTCAAAAACCGAGTTTACGTAAATATGGCAAATTCCAATACAAGGCCAATTTTTTTAAAATTTGATTTCCACCATTTGGTCATGAACAGTTGCAATAATCTTGTGTTTCGTTTCTCTTTATTATATGGTATTTTTATGAACTAAATTTATATGCTTTAAAGTCCAATGGGGTACCAAATGATTTGTGTATAAAATCAATCCTATCACAAAGCACACCTAAATAGTTCCAGCCTATTACTTCGTTTTGCTATTAATTTTGTTTTAAACAAATAAAAGTAATATTGAAAAAATACAAGAATGGTTAAAATGATTATTTTAGTTGTTATATTTTTTATGCAGCTCTAGAAATAGATGCAAAGGATTTTTTGTTTTCTTTGTATTATATTGCATTTTTAAAACCGAGATTACGTAAATTTGGTAAATTCCAATACAAGGCCAATTTTTTAAAAATTTGATTTCCACCATTTGGTCATGAACAGTTGCAATAAGCTTCTGTTTCGTTTCTATTTATTATATGGTATTTTTATGAACTAAATTTATATGCTTTTATGTCCAATGGGGTACCAAATGATTTGTGTATAAAATCAATCCTATCACAAAGCACACCTAAATAGTTCCAGCCTATTACTTTGTTTTGCTATTAATTTTGTTTTAAACAAATAAAACTAATATTGAAAAAATACAAGAATGTTAAAAATGATTATTTTCGTTGTTATATGTTTTATGCAGCTCTAGAAATTGATGCGAAGGATTTTTTGTTTTCATTGTATTGTACTGAAATTTCAAAAACCGAGTTTACGTATATATGGTAAATTCCAATACAAGGCCAATTTTTTTAAAATTTGATTTCCACCATTTGGTCATGAACAGTTGCAATAATCTTGTGTTTCGTTTCTCTTTATTATATGGTATTTTTATGAACTAAATTTATATGCTTTTATGTCCAATGGGGTAATAATGATTTGTGTATAAAATCAATCCTATCACAAAGCACACCTAAATAGTTCCAGCCTATTACTTCGTTTTGCTATCAATTTTGTTTTAAAC
The DNA here is from genome assembly GCA_963971155.1 of Anthrax anthrax. Classification (NCBI taxonomy): domain Eukaryota; kingdom Metazoa; phylum Arthropoda; class Insecta; order Diptera; family Bombyliidae; genus Anthrax; species Anthrax anthrax. The sequence continues at coordinate 28,886,103 of OZ020117.1, forward strand.
AAATAAAACTAATATTGAAAAAATACAAGAATGTTCAAAATGATTATTTTAGTTGTTATATTTTTTATGCAGCTCTAGAAATAGATGCGAAGGATTTTTTTGTTTTCTTTGTATTATTTCATTTTTAAAACCGAGTTTACGTAAATATGGTAAATTCCAATCCAAGACCAATTTTTTAAAATTTGATTTCCACCATATGGTCATGAACAGTTGCAATAATCTTGTGTTTCGTTTCTCTTTATTATATGGTATTTTTATGAACTAAATTTGTATGCTTTAAAGTCCAATGAGGTACCAAATGATCTGCATATGAAATCAATCCTTTGACAAAGCACACTTAAATAGTTCCAGCCTATTATTTCGTTTTACTATTAAATTTCATTTTAATCAAGTGAAACTAACATTGAAATAATACAAGAATAATCAAAATGATAATTTTTGTTATTTTTTTATGCAGCTCTAGAAATAGATGCGAAGGATTTTTTTTTTCTTTGTATTATATTGCATTTTTAAAACCGAGTTTACGTAAATATGGTAAATTCCACTCCAAGGCCAATTTTGTAAAATTTGATTTCCACCATTTGGTCATAAATAGTTGCAATAATCTTGTGTTTCGTTTTTCTTTATTATATGGTATTTTTATGAACTAAATTTATATGCTTTAAAGTCCAATGGGGTACCAAATGATTTGTGTATAAAATCAATCCTTTCACAAAGCACACCTAAATAGTTCCAGTCTATTACTTCGTTTTGCTATTAATTTTGTTTTAAACAAATAAAACTAATATTGAAAAAATACAAGAATGTTCAAAATGATTATTTTAGTTGTTATATTTTTTATGCAGCTCTAGAAATAGATGCAAAGGATTTTTTGTTTTCTTTGTATTATATTGCATTTTTAAAACCGAGTTTACGTAAATATGGTAAATTCCACTCCAAGGCCAATTTTTTAAAATTTGATTTCCACCATTTGGTCATGAACAGTTGCAATAAGCTTGTGTTTCGTTTCTCTTTATTATATGGTATTTTTATGAACTAAATTTATATGCTTTAAAGTCCAATGGGGTACCAAATGATTTGTGTATAAAATCAATCCTTTCACAAAGCACACCTAAATAGTTCCAGTCTATTACTTCGTTTTGCTATTAATTTTGTTTTAAACAAATAAAACTAATATTGAAAAAATACAAGAATGTTCAAAATGATTATTTTACTTGTTATATTTTTTATGCAGCTCTAGAAATAGATGCAAAGGATTTTTTGTTTTCTTTGTATTATATTGCATTTTTAAAACCGAGTTTACTTAAATATGGTAAATTCCACTCCAAGGCCAATTTTTTAAAATTTGATTTCCACCATTTGGTCATGAATATATGACCAAATATATATGGTATTTTTATATATATATATATATGGTATTTTTATGAACTAAATTTATATGCTTTAAAGTCCAATGGAGTACCAAATGATTTGTGTATAAAATCAATCCTTTCACAAAGCACACCTAAATAGTTCCAGTCTATTACTTCGTTTTGCTATTAAATTTCATTTTAATCAAGTGAAACTAACATTGAAATAATACAAGAATAATCAAAATGATAATTTTTGTTATTTTTTTATGCAGCTCTAGAAATAGATGCGAAGAATTTTTTGTTTTCATTGTATTGTACTGAATTTTCAGAAACCGAGTTTACGTCAATATGGTAAATTCTACTACAAGGCCAATTTTTTAAAATTTGATTTCCACCATTTGGTCATGAACAGTTGCAATAAGCTTGTGTTTCGTTTCTCTTTATTATATGGAATTTTTATGAACTAAATTTATTTGCTTTAAAGTCCAATGGGGTACCAAATGATTTGTGTATAAAATCAATCCTTTCACAAAGCACACCTAAATAGTTCCAGCCTATTATTTCGTTTTACTATTAAATTTCATTTTAATCAAGTGAAACTAACATTGAAATAATACAAGAATACTCAAAATGATAATTTTTGTTATTTTTTTATGCAGCTCTAGAAATAGATGCGAAGAATTTTTTGTTTTCATTGTATTGTACTGAATTTTCAGAAACCGAGTTTACGTAAATATGGTAAATTCTACTACAAGGTCAATTTTTTAAAATTTGATTTCCACCATTTGGTCATGAACAGTTGCAATAATCTTGTGTTTCGTTTCTCTTTATTATATGGTATTTTTATGAACTAAATTTATATGCTTTAAAGTCCAATGGGGTACCAAATGATTTGTGTATAAAATCAATCCTTTCACAAAGCACACCTAAATAGTTCCAGCCTATTATTTCGTTTTACTATTAAATTTCATTTTAATCAAGTGAAACTAACATTGAAATAATACAAGAATAATCAAAATGATAATTTTTGTTATTTTTTTATGCAGCTCTAGAAATAGATGCGAAGAATTTTTTGTTTTCATTGTATTGTACTGAATTTTCAGACCGAGTTTACGTAAATATGGTAAATTCTACTACAAGGCCAATTTTTTAAAATTTGATTTCCACCATTTGGTCATGAACAGTTGCAATAATCTTGTGTTTCGTTTCTCTTTATTATATGGTATTTTTATGAACTAAATTTATATGCTTTAAAGTCCAATGGGGTACCAAATGATTTGTGTATAAAATCAATCCTTTCACTAAGCACACCTAAATAGTTCCAGTCTATTACTTCGTTTTGCTATTAATTTTGTTTTAAACAAATAAAACTAATATTGAAAAAATACAAGAATGTTCAAAATGATTATTTTAGTTGTTATATTTTTTATGCAGCTCTAGAAATAGATGCGAAGGATTTTTTTTTTTCTTTGTATTATATTGCATTTTTAAAACCGAGTTTACGTAAATATGGTAAATTCCACTCCAAGGCCAATTTTGTAAAATTTGATTTCCACCATTTGGTCATAAATAGTTGCAATAATCTTGTGTTTCGTTTTTCTTTATTATATGGTATTTTTATGAACTAAATTTATATGCTTAAAGTCCAATGGGGTACCAAATGATTTGTGTATAAAATCAATCCTTTCACAAAGCACACCTAAATAGTTCCAGCCTATTATTTCGTTTTACTATTAAATTTCATTTTAATCAAGTGAAACTAACATTGAAATAATACAAGAATAATCAAAATGATAATTTTTGTTATTTTTTTATGCAGCTCTAGAAATAGATGCGAAGAATTTTTTGTTTTCATTGTATTGTACTGAATTTTCAGAAACCGAGTTTACGTAAATATGGTAAATTCTACTACAAGGCCAATTTTTTAAAATTTGATTTCCACCATTTGGTCATGAACAGTTGCAATAATCTTGTGTTTCGTTTCTCTTTATTATATGGTATTTTTATGAACTAAATTTATATGCTTTAAAGTCCAATGGGGTACCAAATGATTTGTGTATAAAATCAATCCTTTCACAAAGCACACCTAAATAGTTCCAGTCTATTACTTCGTTTTGCTATTAATTTTGTTTTTAATCAAATAAAACTAACATTGAAATAATACAAGAATGTTCAAAATGATTATTTTAGTTGTTATATTTTTTATGCAGCTCTAGAAATAGATGCAAAGGATTTTTTGTTTTCTTTGTATTATATTGCATTTTTAAAACCGAGTTTACGTAAATATGGTAAATTCCACTCCAAGGCCAATTTTTTAAAATTTGATTTCCACCATTTGGTCATGAACAGTTGCAATAAGCTTGTGTTTCGTTTCTCTTTATTATATGGTATTTTTATGAACTAAATTTATATTCTTTTATGTCCAATGGGGTACCAAATGATTTGTGTATAAAATCAATCTTTTCACAAAGCACACCTAAATAGTTCCAGCCTATTACTTCGTTTTGCTATTAATTTTGTTTTAAACAAATAAAAGTAATATTGAAAAAATACAAGAATGGTTAAAATGATTATTTTAGTTGTTATATTTTTTATGCAGCTCTAGAAATAGATGCAAAGGATTTTTTGTTTTCTTTGTATTATATTGCATTTTTAAAACCGAGTTTACGTAAATATGGTAAATTCCAATACAAGGCCAATTTTGTTAAAATTTGATTTCCACCGTTTGGTCATGAACAGTTGCAATAAGCTTCTGTTTCGTTTCTATTTATTATATGGTATTTAAATGAACTAAATTTAATGCTTTTATGTCCAATGGGGTACCAAATGATTTGTGTATAAAATCAATCCTATCACAAAGAACACCTAAATAGTTCCAGCCTATTACTTCGTTTTGCTATTAATTTTGTTTTAAACAAATAAAACTAATATTGAAAAAATACAAGAATGTTCAAAATGATTATTTTCGTTGTTATATGTTTTATGCAGCTCTAGAAATTGATGCGAAGGATTTTTTGTTTTCATTGTATTGTACTGAAATTTCAAAAACCGAGTTTACGTAAATATGGTAAATTCCAATACAAGGCCAATTTTTTAAAATTTGATTTCCACCATTTGGTCATAAATAGTTGCAATAATCTTGTGTTTCGTTTCCCGTCATTAAATGGTATTTTTATGAACTAAATTTGTATGCTTTAATGTCCAATGGGGTACCAAATGATTTGTGTATAAAATCAATCCTTTCACAAAGCACACCTAATTAGTTCCAGCCTATTACTTTGTTTTGCTATTAATTTTGTTTTAAACAAATAAAACTAATATTGAAAAAATACAAGAATGTTCAAAATGATTATTTTAGTTGTTATATTTTTTATGCAGCTCTAGAAATAGATGCGAAGGATTTTTTTGTTTTCTTTGTATTATATTGCATTTTTAAAACCGAGTTTACGTAAATATGGTAAATTCCAATACAAGGCCAATTTTTTAAAATTTGATTTCCACCATTTGGTCATAAATAGTTGCAATAATCTTGTGTTTCGTTTCCCGTCATTAAATGGTATTTTTATGAACTAAATTTGTATGCTTTAATGTCCAATGGGGTACCAAATGATTTGTGTATAAAATCAATCCTTTCACAAAGCACACCTAATTAGTTCCAGCCTATTACTTTGTTTTGCTATTAATTTTGTTTTAAACAAATAAAACTAATATTGAAAAAATACAAGAATGTTCAAAATGATTATTTTAGTTGTTATATGTTTTATGCAGCTCTAGAAATTGATGCGAAGGATTTTTTGTTTTCATTGTATTGTACTGAAATTTCAAAAACCGAGTTTACGTAAATATGGTAAATTCCAATACAAGGCCAATTTTTTAAAATTTGATTTCCACCATTTGGTCATAAATAGTTGCAATAATCTTGTGTTTCGTTTCCCGTCATTAAATGGTATTTTTATGAACTAAATTTGTATGCTTTAATGTCCAATGGGGTACCAAATGATTTGTGTATAAAATCAATCCTTTCACAAAGCACACCTAATTAGTTCCAGCCTATTACTTTGTTTTGCTATTAATTTTGTTTTAAACAAATAAAACTAATATTGAAAAAATACAAGAATGTTCAAAATGATTATTTTAGTTGTTATATTTTTTATGCAGCTCTAGAAATAGATGCGAAGGATTTTTTTGTTTTCTTTGTATTATATTGCATTTTTAAAACCGAGTTTACGTAAATATGGTAAATTCCACTCCAAGGCCAATTTTTTAAAATTTGATTTCCACCATATGGTCATGAACAGTTGCAATAATCTTCTGTTTCGTTTCTATTTATTATATGGTATTTTTATGAACTAAATTTGTATGCTTTAAAGTCCAATGGGGTACCAAGTGATTTGTGTATAAAATCTATCCTTTCACAAAGCAAACCTAAATAGTTCCAGCCTATTATTTCGTTTTACTTTTAAATTTCATTTTAATCAAGTGAAACTAACATTGAAATTTTACAAGAATAATCAAAATGATAATTTTTGTTACTTTTTTATGCAGCTCCAGAAATAGATGCGAAGAATTTTTTGTTTTCATTGTATTGTACTGAATTTTCAAAAACCGAGTTTACGTAAATATGGTAAATTCCAATACAAGACCAATTTTTTAAAATTTGATTTCCACCATTTGGTCATGAACAGTTGCAATAATCTTCTGTTTCGTTTCTATTTATTATATGGTATTTTTATGAACTAAATTTGTATGCTTTAAAGTCCAATGGGGTACCAAGTGATTTGTGTATAAAATCTATCCTATCATAAAGCACACCCAAATAGTTCCAGCCTATTACTTCGTTTTGCTATTAATTTTGTTTTAAACAAATAAAACTAATATTGAAAAAATACAAGAATGTTCAAAATGATTATTTTAGTTGTTATATTTTTTATGCAGCTCTAGAAATAGATGCGAAGGATTTTTTTGTTTTCTTTGTATTATATTGCATTTTTAAAACCGAGTTTACGTAAATATGGTAAATTCCACTCCAAGGCCAATTTTTTAAAATTTGATTTCCACCATATGGTCATGAACAGTTGCAATAAGCTTGTGTTCCGTTTCTCTTTATTATATGGTATTTTTATGAACTAAATTTATATGCTTTCAAGTCCAATAGGGAACTAAGTCATTTGTGTATAAAATCAATCCTTTCACAAAGCAAACCTAAATAGTTCCAGCCTATTATTTCGTTTTACTTTTAAATTTCATTTTAATCAAGTGAAACTAACATTGAAATTTTACAAGAATAATCAAAATGATAATTTTTGTTACTTTTTTATGCAGCTCCAGAAATAGATGCGAAGAATTTTTTGTTTTCATTGTATTGTACTGAATTTTCAAAAACCGAGTTTACGTAAATATGGTAAATTCCAATACAAGGCCAATTTTTTTAAAATTTGATTTCCACCATTTGGTCATGAACAGTTGCAATAAGCTTCTGTTTCGTTTCTATTTATTATATGGTATTTAAATGAACTAAATTTATATGCTTTTATGTCCAATGGGGTACCAAATGATTTGTGTATAAAATCAATCCTATCACAAAGCACACCTAAATAGTTCCAGCCTATTACTTCGTTTTGCTATTAATTTTGGTTTAAACAAATTAAACTACTATTGAAAAAATACAAGAATGTTCAAAATGATTATTTTCGTTGTTATATGTTTTATGCAGTTCTAGAAATTGATGCGAAGGATTTTTTGTTTTCATTGTATTGTACTGAAATTTCAAAAACCGAGTTTACGTAAATATGGTAAATTCCAATACAAGGCTAATTTTTTAAAATTTGATTTCCACCATTTGGTCATGAACAGTTGCAATAAGCTTCTGTTTCGTTTCTATTTATTATATGGTATTTTTATGAACTAAATTTATATGCTTTTATGTCCAATGGGGTACCAAATGATTTGTGTATAAAATCAATCCTAATACAAAGCACACCTAAATAGTTCCAGCCTATTACTTTGTTTTTCTATTAATTTTGTTTTAAACAAATAAAACTAATATTGAAAAAATACAAGAATGTTCAAAATGATTATTTTCGTTGTTATATGTTTTATGCAGCTCTAGAAATTGATGCGAAGGATTTTTTATTTTCATTGTATTGTACTGAAATTTCAAAAACCGAGTTTACGTAAATATGGTAAATTCCAATACAAGGCCAATTTTTTTTAAATTTGATTTCCACCATTTGGTCATGAACAGTTGCAATAATCTTGTGTTTCGTTTCTCTTTATTATATGGTATTTTTATGAACTAAATTTATTTGCTTTTAAGTCCAATGGGGTACCAAATGATCTGTGTATAAAATCAATCCTATCACAAAGCACACCTAAATAGTTCCAGCCTATTACTTCGTTTTGCTATTAATTTTGTTTTAAACAAATAAAAGTAATATTGAAAAAATACAAGAATGGTTAAAATGATTATTTTAGTTGTTATATTTTTTATGCAGCTCTAGAAATAGATGCAAAGGATTTTTTGTTTTCTTTGTATTATATTGCATTTTTAAAACCGAGTTTACGTAAATTTGGTAAATTCCAATACAAGGCCAATTTTTTTAAAATTTGATTTCCACCATTTGGTCATGAACAGTTGCAATAATCTTGTGTTTCGTTTCTCTTTATTATATGGTATTTTTATGAACTAAATTTATATGCTTTTATGTCCAATGGGGTACCAAATGATCTGTATATAAAATCAATCCTTTCACACAGCACACCTAAATAGTTCCAGCCTATTATTTCGTTTTACTATTAAATTTCATTTTAATCAAGTGAAACTAACATTGAAATAATACAAGAATAATCAAAATGAAAATTTTTGTTATTTTTTTTATGCAGCTCCAGAAATAGATGCGAAGAATTTTTTGTTTTCTTTGTATTATATTGCATTTTTAAAACCGAGTTTACGTAAATATGGTAAATTCTACTACAAGGCCAATTTTTTAAAATTTGATTTCCACCATTTGGTCATGAACAGTTGCAATAATCTTCTGTTTCGTTTCTATTTATTATATGGTATTTTTATGAACTAAATTTGTATGCTTTAAAGTCCAATGGGGTACCAAGTGATTTGTGTATAAAATCTATCCTATCATAAAGCACACCCAAATAGTTCCAGCCTATTACTTCGTTTTGCTATTAATTTTGTTTTAAACAAATAAAACTAATATTGAAAAAATACAAGAATGTTCAAAATGATTATTTTAGTTGTTATATTTTTTATGCAGCTCTAGAAATAGATGCGAAGGATTTTTTTGTTTTCTTTGTATTATATTGCATTTTTAAAACCGAGTTTACGTAAATATGGTAAATTCCAAACCAAGGCCAATTTTTTAAAATTTGATTTCCACCATTTGGTCATGAACAGTTGCAATAAGCTTGTGTTCCGTTTCTCTTTATTATATGGTATTTTTATGAACTAAATTTATATGCTTTAAAGTCCAATAGGGTACTAAGTCATTTGTGTATAAAATCAATCCTTTCACAAAGCAAACCTAAATAGTTCCAGCCTATTATTTCGTTTTGCTATTAATTTTGTTTTAAACAAATAAAACTAATATTGAAAAAATACAAGAATGTTCAAAATGATTATTTTCGTTGTTATATGTTTTATGCAGCTCTAGAAATTGATGCGAAGGATTTTTTGTTTTCATTGTATTGTACTGAAATTTCAAAAACCGAGTTTACGTAAATATGGTAAATTCCAATACAAGGCCAATTTTTTAAAATTTGATTTCCACCATTTGGTCATAAATAGTTGCAATAATCTTGTGTTTCGTTTCCCGTCATTAAATGGTATTTTTATGAACTAAATTTGTATGCTTTAATGTCCAATGGGGTACCAAATGATTTGTGTATAAAATCAATCCTTTCACAAAGCACACCTAAATAGTTCCAGCCTATTACTTCGTTTTGCTATTATATTTCTATTTTATCAAATGAAACTAACATTGAAATAATACAAGAATAATCAAAATGATAATTTGTGTTATTTTTTTATGCAGCTCCAGAAATAGATGCGAAGGATTTTTTGTTTTCATTGTATTGTACTGAATTTTCAAAAACCGAGTTTACGTAAATATGGTAAATTCTACTACAAGGCCAAATTTTTAAAATTTGATTTCCACCATTTGGTCATGAACAGTTGCAATAATCTTCTGTTTCGTTTCTATTTATTATATGGTATTTTTATGAACTAAATTTGTATGCTTTAAAGTCCAATGGGGTACCAAGTGATTTGTGTATAAAATCTATCCTATCATAAAGCACACCCAAATAGTTCCAGCCTATTACTTCGTTTTGCTATTAATTTTGTTTTAAACAAATAAAACTAATATTGAAAAAATACAAGAATGTTCAAAATGATTATTTTAGTTGTTATATTTTTTATGCAGCTCTAGAAATAGATGCGAAGGATTTTTTTGTTTTCTTTGTATTATATTGCATTTTTAAAACCGAGTTTACGTAAATATGGTAAATTCCACTCCAAGGCCAATTTTTTAAAATTTGATTTCCACCATTTGGTCATGAACAGTTGCAATAAGCTTGTGTTCCGTTTCTCTTTATTATATGGTATTTTTATGAACTAAATTTATATGCTTTAAAGTCCAATAGGGTACTAAGTCATTTGTGTATAAAATCAATCCTATCATAAAGCACACCCAAATAGTTCCAGCCTATTACTTCGTTTTGCTATTAATTTTGTTTTAAACAAATAAAACTAATATTGAAAAAATACAAGAATGTTCAAAATGATTATTTTCGTTGTTATATGTTTTATGCAGCTCTAGAAATTGATGCGAAGGATTTTTTGTTTTCATTGTATTGTACTGAAATTTCAAAAACCGAGTTTACGTATATATGGTAAATTCCAATACAAGGCCAATATTTTTAAAATTTGATTTCCACCATTTGGTCATGAACAGTTGCAATAATCTTGTGTTTCGTTTCTCTTTATTATATGATATTTTTATGAACTAAATTTATATGCTTTTATGTCCAATGGGGTAATAGTGATTTGTGTATAAAATCAATCCTATCACAAAGCACGCCTAAATAGTACCAGCCTATTACTTCGTTTTGCTATTAATTTTGTTTTAAACAAATAAAACTAATATTGAAAAAATACAAGAATGTTCAAAATGATTATTTTAGTTGTTATATTTTTTATGCAGCTCTAGAAATAGATGCGAAGGATTTTTTGTTTTCTTTGTATTATATTGCATTTTTAAAACCGAGTTTACGTAAATATGGTAAATTCCACTCCAAGACCAATTTTTTAAAATTTGATTTCCACCATATGGTCATGAACAGTTGCAATAATCTTGTGTTTCGTTTCTCTTTATTATATGGTATTTTTATGAACTAAATTTGTATGCTTTAAAGTCCAATGAGGTACCAAATGATCTGTATATTAAATCAATCCTTTCACAAAGCACACCTAAATAGTTCCAGCCTATTACTTCGTTTTGCTATTATATTTCTATTTTATCAAATGAAACTAACATTGAAATAATACAAGAATAATCAAAATGATAATTTTCGTTGTTATATGTTTTATGCAGCTCTAGAAATTGATGCGAAGGATTTTTTGTTTTCATTGTATTGTACTGAAATTTCAAAAACCGAGTTTACGTAAATATGGTAAATTCCAATACAAGGCCAATTTTTTAAAATTTGATTTCCACCATTTGGTCATAAATAGTTGCAATAATCTTGTGTTTCGTTTCTATTTATTATATGGTATTTTTATGAACTAAATTTGTATGCTTTAAAGTCCAATGGGGTACCAAGTGATTTGTGTATAAAATCTATCCTATCATAAAGCACACCCAAATAGTTCCAGCCTATTACTTCGTTTTGCTATTAATTTTGTTTTAAACAAATAAAACTAATATTGAAAAAATACAAGAATGTTCAAAATGATTATTTTAGTTGTTATATTTTTTATGCAGCTCTAGAAATAGATGCGAAGGATTTTTTTGTTTTCTTTGTATTATATTGCATTTTTAAAACCGAGTTTACGTAAATATGGTAAATTCCAAACCAAGGCCAATTTTTTAAAATTTGATTTCCACCATTTGGTCATGAACAGTTGCAATAAGCTTGTGTTCCGTTTCTCTTTATTATATGGTATTTTTATGAACTAAATTTATATGCTTTAAAGTCCAATAGGGTACTAAGTCATTTGTGTATAAAATCAATCCTTTCACAAAGCAAACCTAAATAGTTCCAGCCTATTATTTCGTTTTGCTATTAATTTTGTTTTAAACAAATAAAACTAATATTGAAAAAATACAAGAATGTTCAAAATGATTATTTTCGTTGTTATATGTTTTATGCAGCTCTAGAAATTGATGCGAAGGATTTTTTGTTTTCATTGTATTGTACTGAAATTTCAAAAACCGAGTTTACGTAAATATGGTAAATTCCAATACAAGGCCAATTTTTTAAAATTTGATTTCCACCATTTGGTCATAAATAGTTGCAATAATCTTGTGTTTCGTTTCCCGTCATTAAATGGTATTTTTATGAACTAAATTTGTATGCTTTAATGTCCAATGGGGTACCAAATGATTTGTGTATAAAATCAATCCTTTCACAAAGCACACCTAAATAGTTCCAGCCTATTACTTCGTTTTGCTATTATATTTCTATTTTATCAAATGAAACTAACATTGAAATAATACAAGAATAATCAAAATGATAATTTGTGTTATTTTTTTATGCAGCTCCAGAAATAGATGCGAAGGATTTTTTGTTTTCATTGTATTGTACTGAATTTTCAAAAACCGAGTTTACGTAAATATGGTAAATTCTACTACAAGGCCAAATTTTTAAAATTTGATTTCCACCATTTGGTCATGAACAGTTGCAATAATCTTCTGTTTCGTTTCTATTTATTATATGGTATTTTTATGAACTAAATTTGTATGCTTTAAAGTCCAATGGGGTACCAAGTGATTTGTGTATAAAATCTATCCTATCATAAAGCACACCCAAATAGTTCCAGCCTATTACTTCGTTTTGCTATTAATTTTGTTTTAAACAAATAAAACTAATATTGAAAAAATACAAGAATGTTCAAAATGATTATTTTAGTTGTTATATTTTTTATGCAGCTCTAGAAATAGATGCGAAGGATTTTTTTGTTTTCTTTGTATTATATTGCATTTTTAAAACCGAGTTTACGTAAATATGGTAAATTCCACTCCAAGGCCAATTTTTTAAAATTTGATTTCCACCATTTGGTCATGAACAGTTGCAATAAGCTTGTGTTCCGTTTCTCTTTATTATATGGTATTTTTATGAACTAAATTTATATGCTTTAAAGTCCAATAGGGTACTAAGTCATTTGTGTATAAAATCAATCCTATCATAAAGCACACCCAAATAGTTCCAGCCTATTACTTCGTTTTGCTATTAATTTTGTTTTAAACAAATAAAACTAATATTGAAAAAATACAAGAATGTTCAAAATGATTATTTTAGTTGTTATATTTTTTATGCAGCTCTAGAAATAGATGCGAAGGATTTTTTTGTTTTCTTTGTATTATATTGCATTTTTAAAACCGAGTTTACGTAAATATGGTAAATTCCAAACCAAGGCCAATTTTTTAAAATTTGATTTCCACCATTTGGTCATGAACAGTTGCAATAAGCTTGTGTTTCGTTTCTCTTTATTATATGGTATTTTTATGAACTAAATTTATATGCTTTAAAGTCCAATAGGGTACTAAGTCATTTGTGTATAAAATCAATCCTATCATAAAGCACACCCAAATAGTTCCAGCCTATTACTTCGTTTTGCTATTAATTTTGTTTTAAACAAATAAAACTAATATTGAAAAAATACAAGAATGTTCAAAATGATTATTTTCGTTGTTATATGTTTTATGCAGCTCTAGAAATTGATGCGAAGGATTTTTTGTTTTCATTGTATTGTACTGAAATTTCAAAAACCGAGTTTACGTATATATGGTAAATTCCAATACAAGGCCAATATTTTTAAAATTTGATTTCCACCATTTGGTCATGAACAGTTGCAATAATCTTGTGTTTCGTTTCTCTTTATTATATGATATTTTTATGAACTAAATTTATATGCTTTTATGTCCAATGGGGTAATAGTGATTTGTGTATAAAATCAATCCTATCACAAAGCACGCCTAAATAGTACCAGCCTATTACTTCGTTTTGCTATTAATTTTGTTTTAAACAAATAAAACTAATATTGAAAAAATACAAGAATGTTCAAAATGATTATTTTAGTTGTTATATTTTTTATGCAGCTCTAGAAATAGATGCGAAGGATTTTTTGTTTTCTTTGTATTATATTGCATTTTTAAAACCGAGTTTACGTAAATATGGTAAATTCCACTCCAAGACCAATTTTTTAAAATTTGATTTCCACCATATGGTCATGAACAGTTGCAATAATCTTGTGTTTCGTTTCTCTTTATTATATGGTATTTTTATGAACTAAATTTGTATGCTTTAAAGTCCAATGAGGTACCAAATGATCTGTATATTAAATCAATCCTTTCACAAAGCACACCTAAATAGTTCCAGCCTATTACTTCGTTTTGCTATTATATTTCTATTTTATCAAATGAAACTAACATTGAAATAATACAAGAATAATCAAAATGATAATTTGTGTTATTTTTTTATGCAGCTCCAGAAATAGATGCGAAGGATTTTTTGTTTTCATTGTATTGTACTGAATTTTCAAAAACCGAGTTTACGTAAATATGGTAAATTCTACTACAAGGCCAATTTTTTAAAATTTGATTTCCACCATTTGGTCATGAACAGTTGCAATAATCTTCTGTTTCGTTTCTACTTATTATATGGTATTTTTATGAACTAAATTTGTATGCTTTAAAGTCCAATGGGGTACCAAGTGATTTGTGTATAAAATCTATCCTATCATAAAGCACACCCAAATAGTTCCAGCCTATTACTTCGTTTTGCTATTAATTTTGTTTTAAACAAATAAAACTAATATTGAAAAAATACAAGAATGTTCAAAATGATTATTTTCGTTGTTTTATGTTTTATGCAGCTCTAGAAAATGATGCGAAGGATTTTTTGTTTTCATTGTATTGTACTGAAATTTCAAAAACCGAGTTTACGTATATATGGTAAATTCCAATACAAGGCCAATTTTTTTAAAATTTGATTTCCACCATTTGGTCATGAACAGTTGCAATAATCTTGTGTTTCGTTTCTCTTTATTATATGATATTTTTATGAACTAAATTTATATGCTTTTATGTCCAATGGGGTAATAGTGATTTGTGTATAAAATCAATCCTATCACAAAGCACACCTAAATAGTTCCAGCCTATTACTTTGTTTTGCTATTAATTTTGTTTTAAACAAATAAAACTAATATTGAAAAAATACAAGAATGTTCAAAATGATTATTTTCGTTGTTATATGTTTTATGCAGCTCTAGAAATTGATGCGAAGGATTTTTTGTTTTCATTGTATTGTACTGAAATTTCAAAAACCGAGTTTACGTAAATATGGTAAATTCCAATACAAGGCCAATTTTTTTAAAATTTGATTTCCACCATTTGGTCATGAACAGTTGCAATAATCTTGTGTTTCGTTTCTCTTTATTATATGGTATTTTTATGAACTAAATTTATTTGCTTTTAAGTCCAATGGGGTACCAAATGATCTGTGTATAAAATCAATCCTATCACAAAGCACACCTAAATAGTTCCAGCCTATTACTTCGTTTTGCTATTAATTTTGTTTTAAACAAATAAAAGTAATATTGAAAAAATACAAGAATGGTTAAAATGATTATTTTAGTTGTTATATTTTTTATGCAGCTCTAGAAATAGATGCAAAGGATTTTTTGTTTTCTTTGTATTATATTGCATTTTTAAAACCGAGTTTACGTAAATTTGGTAAATTCCAATACAAGGCCAATTTTTTTAAAATTTGATTTCCACCATTTGGTCATGAACAGTTGCAATAATCTTGTGTTTCGTTTCTCTTTATTATATGGTATTTTTATGAACTAAATTTATATGCTTTTATGTCCAATGGGGTACCAAATGATCTGTATATAAAATCAATCCTTTCACAGAGCACACCTAAATAGTTCCAGCCTATTATTTCGTTTTACTATTAAATTTCTTTTTAATCAAGTGAAACTAACATTGAAATAATACAAGAATAATCAAAATGATAATTTTTGTTATTTTTTTTATGCAGCTCCAGAAATAGATGCGAAGAATTTTTTGTTTTCATTGTATTGTACTGAATTTTCAAAAACCGAGTTTACGTAAATATGGTAAATTCCATTACAAGGCCAATTTTTTTAAAATTTGATTTCCACCATTTGGTCATGAACAGTTGCAATAATCTTGTGTTTCGTTTCTCTTTATTATATGATATTTTTATGAACTAAATTTATATGCTTTTATGTCCAATGGGGTAATAGTGATTTGTGTATAAAATCTATCCTATCATAAAGCACACCCAAATAGTTCCAGCCTATTACTTCGTTTTGCTATTAATTTTGTTTTAAACAAATAAAACTAATATTGAAAAAATACAAGAATGTTCAAAATGATTATTTTAGTTGTTATATTTTTTATGCAGCTCTAGAAATAGATGCGAAGGATTTTTTTGTTTTCTTTGTATTATATTGCATTTTTAAAACCGAGTTTACGTAAATATGGTAAATTCCAAACCAAGGCCAATTTTTTAAAATTTGATTTCCACCATTTGGTCATGAACAGTTGCAATAAGCTTGTGTTCCGTTTCTCTTTATTATATGGTATTTTTATGAACTAAATTTATATGCTTTAAAGTCCAATAGGGTACTAAGTCATTTGTGTATAAAATCAATCCTTTCACAAAGCAAACCTAAATAGTTCCAGCCTATTACTTCGTTTTGCTATTAATTTTGTTTTAAACAAATAAAACTAATATTGAAAAAATACAAGAATGTTCAAAATGATTATTTTCGTTGTTATATGTTTTATGCAGCTCTAGAAATAGATGCAAAGGATTTTTTGTTTTCTTTGTATTATATTGCATTTTTAAAACCGAGTTTACGTAAATTTGGTAAATTCCAATACAAGGCCAATTTTTTTAAAATTTGATTTCCACCATTTGGTCATGAACAGTTGCAATAATCTTGTGTTTCGTTTCTATTTATTATATGGTATTTTTATGAACTAAATTTGTATGCTTTAAAGTCCAATGGGGTACCAAGTGATTTGTGTATAAAATCTATCCTATCATAAAGCACACCCAAATAGTTCCAGCCTATTACTTCGTTTTGCTATTAATTTTGTTTTAAACAAATAAAACTAATATTGAAAAAATACAAGAATGTTCAAAATGATTATTTTCGTTGTTATATGTTT